>JAJQOW010000014.1:22207913-22807913 GCA_037975125.1 Latrodectus hesperus
GCTGATCTTCGCATCAATAGAGGGCAGCACTAGGCTTATTATGATTAAATAAAGTGTATTTTATGAAGAATTCACACTTGTAGCATCAGCTTTGGTAACCATGCCGGCGAATTGTTTATTTACTATTTGTTTTCTTGGACTCTTGAAGTTATGGAAACAAATTTGTAGCTAGTTCGGTTTTAAAAATTTGTCTATTTAAACAGAGAGTAAATGTCTTAACTAGAGCATGATCAAAAGAATACCGTTTTCTGTTATTAAAGTAACTGGTGAGGATGACAATTTTCCCGCCGCTGAATTACACAATCAACGGCCAGTTGCGAGAGGTTGGATGTCCCCAAAGTTAGTGATTGTAATATTAATAATTTTATTTATATATATATTTATGTATTAAATATATTATTTACAGATAATAGAATATATATTTAATATGTATAACATATAATTTCAATGAAATATTGTATGCAAAATGGTCCCATTTTGGAATTTTATTAAAATTAACAAAATAATTCTAAAAGAAATTTATGCCTGACATATACTATCCTTATGTCCTGAATAGTGATCGCTATTTATGTTTGTCAGTTTATTATTCTGAAAAAATTTAACTTGATAGGGATCTTAATTGAAAATAAAGATTGTGATTTTAATTATTGCAGATATTATAAATTATCTACTATAAGTTACTTTAAGAATTTATTCACCTGACATCCGTTCCAAGTTCATCCATTTCCGGTTCGAAGTGTTAATTAAAAATTTTGATTAAAAGACCATTAGAATAATTGCAGTATATTTCCTTATAATTGCATTTGGAACACTATGAATAACATAAGTTAGACAAGATGTACTTGATTACTTAAATACGGGAATTCCTAATTTTACAATGTTTTGTTAGGAATAAAATGTTCATAAATTTTATTCTTAGAATTGATATAGTAAGAATATTATTAAAATTAATAAAAAAATGAGAATAATGTTAAAATGTTTATATATATATATATATATATATATATATATATATATATATATATATATATATATATATATATATATATATATATAAACACACATACATTTATATATAAATATGTATGTATGTTTGTTTTTATTTATTTATGATGAATGTATGTATATCATAAATAAAAAAAAAGCATTCAGTTTAAATTTATCCTGTTTTTTATCACTGTAATTAAAATTACTTTTTATTGGAATATTTATAAAATCTTCCAGAATTATACTGCCTTGATTAAAACTGACATATTTCTTTCATATAAACAATTCTAAATTTTCTTTTGTTTTATTCATTTCTAATTAATACATTGAAAATAGGTTCAGTAATATGCTTGTTACTTTTCTGTTATGTTTAATCTCAATCTTGTGAAATAAAAAAAAATGATATTTTTTTGAAAGAAACTGTATTGAAAAGAATGATTTACTGATTATAGAATGTTTTTTTTTCTACAAATTCATTGCCATAAATTTGATAAAAGTCATAATTTAAATATTTAAAAAAAAAATCTCTGTTTTTGTTAAATTATTTTGTATAAAAAACACAAAGTAATAGGATCAAAAATATTTTGTGTACAGAAATCATTTTAGCTATGACTATCAAAATAAAAGAAATAAAAATTAAACTGATTAAGTTGTGTCTAAATGATTAATTTATTCTCTCTCTCTCTTTTAACTGTAGCCAAGTACTAAGCATTCTGGTCTTCAGTTTAGCTATTCATAGGTTAAATTTCCACTGGGTTTGGATGTTTGCAGTATTTGAAAATCCATTTTAATTAGTCATTATTTGTAAAAAATGACTGTTAAGGTATAAAAAAAAACTAATCTCCATAATGACTTGTTTTATATGATTTAATTTTTTTCTTTGTTAATAAAAATCTCTCATCAAAGTTTAATTCTATTAATTTAAACTTAATTAAATTATAAATTATATTCTGTATAAAATAAAAGCCTGCTTTTAATTGTAAATTATTATGCATTATTTGAAACTATCTAATGTTGCATCTTTTCAGGTTTTGTTCTTATCCTCAAGTAATCATATTGCGATTGGAAACAAGAGCCAGGCTGTGCAAATTCCAACTTCTTTCACACCCATTTTCGATTTGTAAGTTTTCATAAGCTTTTTTAAGGTGTATAATTTATGCTTTAATTATGAAATTAAAGAATTATCCTTTCAAGATTCTTTGCAACTCTATTTATTTGTTGTTATTATTAAGAGTATGTAATTTTATGTTGAATCATTGTTTTGTAAATTGATGAATTACTCGATAAAAACACTTAAATTTACCGAATGTACTTATATATAAGTTGATGCTCCTTCTTTTGAAATAAACTTTTCGGAGGACTAACTTGTCACATAAATGGCATTGCTGCCAATGATTTTCTTGAAATTTCAGTTACAACTCAAAGAATTTCTATTCAAACACAATGAAACTTAAAAGTGCACAAAATTATTTTAAGAATTTTACTGAAATTGATTAAGTGTCCCTTAACGCATTTCCTACTTCTGGCTAATCTATGCCGCTGAACTTCTTCAATCATGGATCTCATTCACCATGAACTTACAAGATGCAAGATGGTTGCTCATATTCACATATTGAATTGGTCTGTATTGACAGATGACGAAATAAAATGAAAAATACTTTAATAAAAGTAGGAAGAATAAATAACTCTTTTTTCTGCCTAAATTATATATTTAATAATGAGGTTTCTTGATGTGTGGTTATTTGTTTCTAAATTCTCATATGAATCAAATTTCTACTCCAAAGTTTGAATATTTCCTTAAAATTTTTGAATTGACAGGCATATATGGTATATCAAATTCTAAAATAAATTTAATTGCTATACATTTTTAATAGCTTTTAGAATTTACAATAATTCCATCAAATTATTCAATGCATTTTTATCATGAATTAATTTTATCAATATTTTATGCTAAAATCCTGTAAAATTATTGGTATCAGAGCCTGATTAAGAAGGGCATACAAGGCAGTTCCCCAAATCGAGTAAAATGTTTATTTTAGGTAGTGAATTGAATTGAGTAGTTTGCTATATCAAATAGAAAATTTATTGCAGTAAAGCAGAAGGGGCTCCAAAATAAGTTTTGATCCTGGGTCCTAATTAATTTAAGTTGGTATGATTTGAGACTTGTCTTCGCCAGTTTAAAAAAATCACATGAAATAATTTTTTTTAGTATTGCAATATGTGTGTTTATATTATTAACCAAATTTTACATTTAAATTTTTATCATTACTCTTTAGCATCTAAAATAGAATTGCATGTTGGCGATGTAAAAAAAGCCTTACCAGAATTACTTCAAAATGTATCATGGGAAAAGCTAGGGTAAGCTTTCTATTATATTTATCTGTTAAATATAACAAAAATCATTATTTAAAACTTTAAATTAGTGGTTCTTAACAACTGTGCTGCAGCACTTTGTTGTGCTGCCAAATTTTAGAAATGTATATTTTAAAAATTATAGTGCTTTTTTATTACAAGTAAAGTAATTAACTTATATTGTTGTTTTTGTAGTACATACTATATTCTTTTATTTTACATTCAAAATCATTATCATGCACTTTAAATATATATTTGATATGAATATACAAATCCAAAGTGGTTTTTAATTTATTTCTAAAATTTTGCTTGTAAGTAAAGGAAAAATTTGTCTCCTCTTGGAAATATTAATTTTTTTAAATTATCTGTCAGTAATAAAAGCATCTAACAACTTCCTGTGTAACATCTAATTAGAGCATAACATAGAGATCACCAACATGTATTATGAACAATATTATGATACTAAATCAACAATATGATGAATAAAAATGAAAAAAATAATCAAAGATTCTGAGAAATAAATTATATTTAAATTAAATACTATTAATTACTATAATTTTAAATAATAGACTATTTTCTGTTCATCTAATTTTCTATTTAATTTAGAATTCAGCTAAAAAAAATAATGCTGCATGACTAATACATATATATAATCTGATGTACTTTACTTAAAATAATTATCAAAATATTCTTATAAAGATTATTTAATAAATATAAATAAATATTATATTAAGAGGAGAGAAGATTTATGATTTGCTTATTTTTGCTAACAAAGAGGATGACTGAATCTTACCCATAATTACAGAAATTTCAAGAAATAATAAAATAAGCCCAACAGACCCAAGTACTATATGGTAAGAAAGAATTGATGACAATCCTTTTAACGCTTGTGAAGTTGAATTGCCCGTTAAAGTGTTAGCACTCTGGTCTTTGCTTCAAATATTCTTGGGTTCAAAACCCATTTCTGTCTTGGATGCTTATTGAGGTTTGATATCTATTTTAAACTGTAGGTCTCAATCTAATTAACTCTCCTGTTCAAAAAATTACCATTCAGCAACAAACAAATCAAAACCGGCTAAACTGTGTATTACGGACAGACCTCAGTTTTACCCGGTTTAGATTTAGTGCCGGAATTTCAATACTGTCTTTTATATTCGTTTTGTATTTCGCTGTGAATATAGCGTAGGAATTTCAATCCTTACTTGAACTTGGCGAAAAAAATCCAAAAAATTGCCAAACTTCGGCCGTATTACTCAGTTTTACCATCAAAACCAAATGCTTGCGAAAGAGTCCATTTCTTTCCAACCTGCTGCAACTCTAGATTTCACATAAAGCTCTCAATAACTGATCCTACTCCCTCGATGGAGCTCCATTTGTTTGAATGTTTAATTTGTGGAGTTAGAAAAAGGAGGAGAAAAAGTCTTATGTAATCATGATGGAGAAGTCAGCACATTGCTTATAGAAAGATGATAAAAAACAAACAAAACTGTGCTTACATAATGTCTCATAGATACTTGTATAGTTATAGTTACTAAAAGAAATAACAAAATAGTTTACTTTTGTCTTACAGTGACATTCCTCTATCTGATAACTCCAGAACTGATTACAAAGCTCGTGAATTTAGATCAGCTAAATTGGACATTATAGCCAAATTTGTGAAAATCATATTGCATCAAAATCATGTAAATAAATTAAACCTTTGCAATCAGGTAAGCTCAGAATTTCATATACATTTTGCCAAACCACTCAAAATAATTGTAAGGATTAACTTTTTATGTTCTCTTTAGATATTGTAATGATGTTTCTACATGATTTATTATGAATTAAATATTAATAATAATTAAAAAATAAATGCAAAAGTAAAAGTATTTGATTTTATTATATTATAAATTTTGATTTATTTATATGCTTTTCTAACAAAAAACATACAAAGACTTTTCGAGTTGTATGGCTTTTAAAACTACTATTACTGTTGTAGAAGTTTTTAACAGTTTCTTCCTTTTAGATCTTATAAATAATTTATAATATTCTTTTTTATTATTCATAAATATGAAATAATTAATATGCATAAATTTTGTTAATATATAAAATAACTTCTGTGCTTATATATTCTATAGGATTTTGTAAATATATTGGAAGATTTTGAAGAATGATTTTTTCCTGTAAAATATACTTGTTGAAAAATAAACTTTAATGTACAATAGCTTTATATACATAATATTAATATTCAATATTCCAATAAAATAAATATTAGTATTAGTTTATATAAACAAAAAAACTGCCTTAAAAAGCTGAAATGAATTGTCACCTTTTATCTGTTTTTAGGTGGGTTTAATAGCTCTGAACCTAATTGGCGAAACTGTTCTTGATGGAGGTTCAATCAAAGCTAGATATCTAGTATGTAACATTTTTCATTTCTTTTCTTTGAAGAATTTTTGTCTTTATCAGCAAAATCCTTATTGAGAAAAAAATATGCTTAGAAAATATGTTATGTGCTTTTCAAAATGTCATCTAGAAACTATATTTGAATTTTAATTGAAAAGTATGTGGGCTCTATTTTATCAATTTCATCGCGTAATTCTCTGATGTTGTAATTGTTTTATATACTTGATTGAAATAATGTTAATATGCATTATATATAATATATAAAATACTTAATATTAAATATACTTTTTTCTCAAATATTTGTATTGTGAGATTTCAGTTGTAAAATTTAATTTGTAAACTTGTCTGCACTTTTTTTGTATGATTAATTAATTTGATTAAAACACATACTATCACTTTATTGTAAACTTCAGAAGTAATTTAAATCAGTATGGGGTAATCGATGAAATTTTAATACTTCTCTATGAAACTAATTTCATAATTTATTTTGGATCTGAAACACACATGGAAAATGTTTCAGTGTAGTTTTTATTTTTAGTGTAGTTTAAATCTAATGTGAGTGAGATTATCAGCTTTAGAGGGTTAAATTCCATACATCTTAAAAATTGTGCTTTGTTTCCGCTGATCCCTGTGTGGGGTTAAAGTTTCAGGATTTATATGGGATATTTAATCAATGGAATCCTTGGAAGTATTCCATTGATTAAAAAATTGCCTATAACCACAGAAAAGATTATATATAGGGAAAAGCATCACAACTGCCTTTGTGTCTAATTTATTGAAGACTTTAAGTGACAGACAAAATTATTTATTATAATAAAAAGTCCTTTTATTTTTATAGTTTTATGAATTACAATCTGTTCATGTTCATTTCAAAAGCTCTCAAATTAGAATAATTTGTGAAAGATAATAGTAATAGTAAGTGAAAGATAATAGTATACAAAAATTATTTAGTTTGGTAAATATATATATATATATAAATACAATTAACCATGTTAAATGTATAAACTTAAATTAAAGCAAGAATGAAATAATAAAAAGTTTTTAGTAACTTTGACTTTTGTCTAACTTTCAAATAAAGTAATATGTGATACTTAAATCCTACAAAGTAATAATAATGACCGTAATTATTAGTCACACTTTTGTTTCTTTGAACTGATTCACAAAAGAAAAAAGTATTATTTTGAAATATATTTTGCTGAAAAAATCAAGTACAATTTATTTCTAAATTTACTTCAAACCATGATTATATTTACCAGAAATTACATTTTCCTATTTTTTTACTGAAGAAAACTTAGTACTAAGCAATAGTTATTGCTATAAATGTGTTGATTTAAGATACAATAGAGATTTCTTTGATTAGCATTTCACATTTTTCTTGAATAGCAAGATCATAATACTAATGTTTTAAGATATATTTTAACTTTGTAATTAAATATGACAGAGGGAGTGTATTTTGAAACATATTTTAACTGTTTATTTGGATTTTTTTTATATTTTTTGTATTTTGACTTTCTTAAATTTTGAATAGGTACTTTTTTTAATCAAAGGTATCGAGCTTTCAATGAATGTGTATTTAACTTAAATTTTTATAAATACTCTGAGATTGTTTTCTCATAAATGTAGCATGATAATCTTAAATTTGCTATTTTTGTAACTATATGATGCATAATAAGAATAATTATTTTGATCATATTAAGTAAGTATAATAATTACAATAAAAATTTGAGTTTTTCTTGTACATTTGAGTTATATAAGCCAGAAAACCTATAGAAAACTATCCAGAAAATTTTCAAAATTTCTGCATTCAATTAAGGTTTTCAATTTCTTCAAGTTCCCCTTAGTTGTATATACATCTTGAATTTCAGACTTTATTAATTATGATTTCACTTTTCAATTATGATTCCTGTCTATTTTAAATATTTTATTCTTTTTATGCAGTCTGAGGACAATAACTTCATTAACAGGTATTCTTTTAATATATTTCTTTTGATTACGATGCAACAAGTGCTGTTTTACCTTTTTTAAAATTTGATGTTATTGAGGTTTTTTGTCATTTTATAATTAATGAATTTTATGTAATATTTTTATAAAGAAAAGTATTTTACTATAATTAAGTTGTACAAATTTTTCTTATATTATTATTTTATTATTTATGCATTTATCTTTAATCATGAATGTGTACACATATTTACAGATATTAATTTTTATCATAATTTGTAGTGATGTTTAAAATTTCAATTGAATTTTCATAATTAATATCTTCGAGTATTAAATGATAAAATCTTTTTTTTTCTCTCTCTCTTAATGATAAAGTTTTACTATTAATTTTAAATTTTAAAACATTACTTTAGATTTGCATGTTAATTGAATGAAATTAAGAACAAACATATATTTTTCCTTATAAATTAAAAAGTTATTGAACATAATTTACTTTATACCATTGGGAAAAACACTTTAGTTTACTAGATAAACAATTTTGATTTCACTAGTCGTTATAATTTTAAAAACCTCTAATTTGTGATGTTTGTCTTTTTTTATTTAAAAGGTTATTTTTTATTTAACAATCAATTATTTTTTATTGTTTTTTGAATAAAATAAAAATATTTGTTAAACCATCAAAATGTTTAGTAAATTATGATTGCATTTTAACTTATAGTTTCTATGTTATTTTAAAAATTATGTATATTTTTTTGCATTTTTTAAATTTCAGTAATTTTAAAGCATAATATATGGATCAAAATTTGCAATCGATAAAAAAATTAACAGTAATTCTTAATACTTTTTTTATTTCTAAAATAATAAATTTATGTGTGTATATTCTCTATTAAATTCTTAATAATTAAATTTTGTATTATAATGATATAATTTTTGTTTATTTATAGAGGGAAAAATATTACTGAACTTGAAGAATTACCCTTTAATATGTATGTTGATTTGGAAGTAGCTCAACTAATTAGGGCATTAGAAAAGAAAAAGCAGAAAGCCATTTCAAGTACAAAATGTTTTGATTTCTTAGAACTAACTGAGTGCATTACTTTTGCTATTATCTAATACTACTGATCTCAACTAAAGTGCATTATATTTAAAATATATTTCTAAAATATTAGTTTTGTAACAAGACTAGAAATTTTTCTTCTTGAATTTTCAATATACTTTACATGAATATATTTTTAGGGAATATTAATATAAAATTTTAAAAGTGTAATTAGTTAGACTTTAATTAATTCTTTAAAATTTAATATTTTACTAAATATGAGTAAATTAAATTTAAGTTAATTAAAAATAGAAAATTATAGTTATAGTATTATAGTTAGATATGTAGAGCATAATCAGAAGTTTGTTTACTCTGTTATATCTTATTTTATTATATATTAAAACTTAAGGATGTAAATTTTTAAATTTCTTGTAATATCTTAAATTTCATTTACTTTGATTGTCTCTTAAAGATTTTAAAAATCTGAAAAACACTTTACTGCATAATATACATTAATAAATTTTAAAAAAAACTATAAATTACATTTGATTATAAACATGGAATATACTGTGCAACATGATTTATACTTAATATTATCACATGTTACATTCTCTTTAGCTATTAATTCATGAATTTAGTAAATTCTTTTGTTAAAAAAGGTGAGGAGGAAAATCATTATTCAATCAGGCACAAGTGTGACAAGTTATACATGTGCTGTCTTGCCAATCATTTGTTGCTCATAACTGAATGTAATTCTCATAATATTCACAATTGACGGAAGCAGGTGTCTGTAAAGTTCTTTGAAAGATTGATCTTGTGTTCCACCACTTGGAATCTGGTTAAGATGCATTGTGATCAGAATAATTCTGTATTTTATTATTCTGCATTTAACATGCTATTTTTAACTTAATTTTAAAAAAAAAGTTTTGCCTTGAAATGCTATACTAAATTTATTGTAATCTCCAGTGTTACATGAGATGTTATTTTTGTGTTACTATTACAACAATATCTAATTGTATCACTCAACATGTTTGACTGGAACTAAATCAACATTTTTTTCATTTATAAGTCATTTTAGTTTAACTTTTCTCTAAAATTATCACTTTGCAATTACCATTTTCAACAGTACAGACCTCAGCATTCTAATAACTCATTATGATAATAACTCATTAGTTCATGAGAAATGATCCCATGAACTAATGAGTTACAAACTAGAGTCTTAAGCATTGAACTTCCAACTGTGCTCATTGATAAATTGTTTGGTGAAACCATATAAATTTCCATTATTTCATGTATCTACTTCTAAATTTAAAAGTGTCTTCTCTTTCAGATTGGATTTAATCTAAACATTCACAAAAGAGCCTTTGGACTAAATATTCTTTCATTTCACTACGATGGGCCAAACAAATGAAATATAAAACATTATTTACTGTCAAGAGGAAGCAACAATTTATTAAACATTTCACAAAGCCCAACATTTTTCACATTATAAAATACAAATATGTATAGTAAAACATTATCTTAAAAATGTAATATTTAAAAATGGAAATAGCTTGCATGTAATGAAACTGCAATTGCTCAACAAAACGAAGGTTTTTGTTTACTTGATTGTAGCTCAAAATTAATCAGGAAACCATCTGCCTGGATTTCATTTGCTTTAAAAAACAAAACTATAGTTGAAAACATGAAAAAAAAAAAACTTCACATTTTTGTTTAAAATATTGAAAAAATTAGTTCACATTCATATTAATATGCAATATTAATTACAGTATACTTTAAAAAGAATTTCAATTTTAGCTTAATATTTCGTTTCAGAATAAAGTTATTATTTTCTCCAGTTAAACTGTTGGAAACTTACCCAGAAAGATTAATTAGCAATGAAATAAAAGATCAATAAAAGGAACAACAGATAAATTTTGCTAAATTTCCTTGGTACAGTATATTTAACAATTGCTATAAATAAGAATAATTGTTAAAAGCATTAAATGCTTTTTGAAAATTTTTAATTTGATTGAGGGAATGCTTTCTCATAAATTAAATAAAAATCATTACAGAAATATTTTTATTGACTGAATCTGTTATTTATCTTCAAGAAGGTAATCCTAGAAACAAATTATATTTAAATATACCAAATATAAAAATATAATCTAATAACTTAACTTACAACACTTGAATTTTATGACAAAAATCCAAAATTCATTCATGTAATAAATCATTAATGTTAATAATTATAAATGAAAACAATAAGTACTGAAACTTCTTCACATAAATATTTTACCCAAAAGAAATTTGCTTGATTAGTTAAATTTTAGTTACATTAATAACTTAGTTATAAATGTAAAATAAATGCACAATGATTAAACATCTGTTAGTTGCATTGAATGTAAATTACACCATAAAATTTTGTTGATGCTTTATTTATGATGCTTTTATCATTAATAATTATTTTTCTCTTTTTATAGATGATAGGTTTGTATATGCCAAAAAATTGAAATATGCTCAAAATCAATTAATAAAGGTAAAAAAATTATCCTGTTTTATGTAAAAAAATAAAATTAAAATCATCTGAATCATATCAAGGAATGCTCTTGAAAACATTTGAATCCATAGTTAAATTTAAACCAGTGTTGAAATTTTATTTGTAGAAATAATGAATTTCATAAGAAAAGCTTGTTTTCCATGAACAAAATTTTATTTTTTATCACTAAAGGAAAATAGTTTTACTATAAGCATGCATGCAAAGATTTAATTAGAAAAAAAAATTGCAAAGTAAAATAAGATTTTATCATTTTTTTATTTATTAGAACTTTAAGTATAGAAATGTTTAAAGCTGAATTAAGATGCATTCTTAATTTAAGACCCCTTTGATTCAACAATTTCCAAAAGTACCTTATCATTTTTAGATAAAATTCATTGATATTGAAAGCTGTTTTATGATTTCATTTATTGGTTAATAAATTTCTTTATTTATCTTTATTTATTAATTGACATCAATGTATATTTCATCACAAATTTTTTTAAACAGCTTTATTAGTATTTTATGGATGGCTACATTTATAGTATTTTTAATATTATTTTATATGAAAAAATAGTTTAAAAAAGATTGTTCATTCGAAATCACAGCATTTATTTCATAAAAGTGTCATTATGAAAGAATATTTATTTCCATTACACTGCATTTTATTTTGGTGTAAAAATATCATTCTTTGTAAAAATTTGGATAAACATCATTCCCTGTAATAAAAAAAATTCTAAAGAATGATGATTAATTATTTTTTTACATAGAATGATGTTTATCTGAAACATAAATATTGTAATTACATTGAATGCTATTATTTTCTGTTGAGGAATGCATATAATTGCACTCATCATCATTTCAAAAGAAACTAACATAATTTGTATAAAACTATTCTCTTTTCTTATGATAATTTTTTTAATATTGTGCAAGTGTGCTGAAATGTAGCAATTGTTATACTCTAATAATTCATAAAATAATACACATAAATAAAAATTATTAACGTTGATGTTTGGATGGATACAAAATTTTTTATGAGCTTCATCAATGTATCTCTATATGTCCATAGTTTTTACAAGAGAAATTTAATGCAGAGGCCAATGATTGTCAACTTTATATCATGTGCAAATTATTGTTGTTGCATATTGGCCTTTAAGTCACCAATGGTTGACATTTTTCTGCTGTAAGCAATGTTCTTCACAAATGCCAGAAGGAATTCCTGTAGTGTTATATCAAATTATTTGTGGTGTTGATGTGTGTATATATATACATGTGTGTGTGTGTATATATATATATATATATATATATATATATATATATATATATATATATATATATATATATATATATATATATATATATGATCTACACAGAGCTACTATTTAATTAAATGCAATAATTTTATTTATATTCTGTTGTAGATTGGTGAAAAGCTTGGTAAATTGGACATTGAGAAAGAGAGGGCCGTTGAGAATGAAGATTTCGATTTGGCTCACGTGAAAAAGGAAGAAATGGAAAAACTCAGATTGGATGCTTACAAGAAGCTCAACATTTCTCTTCTGATGGAAGTTGATGGCGTATGTGTATTAACTGTGTTACTATGATATTTCACAACCTTTATACCCTTATTTTCTTACATATTCTTTCTTATTTACAGAAAGCTATCAAAGAGAATGATGAAGATAGTAAGTTTGGTTTAAAATTTTCGCTTATTTATATTGTGTGTCATATATATATATATATATATATATATATATATATATATATCTTTATAGAATATTTAGTTATTTTTTGATATTGTTTACAATATACATTTAAGTACTAAAGAAATTCTTAAAATTAAGCAATTGTAAGTCAACTAAATATTTTTGTGGGGAGTTGCAATTTTAAATTAGCTCAATATATTCTTTGTTGATTTCATTTTTAATCATTATGATTAAAATGCATTTTTGTATAAAGTGCATCATTCTGATATAGCAAAATATATACATAAAACAATATTGTGCAAGTTTAATGCAAAAAAATATGTATATAAATGATATTTATAAAATACTTTTGTATTTTTCATTTAGACTGAACTAATTATAAACTTTTTATCATTTCAAATTACTAGAAGTTTTGTATAATTGTAATATTAAATATTGTTTTCGAAATTTTTTATTAAATATAATTTTGAAGTTAATAAAATTATTTATTGATTTTTACTTTTGTGTAGATAATAAAATTTTAAATTAAAAAAATTTATGAGCTGCCATTTTTTTAAAATTTGGTTTTCTTGTTACAATAATTTGTAATCTTTTATGAAATTTATCTAGAATCAATATGCAATTGATAAAATGAATGAATTAATTAATTTAAGAACTAAATTTTTTGGCAACAGTTATATGGAAAAAAATTAATTAAATTTTTTTAAAAATATTCATGCAATTAAATTCAATTGAAATTGGTCCTGTTTTTTTATTTCAGTGAAGAATTTCAGTTACTTTACTCGGCTGAATTTAAACTACTTCAAAATAGATAAATCCAAAATGATGTCTATTATTTGATAAAATATTGCTTATTGTAATAGTTGAATGGGAAGTAAATTTTAGCATTGTAGTCTTAAATCCAGCAATTGCTGGGTACAAGACTCATATTCAGTATGGATATTTGTTGCAGTTTTGAATTCAATTTAAAATGTAAAACTGAGTTGAATTTTCCCTCATGCAAAAAATGGTCATAGAACAACAAAGCTAAACTTACCTAATTAATGTATTACAAACTACATTAGAATTCAATAATTAATATAAAATATTTAATCTTACCTGGGTGTTTTTTTTATAAATTTGTTCTTTAAACTCTCTCTGAAAAATAGTCTTTTTTTAGTTATTTGCATTTTTTTTTCATATATGTATTTGTAATAAAAAAGACGAAATATGTGTATTTGCCTCAAAAGCCTATTTAAAGTTACACTGATGGAAAATAAAAAAGATAAAATTTTTATTTAAACTAAATAGGCTTAGTTATTGTATAATTCAATATTAAAATAAAATAATTTTATGAATTTATAAGTTTTTTTTAAAAAGTACAAATTAATATCTTTATGTCAATATATTGGAAGTAGAAATGCAGAGTTGAATTTTAAAGAATTCTTAATCCTATATATCAACTTAACTGCTTTTTTTCTTCCAAAATAGAGATTTTTTATAACTTTAAAACTTTATTTCTATCATAAGTTATTTAAAGTTATATTACTTTATATTACTTTTTAATAATTTATGTAAATATGATATTAAAATACCTAAAAATGGACAATGTATTCAAGTTGTTTATCATGATTATCATTCTTCTTTGAGGAATATTATGATTAAAGATAATAATTAAACATAATTTGTGACTGCAAAATATATTTTATATATCTGTAGATTGTTTTACAACTTGACACTATATTAATAAATTTAGTCATGTTATTGTAAAATTTTATAATATTAATTGTAAGCTTGTGACTTATTGTGTTCTGCAATAAATATTTTACATTTATGATAAATTAAAATATGTATAGTTTGATATGCATATGTTTATGATTTTCATACATGATAGAATCTAAATGGTTGCATTAAGCCATTAAATATTGTGTTAGGTAATATTCCTAAATTTGCTACATCAAAACCCCCTGTTCTTATACCAAAGAAGTTCTTATACCAATGGTTGGAAATTATGTTAGTCCTGAGGAAAATGTTGTACCAGCATTGAAAAAGTATTTGCACTGTTCTAAGAATTATTTATTTGCATCTGATTCTTTTGCACTTTTTTGGCACTTTTTAATAATTCTAAGTGCACTTATAAAGATTGTGATAGATGTCTTTTTATATTTTGATGTCAGTATTATTTAATTATAACATCTTTCCGATACAAAGATCAACACCTGTACATTTATAATATGCATTTTGTTTTTTTAGCAATAAAATAAATTTCTTTGTTTTGACACTAAAGCTGTTCCATGCCTTATATATCTGAGTAATCTTATTTTGGAACAATATTAGCATGCTTTTTTCCTATATAGGCTTTATTTTTCCAAGGAATGAATACTTTTATTTTTGTTTTTCTATTAAATCTCTATAGCTCACTAATATCTTCACTTTTATGGCTGACAATAATGTTTATTATGCTGCAAATGATAATGTTATAATTTATGATTATATGATATGCTGTAGAAAACAATAATTAAAAGCTCCATCTGATCAGCAAATATGTCCAAAGTATTTTGTGTTTATATAACCTTAATTGATTTTTGTTTTTTGTGGGTATTGCATGTTTACAAAGAATAAAGATTTTGTTTTGTTTTTTCACACATTCCTTTTTTATATAGTTTATTAAAATTTTTATTTTTATGAATTACAATATTTATTGTACAATGAAAAATAAATGCGTTTTTCATATTTTCATTCGATTGTTTTTATTGAAAATTACAAATTCGTAGTGATAAAATTTTTGAATTCATCTTGTAGGAATTTAAAATTTTCATCACAAGGAATTTGTAATATTCATCACTTTACCTTAAATGTTAAATAGACATTACATAAAATCTAAAGCTCCTTTTTATTCTACTGTTGAATATTATCCTTTTTGCAAGTTTACCCATGAAATCTTTTATTTTTTAAATATTTCATAGGTGAACTATTAAACAAAAATAAATATTTTAAATAAAAAATAAATATTAATGTGAAATATAGAAGTTTTTAATCACCAACACAAAATATTTAATATTTTTTATTTATTTATGTTCAACTGCAATATTACATAAAATATTCTAATATATTCTAATCTATTAAACTTTATAATTTTTGATATAATTCTTTGTTTTCTGTAATTGAAATCAACCTTGAATTCTGCAGTTTCTAACAAAATACACTGAAAATATTTTTTTCATTTGAAAGAATCATAAAAATGTTCCTCAAAATAAAAAGTAATATCATCTGATGAAATTATTTTTATTAGGATATATAGGGTATTTTTTATACTATAACTGTCAATAAATTTTTTATTTTGAGTCTTCAACTGATTCATTTTATTTTATATAATTTTTTATTGGTTGAATTCAACTTTTATGCATACAGCAGCATAATTTATATAAAAAAGACAAGTGTTTTTATTTATTTATTTGATAGTATTGTAAAGGTGAAATCATTTTGTTTAAATGATTTATTTTCTAAAAGAAATATTAGAATTATATTGAATAACAGTCTTTTTATGATTTAGCTATTTTTTAATGAAAAACATATTCTACACATTTATTAGAATAATACTATGCTCGGATTGTTTTCAATGCATGCATAAGACGTGTTTTATCATAATTTACACAAATACTTGTTACATTTGTTAACCAAATTCATTTTTATTCGCAAATATTTATGAAAAGATATTTTTTTTAAAGTTTTTTCATTTTGAGACATCTCAATTACCAAATGGTAACACCAGGTTGGACTATCTTGGATTCAATCTGAGCTATTGTCCTTGTATAAGAAATCAATGTAGTAATATGCTTTTTGCATATTAATAAATTTTCTGGATTTCTCTTGTACAATATGGACCTTTGAAAAGTCTTCCTCTCTCCTGAAAAGTAAATATGTAGATACTTGAAATATTGTTAGAATAGTTTTTGGTTTTTAGGAAAACTAAGAGTCAAAATATCTATTACTTTCGATTTAACTCCTTTAGAAGACACACTGATAGTCTCCCAAAATATTTTATTAAATTTATTATTTTATTAATTTTCAAAAACTCATTAACCACAAATATGAACTAAAAGGCGGAATACAATGTATATTAAAATTATAAAATTATTTGTTGAAAATTTTGTCAATAGTTTTCAATGTCAACCACTTTTGGTGTCCAAATATAAAATGTATGAAAATTTATATAATGTGTGTGTGTGATTATTTTTAATGAAGTAGTTAATTACTAATATGTGTATTATCTTTTTTAAACTTTATTTTGCTCATTTATATTATTACCATCAGATAATGTTTTATTTTGCAATTATTTGCTAATAAACATTATTATTTTCAAAATCTTGCATTCTTTAAACTACAATAATTTATGGGTTTTAGGGGTAAGAAAATTCAACCATCTGTATTCCCCGGAAGTGATGTTGAAACAGGACAAGGTAATGATCTAAATTTGGGAAAGCTCACTGAAAAAGAAAGACGAGAAGCATCTTTACCCATAGAAGTTTTTGGATTACCAATGGTAATCATTAATACACACTTTAATCTTTACAAATTGATGTTTTCTGGTTATCAATGGTATGTACAAATTAATACCTCACAGAGACAATCTTTTATTTAATTTTCATTTTATTTGATATTAAATTAAGTGTTGTAAAAGTAAATTAGACTTTGTATTTTTTACTAGTGATATTTATAAAAAATATCGTTTTGTTAAAATATATCTAGAATCAAAGGATTGGGTTTATTCTGGTGATATTGAAAATGTTGCCAGTCTAACAAGTATAAAAATATTTTTATGCTTTTATAGAATTTGATGGTCATTGTTTACGATAGATATTTTAAGCCACTTTCGTATAGTGTTATTGATTTTAAACAATTTTTTAAAACATTTTGACTGTTATAATTGTTTGTTTTTTTAAAAAATATTTTTAGAATAGTAATAATCTTGAATTTTTCATAATCATTGTCATCAATATTTTTTATAGTAACTATATATGAAAAATTTTTTTAATGAATAGTATGATTTTATACACTATTATTTAGTATATTATTTAGTATAATGGAAAACATACTTCAAAAATGCTTTATTGAAATACATTTATTTAATACATTTTCTTTACCATAGCTCTAATTATGAATATTTTCTGAATTCTTGAGAATTCTTAAAAATAAATCTTTAATGTGGCATATTTAAATTAATGTTTGTTAAAAACTTTTTGAAATGCTACTTTTTAAAGAAAATTTCTTTGAAAAAGATTTTCCTCAGCTATTATTAATGATTGATAAAAATAATATTTAATGACAGTTGAAAGTATGGGACTACAATCATAAATTTTAAGTTAACAACAGAAATTTAACTTTAAGTTAATTCTGGAATTAATTTAATTGCCTGAAAAATAACAATATTTACCTTTCATTGAAATTTTTTTAACTATTAATAATTCATTGAAATGATTTACTAACAACAGCTAAGTATATTTTGTGAATATTTGTGTGATTTTATTATATAATGAGTTCATTCTGTTTTATTTTAATTTAACGTAATTGAATTTATAGGTTTGAAAATTTTTAGACTATTTTAAAATATTATTCTAATTATGTTAAAGGTTGAGAAGATGTATTCAAAATCTTTCAACCAGAGAGAAGATGCTATGAAAGAGCTTCAAATGTTTTTGGAGAAGTACCAGAAAAAGGGAAAATTTCATCCTCCAAATGATGTTATTAAAGCTGCCGCTTTTATTTTGCAAAAAGCTTTGTGTGATAAAGTGTTTTCTGTAAATATTTTTTTTTCTTTTTTGGTGCGATAAAATTATGTGTAATACTAAAATTCTAATTTTCAAAATTTAATGTAGGGAAAAAGGAATATAAACATTTATACCACTAACAATTATTTTTGAAACTGATTGTTAAGTTTATTATAAGAATGGAAATTTTATATTTTTGAAACCACTATGACAAATTTATATTAAGTATATATTATACAATGCAACATGTGATTTATTCTTTATAATTTTAATTCTAAAATTTTAAAAATTTATATTTATTTTATTTTATTTATTTATGATATATGTTGAATAAAATATAGCTTATATAAAACATGAAATAATAATTATGTTTGAGAATATTTATATAAAAAAAATTGGATTGATATACACTTTGTGAAAGGATAAGCTAAAAAAGATATAAAAGAAATGAAATATAGTGAAATTTGTGCTACTTTTAATGTTATAGTATTTTTTGACCTTTTGTATGAAAGACTTCATTAAAAATTTATGTTAAATACATAATCAGCATTTTTCTATTCTAATTTAGACTGATTTAAATTTTTCATTCTGAAAGCAAATGTATCTTTATTTTCCAATTTATCATCATTTGTCATGTAATAATTTTGGTAATATTTGAGTAACATAACTATGTAAAACACAGAAGATTATACCATTTTGAAATGTATAGTATATTACAATTTAGCTTGTCAATCTGTTCTGAATGATATATTTTTAAACATTCATTTTTATTTTTAATTTTGCTAGTTATAATAATTAAAATATTTCATGGTAAATTTTTCAGATATATTCATCAGCTTTGAACATTCTGGCTTATTGTTTCCAGTCCTTTATTCCTACTCATCAGTAAGTGCTCAAACAATTTTTTTCCTAATTTGTATAAAAAGGTCTACAAAATGGATTTTTTTTACCTATATATCAATATATCACAAAATTGTTTTTTTTTAGTTTAACTTCATAGTTTCTTTAAAGTGTAATAATAGAAATAGAAAATCTAACTTTGAGTTTCTTAAATGTTATATATTTCTCAGCATTTGTTAATACTTTTCTACCCAGAATTTATTACTTTTATTTTATAAATGCCAAAATAATCAACTGACTTTAATAGTTTTCAGACTTTTAAGTGCATAAATATCTGATATGAGTCTAATTTGTGCTGGCTCAAAACATTCAGTGAAACAGGAACTAATCAATGAACTTGAGGTTAAAACAATTTGCTCCAAGTATTCATATTTAAAACATACTCCAATTTGATCATATTTAATAGAGCCTGTATGTATAAAAATGCATATATGTTACTTTCTTGTCGATACTTTCCATGATAATAACAGCACCTGATCAACATATATTTTAGATAATTTCTGGAATGAATATTTCAGTTTCACATGAAGATTGTCTGTTAAAATAATATAAAATTGCTTTAAACCACCAAATAAGCTGAAATATTGTCAAAACTGCATGTGATAAATTTCTTTAAAAAAGCATACCCTCTCATTTTTTTTACTTATTTATGTATTTTTTGATAATTGTTGAATATAATTATTACACAGGGCATAAATGACTCATTCTTATTAAAAAGGCTATAATTTCAAAGTATTTTCTATATGCATCTGTGCATATGTCATCAGATATGTGGAAAAAACCATAAGTTTACCAAGTTTGTATTGTGTATTCCTGCTGTCAAAATAAGTTATTATTTTCCTGATTGAATGAGACAGTACGAGATTAATACGAATTGAAAATAGGAGAAAACAAGAAAAAATTGTTCCTGAATGTTAGTTGTTCATATTTATAGTTATACAATACTCTCTTTGAAAAAGAAGTATGGAAAAGAATCGCCATGTAAACAAAGCATTTTGTGTTACCATTGGCAATTCAACAAAATTAGTTACTTGTTACAAAATGAATGGAATTAGTTCAATTATTATCTGGATGTGTGTCATGTCAATAGTCATATAATAAACATTTAAAAAAAGTGTATAAGCTTGGAAAATTTGGGGCTTTTCATATATCTTTACGTGTATATGTGTAATTTTTTTAAAAATAGTCTTTTCAAAAGGAATAAATGTAGTAGTAGGGATAATTCATATATGTTATTTTAATATATAATTGTAAAAGAAAAATATCTCACTTAGACATTTTGACTAAGACTTTTATATTTACACTCTTTCAGAGTATCAAAGCCAGAAACAACATTTCTTGTTGAACAGAGCATGCCTGAAATAATTACAAAACTGGGTGATACCGTAAGTGTAGCTTATAAACATACGTAATAGTTACTTTAAGCAAATGAACTATGATATACATTATGAATCATACCTATGTTCTTAATCTTGACTCTACAGGCACCAAGATTAAAGAATGCTTCCATGGATTATTTGACAAGTCAGCTTCCACATTCTGAACTTGAGGTAATTTTAGTGAGGGCAGTTTGCAAAAATGATAATGTTTGTTATACCAAAATATACTAATATTAGGTTGGTGCGTATGAAATGTCGGATTCTCTTTACATGCGGACGTTTTCCTCCCTGGTTTCGTTATACTTTTGTATTTGGCATAACCTCATTCATACTCGTATTGTCCATTGCCAGAGACTCATTTCAGCAAAATAGGTTTTCTCGAAGGTCTTCCCTTTTTTATTTCTTTTGAGTTTATTGCCGATATGAATTCTGCCGACATTCGCGTCATTTTCTTATATGAGTACAAACTTGGTAATAGTGCTGCAAAAGCTGCACGCAACATAAACCAAGCGTTTGGGGAGAATACGGTTAACGATCGGAAAGTGCAGCGTTGGTTCGAAAAATTTCGGACTGGCGATTTTTCACTGCAAAATGAGCCGCGCGGAAGACCCAAAACGTCTGTGAAGAATGATGACCTGAAGGCTCTAGTGGAAGCGGATCCAGCCGTATCCACGAGGGAACTTGCTATCAGGATGAAAGTTGACCATACAACGATATTGAGACACCTTTCTGAGATTGGCAAGGTTAAGAAGATGGACAAGTGGGTACCGCACGCACTGACAGAGCGAAATAAGCTGGATCGGTTAAACGTATGCTCATCATAGCAGCATCCACCATATTCACCGGATCTCTCGCCGACCGATTTTCATTTTTTCAAGCATTTAGAGCTGTTTTTAAGGGGCAAACACTATGAAAATGAAGACAGTCTAAAAACTCGATATCAGAGTTTATTAATTCTAAAGACCAAAATTTTTTAAGACAGGCATCTACGCTTTAAAATTTCGTTGGGAGAAGTGTATTGAAGCGAATGGAGCATACTTTGATTGAATAAACAGCTTTTGAAGAAAGATATGCAGTTTTATACAATCACTTAAGAATCCGACATTTCATACGCACCAACCTAATATTATATAGTTGATAGCCGAAATTTTTAAAATTTCCTTTTGAGTATCTGCAGAAATTTGACAACTTGATAAAGGATAAGCTTCGGTCATATATCTCAAGGTAATAAAGCTAGAAAACTTCCCAAATCATTCTGTCTGATCTGGAGAATAGAAATAAAGTAAACATCATTTCTCATTGTTTGATGATGTCTAGGATAAACTTGTAACCTTCTACTTTGAAGAATACATTCAATTTTGCAATAAAAGTTATCCCAATAGTGGCAAGTTATTTGAGTATCATTTCTTTAGTGCCATTTGGGAGGACTTTTTAAAAATAATGTACCCTTTTCATTGTTAACAAAGAAAAATAAAAGCTTTTAACATTCATGCTAACAGATGTAAATGCTAAAGATGAAAATGTAATACCCATACCTTGTTTATTCAACAATAACTAGGATTGAACCTGGAAATTTCCACTCTGAAGAGTAAAATCCTATCATCAGATCTGGTAATTCTCTTATGCTACTAGAACACATATCTTAGTTTAGTGTGGTAATTTTGTTTTTCTTTCTTTACATTTCTTATGTTTTGTTTCTATTTTTGGCATACTTTTGTATAAATGCAATAAGCAATAAGTCGTGGATAGTGTCATGACTGAAAACTGTTGTAAGACATTTAAATATCCATTGTGCTCTGACATACAGAGAACTTTCTCATTTATGGTGAGCCTCATTTGTGTGTTGCAGGGGAGGGGGGAAAGCCAGAAACAAAAAACCAAGCACTCTCTTTGCTTGAGAAAAGCAAAAATCTCCTGTTTAACAAGGTTAGGATCACTAGCAGTAACAAAATATTATCAATCAAAATTTTTGTGCCAAGCTATAATACATGTATCCATAATCATGTATGTAAATATTCCCAAATAATTAATTAATCTTTACCAAGACTACATTATTATTTCTAAAAACAGTTCTTTGACTAAACTTTGGAAAAATTATAAAAAACTTATGAATGAATTACTAATCTATAAAAATTGTATTTATTTCCAAAAAATCATAGGTTTATTTTATGCCAAACCATTGAAATTTATAGTTGTTGGAAACACAATAGTTAATTGATACCAACATCAACATTATTTATTTTTTTAGATTAGAGTTTCCTGTTTTTGATCATACTCTTATTTCAAACATGAAAACATAAAACTTTTTAATATAATTTTGCAAAGATTAAAATGCTGGAAAATTTGGTTACTTATAGATTAAATTTATAGTTATAGAAATTTTAAATTTTGAATTTATATTTGTCATGATTAAAATATTATTTTTATTAAATAAATAATTTAAAATTTAAATAAAATATCTTCTGAATACCATTTTACAATACCAAGAAAATATTTGAATTTTTATATTTCCACTTTCTTGTCATGGTTTAAGTAAACAGTTTTCCCCAAGCTAATGAAATGCATTATATTGTAAATATTTTATTGATTGTATTATCCTATCCTTGTGTTATTACATTAAGCATTTAAGTGTTATTTGAATACATTTCTGTACTCTCAATTCTCTTTTTTATTTTTAATTCACTAAATTCTATCGTATAATTTCAGAATTTGCAAATAATTCCTGTTTATGTGCTGAGTCCACTTCAAAACAATCCCAATGTCCGTTTAGCTGTTGGGAGATGTGAGCTGGTAGAGAAGCTCGTGAAACTTTATCCACCTAAAACTCACAAGTAATTTTATTGTATCATTAATTCAGTACTTTGTAAGTTCTGTTTTTTGAATATAGATTATGATATATTGGTTAAAAATTACTTTAATTGTTTGCTATTTCTTTAATATTATATTTTAAACTGTACAGCTTTTGTTTGCAGCTTTTCATTGTGATTACAACTATAGAAATTCATTTAGATTATTTTAACCAAGTAGCTTAAAGTCTATTGTAATTCATTTTAATATCCATCATATACTTGGAAAACTCCCATGCACCCACACTGACAGATATGCATTCAAAAGGCAGAAGTTACATGTCCATCTCTCACTGTACAATAGCAGCTAGGATCAAAGCCAGGAGCTGTACAGTGTTCTATAGAGTGCAGTATTTTCACTAGGCCATTCTAAGCCTCATTTAAATTATTTACAACTTTAGTGTGAATATTAAGTGGTGATAATTATTATCCTATTGGGAATCAAGAGCTGCATAACATTTATTGTTTTTACCGTTGCATTTTCTTTTAAATTTATCAAAAAATTTGTTATAGGTTTTAATTTTTTTATTTATGTATAAGACACAGATGAATATTTTAAGTTGAACAGTACTTAGAGATTATGAAAATATTTTCTGGCCTTAACTATTTTATTGGTGTGGTGAATTTTAATAGTAATGCAGAACCCATTTTCTTCTCTATTAAATAAAATTTTCTTAATCTTTGAATTACTCCAAAATGTTAAGTGATTAATTGAATTTGGTTTCTTTTCTAAGTTTTATATAATTTTTTTGGAAACAACTCTATTCTGTTTTGTGTTTTAGGAATATTGTCATGTCTGTTTTGTGTTTTAGGAATATTGTCATGTCTGTTTTGTGTTTTAGGAATATTGTCATATTGAGTTGTATGTGTGTTTGGTTTCAAATCTAATTTAAAGTATTGCTCACAATTGAATTAATATATGAAATATAATTTTAGAGTGACAAGCCAAACCATAAAAAAAAAGTCTGTAGTTAGAAAGATTCTGAAAATTTCGTTAGATTTTAAAATTATATTTACATTACATTTGTCTTCACATACTCTTAAAATAATGAACTTTGTTCCCCTTTTTAATTATTTAGTTTTCATTCTCAGAAGAAATGTTCTATACTTCATTTTATTTATTTATGTTCGAAATATTTTTATCTATTTATTTAACTAAAAAAATCTTATGTTTGAATTAAAGTATTTCAATCTTATATGTTCTTTTTATAAAGTCTAATTAACGTTTTTTTTTTCACTTTTCTTACAGCTCTTTAAGTTTAGGGAAGGTGATGCCCTTCTTGGTAGATGCCTTGCAGCACCCTTCGTCCTCTGTCAGAGGAGTTGCAGAAAGAATCATTCTTCATCTTTATGAACAGAATGGGAGTAAAATCCGAAAGTACATACCCTTTGATTCTGAATCTTCTAAAAGAAACATAATGCATCGTCGTTTGTTTCAAGAATTCGATAGGATTGATAAACAAGTTAGTTTGCACATTAAATTTAGTTCTAAAATATTCAATTTTTATAAATTAAATTAATAGAATATTTCAAATATATCAAATTTCATGTCCAACTAATCAAATAATAATGGAATTTTGATTTTAAATTTAGAGATGTTTATACAAATTATTAATATATATAAGTACTGAGAAAGAGGTGGTGGCATGCATTAATGATTAATTGCTTGGTTTGCTTTGTGTCAGACAATCTGAATAGTTATCATTGTAGACCATACTTCAATAGATCATGGATTCGATCCTCATGTCAGATGTTAATGTTTGGTGCTCATTTTAAACTGCAGATGCTACGAGTCTTCATATGAAAAAGTGACAATAGAGAGATAAACAAAATAAACCTGTGTATGCACCAAACTCCATTCTTCAAAGTACCACAGATTTTCAAAATAGACACATATGAAATTGATATTACCTATCAACATTAATATCTTTGGTACTGTCGATCTCACTATTTCCTAATCACAAGTGGGTTGTAATTGCCAGTTAAGCTACTAGTGTTTTTCTTACCGAAATATGGTAATTGAAAATAGTTAAATGAAATAATTCTAACAAAGTATGCAATAATTTAGGATAGAGAAAAATCAAATGATTTCTACTGAGAAGTAATATCTTTGATTGATTTTGAAATTTATCTTAATCATAATATATTTCGTATGAAGTAATACCACCAATTTAATAAAGATCATATTGTAATTCATGTGGCAAACTCACTACAAACGTTCTATATTTTTTCACATACGTAGAAAATGTTCTTGCTTATGTAATAATATTTTCCGAGTAAATAATTGTTAAAATACAAAGTATTGAAATGAGAGAAGTTAATTTTTAAATTTCAAACGACTTGTGGCAAAGAATATTTATATTTATGGAAAAAATTAATCATCTTAATTTATTCAAAATATAATTATGTTTGTCGAAAGTCTATAAAGTAATAAGAAATTAGCTTGGCATTTTTTAATCATAAACAGTACTTAATATATCGCATCAGATATATAAAGTACTGTTTTATTGACAGTACTTAATATATCCAAATTATCTTAAAATAACAGTATGAGAGTGATATAAAGTTAAAATAAATAATGCATGAGATTTAAAGCTACACACTTAAGTTATTCTAGTTGATAATTTTATTAATTATAATCACAAAATGATTTTATTTTACTGTGTATTTTTTATTTATTCATAGAAAATAATAAAACAATTAAGTGTTTTTTACATCTTACTACAAAGAATTCTTCAATTTCAATGGAAATTCTATTTATTGATCCTTTAGTATAATTTATATTATCTTTTTTAATTTTATCTGTAATTTATAGTTAACTTTTTCATTTCTTATCCATTCCGTTAGAAACATCAGAAAGGAGGCAATGCATTGCAGCCTAAAAATGGAAAAAAAGTACCCATTCCAGTGCAAGATAAAAGACGTTCAACTGAAGACTTGTTGAAGTAGTTATAAAAAATTGAAGTTTTTGAAACATGTGCTGTGTAAAAGATAATTTATGCTAAATTTTTTTATAATTCAAAACTAAGCTACATATTATGAATGTTGCTATATATAATATTGTATGTATTTATATTTACTGTGTCTTGAATTAAAAAACTAGAACATATACAGCTTTAACATTCACATTCATGTAAATGTTTAAGAATCAGTTCTAGAAAATATTATAAACTAATAAAAAGTATCATAAAAAATTATGTTTTTATAAACGAATCCATTTGTTTTTAAGAAAATGCTATATTTATGAATATTTATTGTTAATTGTTAAAATTCTTGAATAATGTCAAATTATTGTTATTTTTTATTATTTGCCACTGATGATTAATTATGGAACAACAAATGAAATTCAATCAGTTTAGAAATAAACTGATTGCATTTGTATTCAATATTAGCAATAAACTTCTATGAATTGGGATTTGTGAAATTAGATTTATTCAATAAATGGAGTGGAAAAAGTATTTTAATGTGATTATTTACATGGGCTATTTCTGTTACAGTTTGGATCTGCAGAATTCTAAATTATTAAAAGTTCATTTATTAATATCAAATGTAAAACATAAAAAGCAAAATATGCTTACAATTATGGCTGAATGATTTTAAATAATTATGTATAAAGAATAGTGTAATTAACAATATCATTGTATAAAAAATATCAATTTTATTCGAAGCATTTTCTTTCTACATTTTTTATTTGCTTGTTTCTCAACACATATTTAATTTGTAGGAATTAAATACCTTTTTGCATTTTTTGGTTCTTTACAAAATTGCATTATCTTATTTTTTAATATTATTTTTCACTTCTTTCTTCACACTTTTTAAAATTATTTTTCACTTTTCAATTATTGGGAGATTTAAACTAGATGGTCTTACTGGCATTTGTTTTTTTAATCTAAAATTAATTACTGTAACCTTTAGCAATAATAATTGCAATCACACATTTTAACACCAATTAGGATTCTTTCTCTCATTATGTATGAGATTATAATTTTTTAAATCTAGATTTTTTAATCAAATGAAGTAAATTGTATTTTTTATCACAGACAAGGGAAAAATTGTAAAGAGTTCATAATGAAGTAACAAATTTTTAAATTGAAAAACAAAGTTTTAACTCTCTCTCTCTCTCTCTTGATTTTGTTTACTCTTCTAAATACATTTAAAATTGCTTTTAAAAAGAAGTTTATAAAAGTACTTTGCAAAATAAAATGTAAAATTACATTATTATGAATATTTTTTCTTTCACATTTGTGATGAATCCAAAATCTCTGCATTTTTTAATTAGACAATAGTACTTCTCATCACATGTAATGTTAATATAATCTATTTAAACTGTGAAAAAAGAAAAATTGTCAGGAGTCATTATGAAGCAATAAATTTTTGAGTTACGAAGAAAACAAAATTTTATTCGCTTGTTTAGTTATCCAAACAAATTTAAAATTGCCCACAAAAAGAAATATAATGAAATTCTCCTAATTCTTGCAAAACCAAATGTAAAATTCTCAACTCTAGATTTTTTAAATTAAACAGGATTGATTTTCTTTTCATTGTTGATAAATTTCTAAATCATGAAAAAAAAATCAAAATTTTACTTACTCTTTCAGCCATTTAAATTTTTAGTGGTATTCTGTCATCTGAATCTATTTATGTAAAATTTCCCTCAAAAAATTCATCTCTAGATTTTTTCTCTCCATTTTATGAGCCGAGCTGGCAGCCGAATGGTTAGCGCTCTTGCCTTCGGTTCAACAGTTCGTGGGTTCGAATCCCACCTTGGGCATGGATGTTTGTAGTGGTTCGGAATCCACTTTAAACCGTAAGTCCCGGTCTAATTAGCCTTCGTGTGCAAAAAATGACCGTTGAGCGACAAAGAAACCAAACCAATCTCCATTTTATGAAATATTTTAAATTTCATTTTATGAGAATAATGCAATACTCGTTACTCTCATTAAAAAGGAATAAATTATTATCAATTTTCTGTTCTTTATTTTGTAGGAGGTTATAATTTATAATATATGTGAATTTAAAAAAAATATTTCTATATTTTATTTTTGACTCAGTGAAATAAACTTTAAAAAATTTTTAAGTAAATTTTTTAAATAAGAATTTTCTTTTAAAGCAGTGATGTAAAATATTTGACAATAATTTTCAAAAGAGAATTTGAAATCTTTTTCATGATTATCAATAATTTAAAATTAATTTAATGAAAACATTTATTGTTTAAAACCAATATTCGAATAATTTAACAACTACATTGGTAAAATGTGACCAACCACGAATTTAATGATTAGTTCTCTGGCCTTCAATTCAAGAGTTTGTGGGCTCGATTTTCACCTCGCTCATAGATATTTGTAGTGGTTCGGAATATATTTTTTCAATTTTAAGTCCCAGTTGAAAGAGACTACAAGAAAAAAAGAAGAAGAAAACATGTTTATATATGTATATATATATACAATTCCCGAAACAAACCAAAGTGCGATTTCATTATCCTCACCATCATCCTCTGTAAAACGCTGTGATAAGTCACCATGATTGAATCGGCAGTAAGGCCATCTTTTGAAATTTATAGTACAATATTGCTTTCAAAGTAGCTATTTTCCAAAAAACCGGTTAAAATAAAAATGAAAATTTACGCTCTCTCTCTTTATCTATCGTTGTTTACATTTTGAATTAGTATTAATTTCAATATTTTATCATTATCTAGATGAAATTTTAGTTTGCAGAAATTATACAAAATCATCTATTTTTCTTTTAACATTGTTATGAATGGTGAGAATAACTAAAAAATTAAAGGGTGATTCTTACTGTGGATGGCATCAAAAACTAAAATTTCACACTTCTTTTTCAATAAATTCAAAAATTTAATAAACTCATTCTTTCAATAAATAGTGTAAAAAAATCCATTGGAATATTGTACCTTTCATTTTTAAAATAATAGGTTTTTTTCAAGTAATTTTATTTAAAAAAATTTTAATTTTTAATGAACGAGGACTTTATTTTAGATTGAAACGATTGTGAACTTGATTTTTTCTTCAAAAAATATTAAATTTTATTTGAAAAATTTTGGAAGTTAATTGATGATTTCTTGAAAATTTGAACAAATTTAAAAACTATAGAACTCAGAATAATTTTCAATTAGAAAATAAATTAGCGCCTATAAGTATGGTTATATTCTTTAATCATGGGAAGAAAAAAAAGGAAAAGTTGTCAAGAGCTTATGATGAAGTAATAGTTTTTAAGAGTTAAATAAAAAGAAAATTTTATCTTATTTGATTTATTAATCCTTTTTTAAGTAAACAGATTAGTCATCTAAACCTATTAAATTGTTTCTCAAAAATAATATTTATTATTCTCTCAAAAGGAAATGTAAAATTAGATTATTTTCATTATTCTGCTTTTCACTTCATTTCATGTTCATTACTTCATTTTGACATGGGATTTCATCAAGAAATATTTTAATAAGAAATTTTCGCAACTTTTCTTTCATGAAAAAGAAACCATTTATAATCTTATTTCTTTTGTCATAATTTAAAAACATATTTTTTACCTTTTATGCAATTTATATTTCATCAGTTCTCGTCATCATACTAAAAATTCTTAGCTTACAACTTATGATTATTGTTGGTAAAATTGCACTATTTTCTGCTTTTTATGAAAATCTCTCTATATAATTGTTAACGTAATGAAAATATATGCTAGTGCTAATTCTTTTTATATTTCTGTATATTGATAATCCAAGAAAAAATTGCTTGATTTTTATTGCATATTATTATTTTATATTTCATTCACTATTTAAAGGCTAATACTTCTTGCAAAATTTGTAAGTCATAATTATAAAACATTGGTGAAAATTTTGCAAACATTTTATTTATATATTTTCTTTTATCTATAGCTTTTGTTTAAAAATTCATTACTGGTAAAAAATGTGATAAGTGAAAAATTTGAGTAATAGTAATAAAACATTAGTAAAATGCTCATTGATGATAAGTTAATTTTTATTTAAAATTGTTTACAAAAATTCATTATAATTTAAAAATTGTCAATTATTGAAATTTTTTAATATTTGATATACAATTATATAAAAATTTGGCAAATAGCATTTTGCTTTAATTTTCCTATCAAACTATAAAAAAAATTCAATTGTTTACAGATTTCATTGACAATATATGATTTTAATTTTTTTAATATGTTGTAAAAGTTTGTTTATAGTTGAAAAATTAAAAGTTATTGAACTTTTCAAGTAATAATTATACATTGATAAAAAAATGTTGCAAGTGTCATTTTAAATTAAATTTTCCATAAAATTGTGATTGAAAAGTTCATAAAACTTTAACATAAATTTTAATAAATATTAAAATACATAATTTTTTAAAGACTTTTAATTTTTCTATAAATTAAAAATTCATGATTGTGCCAAAATTAATATGTTAGTAAATTTACAAATGATAATATCAATAAATAATTGGTAATATTGTATTTTATCATCAATCATATTTCCATAATGTAATTTAATTCACCTCTCAAGATTTATCTCCCTACAAAATTTTATTAACCTTTCATTTTTTAACACTTAATCCATGCTCACATTCGTTAAAATAGTTTAATAAAAGGCATGGAGTAAATATTTTAACAGAGGTATTCTTCTGTTTCGCATGCGCAAAGATAATCAAACTGTCATTTTTAGCGATAATACAAGGAATACATACAGAAAAAAATAGTAATTTTTAGTTGCAACCAATTTTACTTTTAAAACAAACATTTTGACATTGTTTAAAATTTTTATTAAAGTTAAAAGATTGCAACTAGTTAATATTTTGTTGGAGGTTGACTTTATGGCTTGCGCCTGCGCAATGGAAAAATACCAAACGATGCCTTATTTCCATAGGAATGAAGTTCTGTTGACTTTCAGAGCGTGCATTTTCTGCGAGGAGAAAAGTGATGCTTTTACGCCAGATGCTCTTGATGACCACTATGACAAAGTTTGTCCCATGCTGAACCGTTGCTCTAACTGCCAACAGGTAATTTTTTTTTAGATGTGATTTTAACAATTTGCTTTTATTAGCTATTAAACATTACCTGGAAGCATTTAAACTTCACCATATTTGTATAACAGATAACAATTATAACATCAATTGTTGTTATTATAATTGATTAATAACAAACAACTGTGTTTATAATGATCGCATCTGTAACATTTTAACACGAAAATTCGAAACATATTTTAAATCAATTTTATGTTTTCATGGAAACGTTGCATGCATTGATAATCCCATATTCACCAGTCACAAGAAAATTTGTTTTAAACCATGTTATCTAGGTTTTTTTCTTTTTTTTTTAATTTCTACTATTTTATTCAAAACAGAATTCTAGGAACCTGAGGTTTTGTAATCAATAATTTAATTCTCTATCACTTAAAAACTATAGGCAATCCAGATAATTTAAATTAAAAAAAATCAGTTTAAAATCTGTATTTATCCAATTTGATATCGACAGTGTGATTTTCGAAAAGTACGCTGGTTTTTAGTTCATGAGTTCGATTCCTGCATTCTACATTAATGTTTATAGAAGTTTGAAAGCCCTTAAGCCATAGACTCGTGTTGAATGAGCGCTTCGTGGTCATAAAGTGACAAATAAACCTAACCTCGCGAAGTGGTCCATCATCCCCAACCAATAGGATACAATTATCATGTCATCTTTTGAAATTCGTAAAGCCGTTTCTGTATTGGTGAGAGTAATATTCCGAAAAAGAGGTTATGAAAGTGAAAACACACCCGTAAAAATATCGAGCCTTGATGGATATCGATATCAAAACGAATATCGATATTCAGCACATGATGGGTGTTAAATTTTCCTAATTCGTTTACAAGCTTAAATTTTTTTTTTTTAATTTAAAACGCTTGATTTGGATTACATTGAATTCAGTCAGATTTTTTTTCAAAAGTTGGTCTTTTAAGAAAGGTTGAGTTTTAAGGAATAAAAAAGAATGGAAATTCGATATCTTTAGAAGTGTACACACGCGTGCGTCTTCTTTTTCCTCCCTCATTGCAGTTTTATCATTTGAACACATTGCAATTATAATTTGTATTTTGTAAGTAAATTTTGAAAAGCATTGTTATAAATCTATAAAAGACGCAATTTTAATTCTGGAAAATAATTTTGTAAATGTTTTCTTTGACATTATTATAATATATGATGTTGGGAATAACAACTTGGAGGGGAAAATTTTAATTTTGGATTCTTATATTTATATAATATATATTATATATGAGCTCCCAAGGCACAGGTCATAAGTTCGATCCTCGGGTTGAGCTTGAATCTTGAAAACTAAACACTGGGGGTTTCGCGTTAGGCGGATCACCTAATCGGGACATATGCTACACATCCCCGGGCGTCAAGAAAACAGAGATAGGCCTTGTGTGCCGTAGAGTTTAGTTTACATATTCATGAGAAAATTATCAAGTACAGTAGCAACATAAACAAAATTTCTATTGGAATAAATAAAGAACATCGTAAGGCTTTCTAAAATGGAATTTTCAATAACTGCTGAAAAAAAAAACCTTGTGAACGATGACTTCATCTTAAATTGAAATTAATAATAGATTTAAAAATATTCAATACGGTAGAAAATAATTCTTAAAAGTAAACTGTTTAAAAATTTGCTCAGATTTAACAGTTACTCAATTTGGTTTAATTTAAATTGACACTTCACCAATCTTTTTTTTATTTATTTTTATCTTATTTATTGAGATAAAATGAGGAATGTTATTAATGATATAAGGTCAGATGATATTCTCGTAAAATTGTTTCGAATATCTTTAGAAAAATTTCATGTAAAAATAAATAAAAATTGCAATATTCTTACAGAGCCTACAGTTAACGTTTATTTAGTTAACATTTTTGAAATACTTAAGCGAAAAAATAATAAAGTTTGACTAAAATTATAAACTCAAATGATATATTTTTGTTGTTTAGATTGTTGAAATCGCCAGTTTAACCGAACATCTTTTAGAGGAATGTGAATCTAGAAACCAGTACAAGCAGTGTCCTATATGCCTGGAGGCTGTACCTAAATTAAATTTTGAAAACCATGTTAAAGTCAGAATGTGCACTAGTAAGAATAGCTTTATCTGTTTTTATTAAACTGTTTTAAATATGTGCAGGATATTATAAAATAGCAATGTTTAGTTTCATATATTGGAAATAATTTTTTTGTAAAAACATGTGTAGACTCAACAATTTAGTTAATATTTTTGAAATGCTTAACATGTCCCAGTATATTTTCATAAAAATTGTTTTTATTGTAAAATTTAGATTATTTAATCATTCTCTCTATTGTGTATATATATATTTCATAGTTTTAAAATTACTTATTTCTATTGGATGAGACTAATACATAACTAGAATCAATTTACAGTTACCATGAAGTCATTTAAAAAAAAACAGAGTTTCCACATTTTATTTTTAATTTGTATATAAAAATAATACTAGCAATTTAAATATTGGAAAAATAAGAAAGCTTTAATACTATAGCAGTTCAATACTTTTAATTATCTTATTTACATAAGAAAGTTGGAAGACAAAAAATTTCTTTCATTAATTAGGTATATTTTCTTAAAATAATTGATTAATAATCATTGTGCTAATTGTTTTCAAAATACAATGAGAAATTCTACTAAGCAAAAATTTGAGTATAAAAATATGAATATGTATGTGGAATGTAATTCTTTTTAATGAAATCATTTGCTTATTTCATAGATTGTCAGTATAAAATGTTGTTTAAATTTTGAATCAAAATTTAATTTATCATTTATTTATGTTGATTCAATTCACGTTGCTGAATTACTTATCACATTTGTGTGTGTGAATATGATTCAGTAATTTTTTTACAAGCCTTAAAATGAGCTATTACTATGAGTATGGTGCAGCATATTTATTACTACAAGGTATTTCTTTTTTAATTTAAATATTTGAGAAATTACCCATTTTTTTTGTAACATTAACAATTTTATATCCCAGCCGACGCATAAAATATTTTTGCCAACCGATCGGCTGAGTGGTTAGCGTTCCTGACTCCTGACCTGTGGGTCCCAGGTTCGAATCCCGGTTCGGGCATGGATGTTTCTTTCCTTCTCTGTTCTCTCTGTCCTTTCTTCTGTGTTGTTGTATGAATGTGGCCCACCCTATAAACGGGTTTGTGGTGGTATGGCGCGGGTAACGCTACTCGCCTCCGTGACTTGGTTCACAGGTGCCCGCTGGGTAACGACAAATGAGTAGCAGTTTCTGGCCTTGTTGTGGCATAGAATTCAAGCCCTCTTGTGCTCGCCATTGAAAAAAAAAACAATTTTATATTTTTATTGGCAATGAAATAATATTTACTTGCTTTTTAATCATAAAATGGTTGTTTTTTTTTCCTTGTATATTTTTATGAAATTTTATTTCATTTTGTTATTACAAGTAATGAGATTTAGCAAATTTTCTTTAACTTTTAGAAAAATAATACATCAGAATTTCTCAATTTTTTGTAAAGGTTTTGGAAAAAAGCTTTCATGCATTTAATTAAATTAACCAGAGCCGGATTAAGGCAGAGGCATACGGGCCTTAGGCAGCCACATTAGAGGGGGGCTCTAATTTCGAATAGAAAGTTTATTTTACGTTTCCTTCCGTAATAAATTCTTTTTTAACAAAATATCCATGTAAAGTCTGTCAGTTTTATCTTAGCTTCTTCATTAATTTATCGTATGAACCCAAATATTTCGTAAAGGCATGACTTTTTAGGACAGGATTCTGCTACATTTTTGTAGTTACGATGGAAAAATTAAGCCAATCAAAAGCCTGCATTTTTAGGCAAGATGCGATATGTTAACAAATACGGGCATCTGAATGACTTAATTGTGAAGCAGAAGTGGCCCCCAAAAAAGTGTTTGCCCTAGGACCCAGTCAGGTCCTGAAATTATGTTTTTATAAGAGTCTTATTTTACTTGTTATATTATATAACCAAGATCTATAACTTAACTAGTTAGTGATTATTGTGAATAAAATTTCATCACTGTCTGCTTCTGAAGCCCGGTGGTTTTGTGGTGGTGCTTCGCGCTCCAAGGCACAGGTCCGTGGTTCGATACTGAGGCTGGGCAAGGTCAACTCATTCTATGTGTGTTATAAATTGACGATATTTAGCATTGTCCTAAAGCCCTAACTATCAACTGTATTGCACGTTATTCTCAGATTTGTAGTACTAAACGTAGTACGGGTATTTTTATTTCTATCAGTCATACGTGTTATTTTATTTTTGATTTAATTTTTTTATTCTTAATATATATATATATATATATATATATATATATATATATATATATATCTTTCATTTATATTTTTAAAAATATATTTCACTGGTATAACACAGCTTTTTCAGTTTTGCAAATTGATCGAAAATTTATGTTGAAAATTATAATAATCATTGAAATTTGGCCATTTTATTTTAATAATTCAGTTATTAGCAATAATGAAAGGTTATAAAAATATTTGGCTTGAAATTTTGTTTTACTAATTTAATTTTTTTTTGTTAACTATTTTTTATATTAAATCAATTTTGGCTCGGTGATGTAGTAGTAGTGTTTCGCCCTCACAGAACACAGGTCCGCGGTTCGATCCTCGGACTAAGCAAGATCGACTGATCCTTACACCCCTTCAGTGGGTCGATAAATCTGAGTACCAAACATGCTTGGGAACTAAACATTGGGATTTCGCTTTAGAATGACCACCTAACTGGGACATATACTTCACACCCCAGGTCATGAAAACAGATATGGGCACTACCTTCATATTGCCTGTCGTGCCACTGAGTTTAGTTTAGTTTCTGCTTTTTATTTAAATCTTTGCTTAAATAATTATTGGAAAAAGTGAAGATACCTGCTGTTTTCACAGTCCTTCTTTTTTTATTTCTATGTCTGGATAAAACTCACATAAAAAAAACTTTATGATGGATTTCAGTATAAATGTATTATTGGAAATGGTGATGGTGGGACTAATCCCCATCTGGTCTAGGTACCCATTTGGCAGACCAGATCCATGAGATCATAGACAGCCAAAACGTCTAAATCTGCTTTTGGACGTTTTGGCTGTCTATGATTGACGTTTTGTTTTCTTGTTTGACGTGTTGTCTATGTTTGACGTTTTGGCTGTCTATGTGGACTTTTCTCAGCCTCTTCATGAGAAAACCCCAAGCACTTCAAGATGTATTGCGGGCAAAACGGAGCATTGTCGCACTTGGGGCATGATGGGTATTTTCTTTCACCGACCTCAACGATCATACCCTTCAATTGGCCAGTAGAAAGTCGAGACAGTGTCGTCTGATGTACTGTGGAGCCCTTAAATGTGGTGGCGGCTCCAGGATGTCTTTGGAAGTACCAAGGGTGAGCAGGAAGGTCAGCCCAGGTTTTAGAAGTAAGTTGTTTAGTAATGGAAGAGATCTCTGATGGTGTTAGTGCCATGCGATCTTCCGGGTTCAAAGGATTACTGGCGGCAGCCTTTGCAAGGTCGTCGGCTACTTCATTCCCAGGCAGACCAACATGCGAGGGGACCCACTGGAGGTGGATTGGGTGTTGAACTGAAAGGCTTATTATTGGAAATTTCAGTTTCTTTGAAAAATTAATACTTGAATGGCAACGATATTTTATTTTGACTTTTCTAGACAGATGAAAAATCGTTTGCCAAGATATTTTATTTTGACTAGAACACACACATCCTTATAAAAATATCCACTATTATTGAAAATTATTAATTATTCGGGTACGGAAACTAATCATTCACGTAAAAATTTTAATTATGTTGTATAAATTATCCTACAGTAAAAATACCTTCTGTTGTTAATACTTTATTTCATACTGTAATTTAGGTTCAACAAAATCACAGTCTCATGAAAAGATTATTATAAGGCTGGAATTTTTAAAAAAATGGCGGAGTTTCATTCTGTATTACGTTGATCAGTATGTTTTATTGTAGTAAAAAGTTTTTTTTTTTTCAAATGGCGGGCACAAGAGGGTTGAACCTTATGCGACAACAAGGCCCGAAACTACTACTCATGTGTCGTTACCCAGCGGGCACCTGTGAACCAAGTCACGGAGGCGAGTAGCATTGCTCGCGCCATACCACCACAAACCCGTTTATAGGGCGGGCCACATTCATACAACATCACAGAAGAAAGGACAGAGAGAACAGAGAAGGAAAGAAACATCCATGCCCGAACCGGAATTCGAACCCGGGACTCACAGCTCAGGAGTTAGGAACGCTAACCACTCAGCCAATCGGTCGACTGTAGTAAAAAGTTATTTACTTAAAATATAAATTTAAAATGTATACAAATTAAAGCTTTTTTTGATTAAAGAAAAACATTTATTGAATCTAAAAAAATTAAAGTAATACAAAATCACTTCAGGATCATTATTTAATCAATTGTAAAAAATTGTCTGTAAAAATTTATTTTAAATATTTAGAAAAAAAAAACATCTATTACCTATACATCTAGAATGTAATAATGCAATTTAAGGTATCGGTTTTTTAGTTTTCAAAGTGTTCCATTTGTTGAAATAATAGTTGGAAAAGTATTCATGTAATCAATCGAATTGTTTTTGCATTGTATTATAAATTTTATTAATGTTTTTTTTAAATAACTTTTTAAAAAATTGTAAAATTTTAGTTGGTTTCTTTTTCAGCCCTCAAATTTAAAATTAAAATTCTAGATCCAGAAATGTGCTAATAAAAATGCATCTTGAAAATTTCACTGTGACACAATGAATCGAAGACCGAAATTGGAAATTTAATCGAAAACCGTACGAATCAAAAATGAAGCAAATGCTTTCTTTAATCTGTATAGCTCTTTTACTTTCAATAAAAATTCCAAGATAAATTCTTAGGATATAATTCCAGTTTCGCCCTCAAGTCTGTGGATTGTAGAAAAGCAAGTTTTTAGTTCTAAACATTTCTATACACAAATAAAGTTTTAAGTTTAATAAAGTTTTGTACATAAATAAATGTACTTGGAGGAAAGCATGAAAAATTATTGTTTGTTGTTGCTTTTCTTTTTTCCCAACCATTTTCTAATGTTTTCATATATTTCCTCATATGATAGTAATCCATCATATAAGAAGCCATGCTTTTTATGTAATTTGGATTTTGGATCCGTTTCCATTCTTTTCGTTTTCTTTAAACAAGCACACCGTTCCAGCCAGATGTTTACCCAATATTTAATAACAGGGTTATAAAACATTGAATAAATTAAAATTGTTTTAATAAAATATTTACAAAAGTTTATTTTTCTGTAAAATGAGATACTTTACCAGTTAGACTTTGCTTAGTAAACAACCTATTGGATGAGGCCTTTATAAAAACATTTTAATATAAATCGTCTAAATACCCTTCATCTATCGAGAGGGAGGAACTCAGAAAATTTCTAAGCACCCCACCCTCAACAGATGTGCTTGTGGAAGGTTGAAGCTCAACACAGGTGCTCACCATGGTCTAGTGATAGGACAATGTTGTTTAGAAAGAAGGATCCCGGGCTCGATACCAGCCACAGTTGAACAACGGGAAATGGATGTTGCGCTTCTACTTTCGGAGAGGATGATTAGAAGTTTTCTTCTTGCGGCCCCATTTTCTGCGTTTGGTTTTGTTTCTCGCTCAACGGTCATTTTTTGCACACGAGGGCTAATTAGACCGAGACCTACGGTTTTAAAGTGGATTCCGAACCACTACAAACATCCATGAGCAAGGTGGGATTCGAATCCACGAACTGTTGAACCGAAGGCAAGAGCGCTATCCATTCGGCTGCCAGTTCGGCGCCCCATTTTCTGCGAAAAGTACTCCTGGAAGCGTAGTGAGTATTAATATGCTTTATGGTTCCACCTACTCATAATTGGTGTCCTAGAGGATCCTAGGGAACTTGAGGCCAACAGACTTGTATTTCAAGCTTAGCCAGTGGTCACTTAAAAGGCTTCAAATATCTGCAGGGTCAAAAGACTTTTAGTCTGTGCATAAAATCTAAAGCTCAACAGGCATCGCCTGAGCATATCTGGACTTGGAAGCAGGCTTTTTCGAAGCCCCTTATGTTTCTGGAGTTCCTGACTGTTCATGGACTTGTGGAGTTGGTCTAGAATTGGACTTGGACCATCTGGGATTAACAACAACATGCTTTATAATATTCTTGGGCCGTTGGGTTGTCCAGTACGCGGTATCAAAACATCCATCTCTGGTTGCTTGCTTGCCAGTGGCTGGGATCGAACCTGTGATCTTTTGCTTAGAAGAGCACGTAGGCCAAATAACCCTATCATAAGTTGGAAGCAATCTTCACTAATGATAACGAGAAAAAATTATTTACAGACCTAATCTCATACCTTCTCCTTTTGTGACGCAGTGGCGAAATCCGGCAACGAGGCCAACCACTGTCCGCTCTGCCACCAGAACATCGAACCTGGAGAAAGCGGGTGGAGGACGCACCTCATGGGAGAGAACGGCTGCGCGTTCAATTCCAGGCGCAAGAGAATCCCAAAGAAAAGTGAGTTCACTTCTCTCTATCTATTTTGGAATGACTGCGTCTAACAAAATCCTTTTTCTCTCTCCGCAGTTCAGTGAACAATTTGAACTACAAGAAATGCCGATTTGAACTCTGCATTATGCCAGAGTGTAATTAAAATGATGCAACATTCCGCTGTGGAGCCATTCCCGCTTCAAGAATATAAAAACATTTTTTTATCCTTCCTTTTAAAGTTGTCAACTATATATGTGCGTTTCTGGTGAGGGTGGAAGAAACTATTAGGTTGGGGAATAAGTTCGTAGCGTTTTTACCAAAGACTTTTATTTAAACAAAAAGCAACGATTATATCAATAAGTTAATCAATTATATATTCGCCGTTGCTGTTTACAACCTCTTGCCACCTCTCGACCCATTGGTTGATGCCGTTCCGCCAAAAATCGCCTGGTCGGGTGTCAAAGAAGAAGTTGAGCCAGTTTTTAGGGCCCTCTTTGTTATCGAAGGTAACGCCCTTTATATGGTTTGGCAAGGAGCGGAAAAGATGGTAATCGATCGGTGCAAGGTCCGGTGAATACGGCGGAGGACCTCCCATTCGAGCTCTTGGTGTGCGGCTTAGACGACTTGTGCAACATGGGGCCTGGCGTTGTCGTGAAGGAGTATGGTTTGACCATGTCGATCAGGTCTTTTCAGTCGAAAAGCCTCATTCACGCGGTGTAGCTGGGCAATGTAGAGCTCCTTGTTGACCGTTTCATTCTTTTCGAGCATTTCTCAGTGCACCAAGAGGTCCTTAAAAACTGGCTCAACAGCTTCTTTGACACCAGACCAGGCGATTTTTGGCGGAACGGCATCAACAAATAGGTCGAGAGATGGGAAGAGGTTGCAACGACGAATATATAATTGATTAACTTATTGATGTAATTGTTGTTTTTTGTTTAAATAAAAGTATTTGGTAAAATCGCTACGAACTTATTCCCCAACCTAATAGTTATTGTTATGCCTACTCCCTTTCTACAGTTCCAAAGTTTACTTTTTTAAAAAGAATTAATGATATGTATTTTCTAAATATTTGAGCAGTTTTGCCTTTTTTAGCAAATGCGTTTTCATCTTTCCCAATTAGTTATCACTCGAAAATGCGGATGAGAAGTGTCCCAGATTATTTTCATTGCTCACGCTTATTAATTTAATGTTTGTCTTTTGAGTTCATAACTTTCTTTGTATTCGTTATATAAAATACCATTTACTAGATTTTTCACCTACATAAAGAGCCAATGCCACCTGCATCAGTGGAAGTGGGTGGATCTTTTAATTTAGAACCAGGAGTCAAGCAGAATATCTTTTAATACTTGACTTGCCAATCTCCAGAGGTATCATTTCATTTGGAGGACATTGCAACCATGACCTATTTTACATGACCCAACCGCCTCTAGTGAACACGGCGAATCTTTTGTTGGTTCTCGGGAATAAGACTCAGTACCTTCCGATAACGAGAGTGACGTCCTACTCAACCAGACCACTACGGTTTTACAGAGAATTTAGAATATATTTTGTAATATCTAAACTCAGTTAATGATGTTTAATAAGTTAAACTTTAGAGTTTCATGTTTTCATTTTTAAACTAAATCAAAAGTGAATTTTTTTCTTTGAGTTCTTGCTTATTCCGTTATTGTTGTTAACACTTGAACAAGCCAAGAGATCGCTAGCCGATTATGCGAAATTAATTCAGAATGGTACGTCTTTCGTTTAACCAGAGCACCACGAAGGTGCGTCTTTGTTCTAAGGCTCCTCTGATAGATGGCACTACCAGAGGATCCACACCCTTAATTTAGATCTGGAGGGGAAGGACGTTTTCTCCAGAAATAATACCCGTGGTAACTGCTCAACAACCGAGCACAGAATTTTCTATTCCACAGATTTAACGGACATGTATATCGCATGTACTCGATGGGTCTATGACGACATTGGGAATCGAACCCAACGCTTCCAGACGGAAGTCCGATTGCCTTAACAGCTAGGCTACCACAACCACTTACTTTCACTAATGGTGGCTGGGGAACATTAAAACGGTACTTACGTATTAGCGTCACCGCAGCTATTTTTGTTCAAAAACTTGTTGTTGTTTTTGCCTATGGCACTTGGACAAGCCAAGATCGCTATGCATTTTGAACCACGGTCAGGTGACGAGGCCCCACCTGAGCTGGCACCCTCCTCTCCACATCCACGCCACACCAGCGGAAGTACTTTGGATGTCACAGGTTAACGTGGACATGTCCCCAACCCACGGAGCTCCAGCAACCCATTGAAGGAGAGTATACCCCGTGGTCACCCTCCGAGCCACTGCCCGCGGCAAATGATGCTTCACTTTGCTGAGCTTACGGGAAGCGGCGTGAAGCTACTGAGCCACTGGAGCTCATAGTATTACTTTAAATTCATTGAATGGATTGTGAAAAATATCGGAACGCAAGAGAAGCGAATAAATTTAGCTAATTCCATATATAAATATAAATTTTTGTGGTTAAAACTCAAGAATAATGGAAATAAAAGGAATGCTGATTTATTTAATTTATATCTAATTTTTTATAGCACTATAGATTTATTTTTTGGTTTAAATTTACTTATTGCATTAATATTTACAAAGCTTAATTACATTTTGTATTTTCGTGTTTTGATAGTAAAAATGATATTTATTTTAATCATAATTTTTAAAATATTGCATCCAATTTAAATAAAACTGTTCTGACAAAAAATTTGTATAGCATTGAAATCGATTTTTTTAAATTCATTTTGAAGCATAAACAGTATTAGAGTAGATTTTTTTTTATTTTTTTGAAATACTGCCAAAAGGGATTGTTAATTTTTCTGATATGAATGCATAAAGGGAATATTTATAAATTTATATTCTGTAAATTATGTATTTTATGCATTTTTCAAATACTGATTTTTTAACCGTTGATTGAAAAATTTTTTAAACCGTTTAAAAATTTTTTTTATTGTTTAAAATTTATTGATGTTAAACGATGTAAAATTCTCAAGAATGAGAGAAAGTTTAAGCGTTTCATACCGTACTTATTTTTTTTACCATAAAGTGATTGTTTCTTTCGTTCTAGTTAAGATCCTGAGTCTTCCACGTCATTTCAATTCTCATTGTGGTTTAAAACATCCATGACGTCAGATAACGTTTCGTTTACGTCACACATCGTATTGAGCGGTGTTGTAAATCCGACTTGTTGACGAATTTGCTGCCTGCTTTCAAATCATTCTTCGAGCGCCAGCAAACAAGGCGATGTTGGTATAAGTATATCCCCCCAAGAGATTTCTCGCCAAATCTTGCATCCTATGTTTTGATTATACTGTATCTGGTTTTCCTTCTAGTGTTGCCAATTTGTAATTTTGTTGCTTTTTTGGATTTTTTTTCCTTTTTGTCAGGTTCGGCTTTTCCTCGAGTTTTACATTGTGTAATATATACGGAATTTTTAAGTGGCAACAGCATTAGAATTGCTTGGCAACGAAAAAAATTATGAACGTTTTTTACGCCTTTTTCCTGCCTCAATTCTTTCTTCAATGTTAGGTTCTGCATATTTAATATTTGGTTGAGGAGACTTTATAATAGGTTGTTCGGGAGATATTATTTGCTGATTCACAGAATTTTTTGAACTTATCTTTCTTGACTGGATAGATCTTGCACGACTCTTGGAGGAGATCTAGAAACTGATCTAGCTGGATTCGAACATGTTCGCATACATTCTTTCATGAATGAGAACATTTGTTGGACCATTTGATCTTGTTTAGCCTGTATCGCAAGTAATTTTGCTTCAAATATAGAAGCCATCTCAGTCGCTGCTTTTTTAACAATATCAGTTATTTCATTTTGATTCGGGACGAAAGGAAGATGACTTTTGGTTACACTGGAAGTAACTGGATTTTAAAGATTTATTATAACGTCTTCTCGCCTCAATAAATGAGAGGTGGTTCATGCTTTTAAAATGTAAGAATTTTTCTTCAAGCCTCGTAGGCCAGGAAATGTCATTAGCTGCATGATTTCCCTGACAGTTTATACATTTAGGTGTTTCATTGGCACAGGGAGAGTCTTTATGGAATGTTCCACAGTTTTCTTCCACATGAAGACTTCTTGTGTAAATTTTTTCGTAGGGTGAGTGAATTTGTTGCATTTTCCACACTAGCGAACGTTATCAATAAAAAGAGAATTTGGAATGGTGGCTTATAATAAGTTAATAGTTTGAGGTAGATGATGTCCAATGACGCTCACTAAAATATTTTCTCTCAGTTCTTCAGAATTCTTTTTTGTAAATCATTGTAAGCTTAATATCGTTAAGCCATTTTGCGCTATTTCTTCGGCAACAAGATATAAAGGTAAATCTACGTTTATTTCTTTTATGAGAAATCTTGAAGAAATGTATTCAGGTTGAAAACTGGAGTTAACAGGTACTCCAAGAATATTGTTTATCTTACTTATTTCTACAGCAGCATCTGGGCAATTAGTTTCGAATAGAAGCCTACTTTGACGGGTGTATTGAATTTGTATTATTTTCTTGTGATTCTTTACAAGTTGAATCATTTCTTGCTTTAAATTGTTAGGTTTCTTTGGAATAGATGCAGTACCATCAATGGTAGACAGGAAAATGAAGAACTTAGTAATACCATTTTCCGCAGCTAACTGGATTAATTGTGGAATAGAATCTTCGAAAGTCAATAATCTTGAAGTGTTTATTTTTGGAATGCGCGAATCGCAATCCGTGTAAATCATTTCAGTCTCTGCTTCAATCATTTTGAATCCATTATAATAAGAAAAAAATTAATAGAAAAAAAGAAAAAAATTAAATTAAAAATTTAAATTGTAAAAATAAGAGAACAAAAATACTCAATCTTAGTCAATCAAACACTAAGCCAAAGTAAGACGATAATATCAACACGAAAAAGAAGAAAAAGTGTCAAAGAAAACATTAAATAATGACAAAAAATCAGAGTTCAACATTTTCGTATTTCGCAATCTCTTTTAAATCGTAAGACTAATGCTTTGCTAACGCCAACATTAATTTTTTTTAATTATATTTTCAAGAAAAATGCTTTTAATTGTATTTATGAAATTAAATTTAAAGTAAAAAAATAAGTGATCTTTATATTTTTCGAAAACTCAATAATATTGCAAAGTACTATGTCATTTTAATAAAGAATGGGAAAAACATTTGGTGGCATTAAAATATTTAAATATGCACTCTTTTTGATGCAGTTATAATTTAGAATATTAGTTTAACTCAAAAATTGAATTACTATTTATAATTTGTATCGAAGTTTGATTTTAATTTGAAATTGTTCGACGTAAATGTAGTTATTTTTTAAAATTTGCTTAATCTGTTAATGAATTAAATTTTTTAAAATAAAATTAATTGGAGAGTGTGGAAAGAAATTATTTTTACCCCAGTTCGCACTCTAATAAAGATCACGGGTAATATTTGAAACAATATAATATGTGTGCCATGTTTGATTGTAAATATAATAATAATAATAAAGAGGCCAATTAATTTATTTTTGGTGAGATTAAAAGTTATTTTATTGTATTTAAATTATATAATAAATTACATTCAAATATAGTAAATGTTTATAAATATAAATATATGCTGACAATATTTCATAAATATTTTTATACTTTTAAGAATATATGCTTTTTTTCATGCAATAGTTATTTGAACATTGCTTCAGTATATTTACCTAAATAGATTAGATTAACATAGAAATATCTTCTCTTCATAAAATATGAGTTATATTTATCATTTTTCCGAAAACAATTTATAAAATACTAAGTATTTGTTTGAAATTGAAAAAATTATTTTTCTCGATAAATGTAATCCTAATTATATAGTTAGTGTTAAATTCTATAATGATGACAATTTTTCGTGAATATTTTTATTTTCTTTATTTTCAGGAATATTAAAGAAGAAAGGAAAACCTGTTGTTTCATAACTTTGCATTAGAAACAGTGCTTATCAAAGAAAATGCTCAAATTACTTCACCAACAGAAGTTAACTCGCTGTCTTTCAGAAATTTGCCTTTTATCGTATCAATGCAATAGCTTAATTCAAAATGAACTATTAATTTTGTAACAAAGAATAATATAATAGCATTTTTTAATTTTACAATTTATATACGAATTCCTGTAATTGCTATCTTAAATATGCTTTAGTAATAAAGCTATTTTATTAATCTTCTAGCGTCAAGAAGAATTTAGTTGTCATCAAATGGCAACAAGAATAACAACCCAGCTACAATGAAATGAGAAATTGAAATGCTGCGTCACCGAACTAAATTCTAATTAGTGTTCTGTCTGTAATTTTGTAATTTTTCTTATGTTGTACTCTGTTATTAAAAATATGGAAATAAAAATAAGTATCTTAGCAAGCAAGCATTATTTTATTTCAAGAACGATTGTTTTTCTTTTCTTTTTTTTTTTTTAACTATAAACGATTTTTTATGTCATTTTCTTTTAACTATAAAGGGTGTTTTTATGTCGGCATCATTTTTATACCTATGATTTCCTTCATGTCAACGTGAATGTGATGATCTAGAAATAAACAGGATAAGTTTTCTCAGTCGTAATGACTACAATAACTTCAACTAAAGCTTTTACATAGTCTAAAAATCTATGCAATTTCTTTAATACAGAAGCTAAACATCTCCAATTAATTTTTTAAAATAAAATTAATTGGAGAGTGTGGAAAGAAATTATTTTTACCAGTTCACAGCTTTCAGATCTAATGACTCAGATGTCTGATTCTTTCTTTCATTCTCAACTAGCTGACTACATGTCTGAGGCCGATGTTTGTACCTCTTTAATGTAGGATCTGGAAGTTTCCGGAACCTTCCTATAATAAGCCTATAGTAAATCCTACTCGTTTCGATTCGAAAACGCGAGAATGCTTACTTATATTTTGTCGCCAAAAATATAGCCAAGTTGTCTTGAATCTGGCTAACATGTCTTCTCTGAAAATCGCTAATTGCACAGAAAATAATTTATGTCCAAACAATAATTTTACAAATTAAAGGTAAATTAGGTAAAATAAGTAATTAAACAGAAATAAAGGCATCAACACAAATATTTTCCTTGTTTGTAACAATATTAAAAATACGATTTTTTAAATTTAATACCTTAATATAAACGTACAAAGTCTCAAGTATATGATTTTACTTTTTATATCATTGGACTTGCTTATGCATTAGGTAAGATCGAAAATTCTACCTGTTGTATGGGGTTTGCAATGGAAAGTACGTTCTATATGACGTTTTCATGGCCGAAACATTCAGCCAATCAAATAATTGAATGCGTAACATATAAAGGCATTGTGCCACACACAGTTAATCATTTCAAAAAAAAATATCTTAGAGAGAGAGTAATGTTGAAAATGAGAAGGAGTACGTGAGACATTGTTATACGAGTTCGATTTTAAAAAAAAACGGGCACAGATGACGTATAATCCATAATTCCAAATTCTAAATTTTTTTGGCGATATTATCTAACTCCAAAACATTCAAATTAATCTTCTTATTATTTCTTGTCATTGTAGTAAATCTTTGTGAATCATATAACATTTTCAAGATTTAAAATTATCTGAAAACTTTTCTTATCCAACACAAATATGTAAGATTCAACATATGTATATTATATACAAATTTACAGCCGACGAACTTGTCTAGTGGTCAGAGTGCCTGACAACGGATAGGGAGGTCCTGAGTTCGAATCCCGGTTCGGGCATGGATGTACTTTCTCTCTCTATATATCCAGTCTTTGTTTTTTCCGTGTATGAATGAGGTGTGAATGGTTGCCTACCCTATAAAAGGGTTCCTATAGCATGTGTGTACTAAGTAAGTCAAGTCGGACTCCACACCAAAATAGGGTTCAGTTGGAAAATTGGAGCAGCGCACCCCATGTTGCCAGCCTAGCTGGCACACGACAATGAATGAATGAATACAAATTTACAAGCATAAAAAAAACTCATAAGTGAAAATGTGGGAGTGATAAGTAATATTTATTACTATACTACTAATAATACTACTAAAACTTGGCAGTTCAAAATTTTGAGGCAGGCCAAGTTTCAAGAAAGCAAAATTGTGTAAAGTGAATGCATTATATTGGAACAAACAAATTGTTTTTGTGATGAGAATCAATATTATACGATGATGAAATTTTAAATTACAGATTCAATAAGCAAATTATTTAAAATATAATTTAAAAAAACAACATGTGTATAAAAAACGTAAGAATTTCTGGATAAGAACCTGAAGTCCATTATTCTTAATCAATGATAGATGGATAACTTACAAACCTCGATATTAATAAAATATTTTACAATTAATATTAGTGCATATGTTGTATTTTAATTATCGAGAAAAACTAATTAAGCAAATAATACATAGATTTTCTTAAGTGATCACTTATCACAGTTTATTAAGCTATGTTATTTGATTCTGTTAACATGAAAAAATTAGGATGCATTTAAAGTATTTTGAATTTCGCAGTATTCAAATATTATACTGCCGTACCATCAATATTAAAATATATAGGCTGCACATATTAATTTTTAGATCATAATTTAAGAGTTATTTAAATGCATTGTGATTTCATTAAAAACTCAACACAATCATTTTTATATGCTGCTCCAATCTGGGGAGGAGCAGCTGATTCAAATATCAAAGTCTTAGAAGCCCAGCAAAGCAAAATACTTAGATTAATTACTAACTCAGAGTTTTACTTAAGAAACCAGCAAATAAGAGAGAACTTGGGAATCCTGCCCCTAGCCTGCTACCTTGAATTTCTTGCATTTAATTTCTACCATTAATTATACACAATCAACAATAGTGAGATTCAGGGTATTGAACTTTACAGTCCTTATGACCTAATGCATTTCCACAAGCCCAGAGCAGTGTTGAGAGTAAAACCTCTCACCAATATCTCCATTTATTCAAATAATTCCAAACGGTAAAGAAAGAAGAAGAATAATTAATGGAAATCATATCTCTACCTAAATGAAATCTTGTGAGAAACCACATTGTAAATAAATCGTGTGGATCCTGTAAGTATCTCAATTTTATTTAATCTTAAACAAATATGGATATATTTCCTTCTTTGTCTTCCGTTGTAAATATTCTAACGGAACTTTGTGTTTATCAAGAACTATTGTCATCAACCTGTGTTTTTTCTTTGTAACTCCTTTGTAAATATTTTAACGGAATTTGTGTGCTTCAAAGAATTGTTGTAATCATCCTGTGTGTATCCTCCTTATCTTTTCCTTTGTAAATAATTTTATGTGTACCAAGAATTATTGTCATCATCTAAGTGTCTATTACTAGGATTACTGAATTACTTAGTCCAAAAACACAAGTCATGCAGAGTGCATCCCGTGTGAGCACTTACCTCTATATTTTTGTATTATTCATTATTGTGTGTGTATCTTTATTTCTGATTTGTTAATCACCAGGCCAAGACTATCTAAGGACTTTAATTCATCAGAAAACGAGGTACATGGACGGAAGGCTACAGACCTCCCTCAATCCTAGACAAAAAAAAATCCTTTTTAACGGCAAGTAGCACAAAAGGAAGATGAATTGGACACCGGATATGAGGCGCATCAGCCAGGGTAAGGGGGGGGGGCTCTAGTTGTCCCATCTTTGTCTTCACATGCACGTGAGAAACTTCAACTGTAGATATTTTCCTCAATAAAATAAAGTATGTGTCCAGTAAAAGACTGACCCCCTGTGGTGCTCTTTCCCTTCAAACATCCGCTGCAAAGATAGCTTAACCTTGTGTGATTATCTGAATGATATATGGTTCTCCTTCTGGCAGTGAAAATGCCGTACCATTTCTCAGAACACATCTGTGGGACAGGGATTTCTTAGGGTTCGAATTTCGTCCCATAATATTTCCTTCGAACAACTGAAGGGGATTTAATTGCCGGACTTTGGGGCCAGAAAGTCGTAAAATTTGAAATAAGTAACGCGAAAAGTTTTGGCAAAAAAAAAGTGCATTGGCTCTTTTCTTTAGCAAAATTTGACTTTATTTCGACAAATATATTTCATCTATGTTTAATTTTTTTTTTTTTAACGAAATGAACTTTTATGTATTGGCTCCATAATTTGAGGAGTTAACTTAGGAATAAATCAGAAAACTAATAAATTATTCAAAAATAAAACTTTGCAAATAACGGTGCTGATTTTCTTTGTTAATGTGAATTAAATGATATTTTCTTGATAACAATACAAATATTGATTCACCAAAGTCTTTTGGAAGAACTTTGTTGGGCCATAATGTTAATGCAAATAACAAACACTTTTTTTTTAATTTACAAAGAATTCAAGTATTGCTGCATGAATAAAATACTGAGTAATAAATTGTATTTGTTTAATAAACGGATATTTCATATTTCATTGCTAAAGAAACGAATATGCTTTACAAATCTTCGACTTTAGCTCAGCAATTAAAATTAAATAAACAAAACAACAAAAAACTTTGCATGAAAAATTGGTATTGATAGATTAGAATTAAAACTACATTTTTGATCAACTGAATAATGAATTGAATCTCCTGTTTTACGAAAAATTATGTAAAGGGACAGATTGTATAAAATATTTGTTAAATAAATTTATCAAATATTACTATATTTATGTTAATAATATATTAAGAATACAAAAAAAGATAAATTTCGATAACGATTGTAACAGACTATGGAAATCACCCAAAAATGTAAACTTTTCAGAATTCATCTTGATTTTTTTTTTTTTTTTTTGTTTGTTTAAAGTTGTATATCTGCTTAAGATTTGTAGAATTAAATCATTATTTTGCACTGCAAATCTTCTGCATGTGTAAATAACGAAAATATTTTTAAATTATTTATTTATTATAATTTATTTGGTAATAATTGATTTTTATTTATTTGGTAATTATTAATAATAATTTATTTATTATTAATAATTTTTTGATAAAATTATTCAAATATTATACTGATCAGTTCCATTTTCATGTGTATTTGAAATATGAATTTAACTTAGGAAATGCAGCAAGCTAATTTTTTTTTTTTACAGATTATCCTAGTCAAGTTACATGATTATGAAAAATTGTGATATTGATTAAGCAAATAAACATAATCTATTTAAATTAATGCAGTTAATATTGTTTCGACTGATAAATTCATCATTAGGACCTCTCTCTCTCTCTCTCTCTCTGGATGTGATTATTTATTACATAAATGCATTTATTTAATAATCAATAAAAAGCACCTATAACCTACAAAAAAAAATTGTTTCGAATAAAATGAATGTGTGCAAAGTTTTTCGTATATCCAATTCCTTAATAAATTACATTTATAATTACACTTATTACAAATATTAAGTTATATCATAGTTTACTCACAGCAATTTCTATTAAACGACATAAAAATTGGGGACTGGAGTTCTAGTATCGTCCATTTTGTCAGGTTATGGGCAGTATTTCAGGATTAGAATGCTTAAGAAACGTGTCTAAATTATCAGCTTCTTAAACAACCTTGCAGTCCATATTCAATACAACCAAAGAAAAAATTACAATATAAGGATACAGATAGTTACTTAAATATATAATTACATTCTATTAGTAAAGCTTCAACAATCTAAATCTGGATGATCGTGAGTCAAAACAATGTAAACCTTCATTTTAAAAGGGAAAAAATTACATAACATATAATTTCATAAAAAATTCTATTGATTTCATTTCATTTGCTGATTAAATTAATATACTTAGATTCCTTTCTTACCATGTAAAGAAAGAAACCCGAAAAAAAGGAGTCTCAAAAAAAATTCCAAAACTAATCAAATAACTTAAAATTCTTCAGGCCAATTTCATTGCTTAAAAATGATTTACATTGTGTTGATGTCATCAGAAAAATTATAAATTCATTTTTAATATCTTGCTTTTATATTAGCATTTTATGTTGAAAAATCTTTTTTCGAACATTAAAAGATAATTTCTTTTTAATGTTTAAGTGCTCATTAAATGTTTATTGAGAATTATCTTATACTAATCATTTCATTTTATGTATAAAAAATATTTTAATTTGAAAGAAATATTATTAATATATATATTTAATGATTATTCTGCATTGTAAAATATTAAAAATTAGAAATGTTTTTGAATGTTATAAAATTATTGACAGAAAAAATGCACCATTGTGTAGATGTCTGTCACCCGACAGTCGCGTTTCTCGAAGGTTTATTAGCCTGAGACCAAAAGTTTAAAGTGGATTCCTAATCACTACTTACAAACAAGCCCAGGTGGGATTCAAATCCATGAACATTTGAACGCGCTGTCATTATGTAAAACCATGAGTAAATAATTCAGAATAAAAAAGTTCTAACTTTAACTAAGAAATACTTCAAAATCTTAAGAAATAGTCTTAGTAAACACTAAAAATAAGTAGATTATAAAATTTATTATTAAATTATAATATATAACACTAAAATAAAGACTAAAAATAAGTAGACACTAAAAATAAGTAGATTATAAAATTTATTATAGATTGTAAAATTTTTTATTAGATTATAGTTATTATATAAGATTATTAAACTAAAAATTATTAGATTATAGTTATATAAGATTCTTAAACTAAAAATTTTTTAATTTTATGGCAAAATAGCCGAATCAGAAAACTTCTCAAAGTAAAATCAAGAGATTTGAATCTTAAAATTTCGTACCTAAATAAATATGTGTAATTTTTCTTTTGTTTGTAACTCAATACCCATTTTATCCACATGTGATCTAATTAGACAGGGACCGACAGTTTAGCCTGCTGATAACCTAAATCACTGAAAAACTTAAAAAAGTTATATTCAGTGCATCACTTTTGAAAAAAAAAATATTATAAGTTCACATTGCTTAGCTGAAAATTTCTGATTTTATTAAAAATATATACATAAGTGAAAAAAAGTATAACCTAAGTAAAAAAGTTGTATTTAAAAGTATAACATGATTGAAAATTTTAATTTTTTTAAAATTATCTATATAATTCAGATTATTTTAAAGTAGGTATTTCATTATTTTGTTATTTTATTTGCATTGTAATCTTATGAGATTTTCCTGTATATTATATGCTTTTTTGTGAGGAGTGCTAAAGCCGGTATTGTACCCGAGCGCCAGTTATGCTATCTACGCCACTAACTAATGAACAAGTTTTAAGCTTTTTATTTATTATGATTAATATTCATATTATTAATTCATAAATTAATATTGTAAATGGGAAATCCAGGATTTTACAAAAATTATCCTATTCTTAATTAGAAGAACTGAAATCTTATAAATAAAAGATACACATTACAAAAATTTTATTAATGTTATCTTTTAAGGATTTTAATTATAAAAAGAGTTTATAATTTTTAAGCTATCCATCCAATATTACTGAAGTATTGAAGCGATGATTCACACACATTCTCAAAAAGTATGAACATTTAAACTGTGATCAATAATGAATTATATAAATTTTAATGTCATTTATTGTGTAATTAAATGTAGTTCAAGATTTCATAGCCAAACACTACCGGCGATCTGGTCTTTGTTTCAAATGTTCATGAGTTTGATTCTTATCTTGGACAATGATGTTATAGTAGTTCGGAAACCACTTCACACACTTTTTTATGAATAATTCATAGCTTATTTGTATTTCATTAACCCTGAAAAACTATATTTTACTTTTAGAAGATTTCTCTTGTTTAATATTTATACAACTTACACACACATTTAATATTCAAAAAATGCTACAGAACATAAACACACGCACATGTGCGTGTGTATGTATAAAGTATGTTTTGTGCATTTGTATGATATAGCTCGTAAAAACTATAATTCTATTGAATTTTTTTTTTAAAAAATGTATGTTGGCAGTTATAGGTATGCGGTGAAAGATCGGATTATTTATTATACTGACAACTTTTAAGAATTCAGGATTAAGATTAAGATTGAATTGATTTCAGAAAATTTTTCTTGAATAAATAAATGCATGTCCAATTTCAGCAATTGATGATTTCAAATTTATTCCGAAGCCAAACTCAAAATGAGCTTACAATCAAATAAAATAAAAAAAATTATACAATGAACTATAAAATTTTTTACTGGAGCAAATATTTTATATGGAATTGATGAACTAAAAAATGCCTATAAATATTTTCATTAGATTTAGTTGTTAAAAATTAAATCTCTTAGCAAAGATTTCATTTAAAATTTTATTTTATTTTCCAAATCATACGTATGGAAACAAAAATTGTTTATCGGATAAGCTTAACATTTCCGGTAAACCAAACCACTTTTCTCTAAAAATTAAGGGTCACACTTTGCACGGGAATTGGTCCTCAAAAGAAAAAGAATCAGTCACCCTAAAATCTTCAATATTCGGGGAAGAAAATGACACCCTGCTTGTTTGAAAGGGGGAAATATCTTATTCCCGCTCAGCGGTAGATGCATTTTATAGTCATGAAAATAACTGATATAAATTATTTTCCAAAATTGAAGGTTCTGAATTAAACAATAAGTGTTTCCGAAATTTGAAACTGAGTGAAATTAAAAAAAGTAATTTTATTTATTATATTTAAAATAGTATATTTATGGTATTTCATATTTTAACTTAAATTTTTAATAAAAATGATTTTTGACTTATTAATTTGAATAATTATTCCGAGTGAAAAATATTTATATATCATTGTAAATAAGCTGAAAAAAATTATATTTTAAATTTTTAATAGAATAAAAAATTAATTAGATGAATTATTTCGGAACAATGAAGCTATTTTTAATATTTCTTATTAAGAAACAAATACATTGATATATATATATATATATATATATATATATATATATATATATATATATATATATATATTGGTGTTCTTTCAAGACAAGAAACTGTAACATTTATTTTACTTACTTTATATAATCCTTTTATATATATCATAAATAATAAGTTCAATAAAAAATCGAGACACACACACCAAAAGGTAAGTAATACAGTCCCAATATAATACGATTAATGAATGAATTCGATTCATCAATTTAATATGAAAAATTATTAATACATCGTATAAAAATGATCAAAAATTAGTTCATTAAGGTATAATAGTTCAAAAATTTTGTCCTTTAATAAAATTGACAAAAACACTCATGGAAGGATTAAGTCCAACATGGAAATAATGTTCCTATAAAATATGGGAAGAACAAAATAGTTTTTGTAATTTTTCGGATGGATCACTGTCAAAATCTCACCTTTTAAAATTGAGAATATTACAATTGAAAAAAATCCTTTTTAACAAGTGCAAATAAAATGCTTTTCTCATAAGATACTTAATTATGAATTTATTAAATTATGTGAATGTATTTATAAGTTATTATGATAATTGATTAATTTATTATCCTGACATAATTTATTTAACAGTGAAATCGGAATATAGTCATTGCAAATCATATTTGGCGTAAGTCAAATAAGTTTATGAATCACGTGTATTATAAATAGCGTTTCGAAATCAGATAGAATTGCACTGTGCCAATATATATATATATATATATATATATATATATATATATATATATATATATATATATATATATATATATATATATATATATATATATATATATATATATATAGTTTTTAGAAACATAATAGTGCAATTAGGTATTTTAAAATTAGAAAAATTTAATATTATTAAAAAAAGTCTCTGTCTTTTTTAATAATATTAAATAAAAATAAACTAAAATGTATAAGTTTATTTTTATATTATTAACATAGTCTAAATATGCAGTACATACTTGAAGAGCCCTTAAACACATGCCAGCTATGTGGCTATTATCCACGTGATAAAGTATCTTCGAAAGGGTTCACCATCATGATTGGGTGGTGAGAGCATGTTTTTTCTGAACATGGAGTCATAGGTTCGATCCCATCCACTCTTCAACAAGAAAAGGAAATCTGTCCATCTTTCTTATGTTCAGCTTGGAATTTTATAGGTTTTCCCTTATAGTAGTGACAAAATAAAGTTACGCTCTCGATAAAATCAAATATGCCACTGTTTAATGGGCGGGATAATGTACAGGTATGTTTGAACTTGATTCTAAAAAAAATATAGTGAACTAAACTTTATTCAATTAGAAAAAATTCACATTTGTACAACATTCTACTTATATATCACTGCCTAACAGGATTTTTGATTTTACATGTTCAAAAATAAATTTAGCTTAAAATATCCGCGGAAGGAATGATGCTGTTACTGAAAATATATTAATGTATTGTAAAATATATATATACATTCAGGAATCGTTCAAATATAATTTGAGACATTTTTCGATCATCACATTGCAAAAATAAAAATAAAAACTACATGCTCTTTCCATCATTAGGATAACACTAATTTAATAAATAATTGCAATTTAGAGTAATTAATACTATGTAAACATGTTTATCTTGAACAATACGAATTAAACGTGTTTCTTTACTTATGAAGATATTCTAATCATGTATAAATAGATATTCTAATCATGTATAAAACTTAAGAAATATTTAATAAGAAAACGTTAAATTTTGAACAAAGAATAAAATCAATTCACAAAATTAAAGAGCCATTATACTGATGATTTTTAATTTGTACAGAGATGGAAAATTTTCTAACATAATTATTTTAATGGTTTAAACAACAGTATCATTTTCATTACATAAGAAATGACAAATGAAATTAAAAATTAAGTCATTGCAAGAACTTGCTAAACAAGGATTGTCTTTTTCTCCTATTGGTGAAGAGCCTTTTTATGGGATCAATTTGAAGACCGCAAAAACCAATGCTCTTAGATAGGAAAAACGGAAGATGTACGAAGCTTGGCTCAACACTCCTGGTCAAACCCACGCTAAAAGTATGATCTGTGGATCATCAGTGAGGATTGCCTCTGAAATTCTAAGATGCTCTAGGCAGAAGATACGTTTACTCGTAGGCTTCATAACTGGGCACTACTATTTCAGAAAACACCTCCATAAAATGAGACTGTTTCAGCAAGACCCTATCTGCAGGAAATGTCATACGCAAGAGGAAACCGCCAAGTATATTATTTACGAATGCGAGGCTCTTGCCCTCCCTCGATTAACTTCTTTAGGCATCATCCATGCTAGACAGTTACACCTAGACTCCATGAAAGGGTTATCGGACTTTATTAATAAAGTGGGTGACCCGAGCAACTGGAACTAGGAAACATTGGGTTTGGAGTGAATAGTACAAAATGCTGATAAAAGTAGAGGTGCCAAATGACATACAAACTCAATTCTAAGAAGAAGAAGTCATTGCAATATTTACCAGAGGTAATTTCTATATTTGGAGCAACAGAATTGCCTAAAAATACTTAAATAATTATTATCCCCCTCCCCACGAATAATGAAGAATATTAGTCATAATATTCAGTCCTATCATTTAATTCCTTAGAATTTTGTAATCGAATGTGTTGAGTGATTAAATTTTTTTAGTATTTTTATTTTTGTAAAATTTATTTCTGTATTTTCCTAACTATTTATTATTTCCCAATTATTTCTGTATTCTGTATAGTATAGAAGGAAGGATTAATACAAAAAGATGTTCAAAATTAATCTGGTACTGACAAATTAAAAAAAATTAAAGTAATATTAGAAATTGAAATTAAAAAAAAAACTTTATTATGTAAGTAAAAATTATTAAAATTCGTTTTTATTTATTTAAATATTAATGCCAAAAATTACTTTAAAAATGTCTATAAATTAATTATTTACAGTTAAGTTTGTACATTATGATACATAAAAAATGCATGCAATTTGATAGTGTGCGATTGTTCCTTTAAGAATAATTTATTCCATTATGTTATTTTACCCAATTAAGAAAACATAAAAAAGAAGAGCTTGACGTCTATCATATGTGATCACATTGGTTTTAATTCATTATTTTCATGATTAATATTTTCAATAATTGGTGTTAAAGGAGTTATTATATTTGGTGATCAGAATATATTTCAATACATATTTTAATAATTGCATATAATATAGAGTACAATAAAAAATTGGAGAATTTAATTTTCTACAATTTCTAAGAAATTTCAAGAGGGTATTTGTATTTTCTTAGTTTTCTGTAACAAATTTCATTAATACATATTGTAAATAAAGTAGAAAGAAAACACTAAAATTTTTGTGTTTTAACTAAAGATTTTGTTACTTTTCCAAAGTTTCCGAGAAATCTCATTGTCAAACTTTAGTGCTCATTAATTTGTCATAAGTATTGGAATCTTAATCAATCAATGTAAAATGTTTCTTTTAAGCTTATTGCTTAGATAATAATCTGATTGGAATTCAAATTTTCTTAAAAATAAAAATAATGGAACTCTTTGAGATATGGTAAATAATATAATAATATTAACCCTGTAACGTTATGTTATATTTATATATATATATATTATTATATATATATATATATATATATATATATATATATATATATATATATATATATATATATATATATATATATATATATTATAATATGATGTGATTCGTAATAAATTTCTAAGATATTTTTTTGCAAAATCTAATTTTACTGAGAAAATAATAAAGTATAGGTTATAATTTAAATCTTTCATATTTTTCAATTGTGTAGTACATAATCAATGTGGTAGTTTAGATTAACGTTATTATAAACCCAAATTTTAAAAGTGATTTTCAATGAAATTCATAATGTGTAATAGTATTAATTTTCATCAATATATATATAAAAAAGCTAATATTGTTAAAATTATAAATATATGTGAAGCAAAAAATTTTTAAATTACTATAAATTTTGGTTACATTAAATAAACTAATATTACAAATAAGAAATTATATTTATCTGTGAGCATTTAAAAGAATTATTTTGTTTTAAATTTTTTTCTATAACGTAATTCTCGACTTTTCCTAATAAGTTTCGCTTCTATTTACTTTTTAAATTCCGAGATGAAACACTGCTTTTAACAGCTACACTTGACCACGCCTATCTAAATCCTTACCTCATAGGTTTACTATGCATCGATATCGGCAGAGAATACGGCAATGAATACGCCAATAGTTCACCTTGGCGAAGAATAATTTCGGAGCATTTCTGCTTACGGAAATATCCCTCACCCAATATTTTATGCTGAAAATATCGATGTGTATGGTTGTCTACGCACTATTCTTTTGACTATATCGTTAATGTTTCGATCGATATGAAGTAGGCATAACTTGTTACCTTTGCAATCAATAATGAAACTTCAAATGATGTGCTTTGTGAAATTTATAACAACAGGCATATAATGTTTCAAAGGAAAATTTGTTTTTAATCCCACTTTGGTTTTGGTCAACACTCGTGAGTTTAATCTATAGTTCCTGGGGCCTGAGCAGCTACCAGGCGCGTCGGCAGGTGGTGGATCACCGAACGCCCTGTAGGAATGACAGGATAGCCTTGAATATAGAATCAGAGGCCGCGAACCAGCTCCCGTAAAACCTGGTGTTATGCGACCCGTGCCTAGGGCTATTTGGCACCGCGGTAATGGTGTCTTAACGGAGCCTCTAGTTGCCTGGCGAACTTCTAGAGCTTTTTTGCCTTGCCCAGTCACTTGGGCAATGCTGGGTAGACTGTTATATTACCTGAGCTTATTAATTGTTATCTTGTGGCTGAAAAGACACAAGAAATAACAAACCTTTCTGCATTTGCAAGTGAAGCCTCTGAAGTAGACCTTGCTGAAAAAGACAAGGGAACTCAGAGGCAATCCAGTGAAGGGGCAGCAATGAATCCTTCACAGGAGGTAGAAGTGACCTCCAAACCATATTCTTCTGGTGAAAGTCAGGAAGCTATCGCTAGCATGACTGACTCTCTGACCAGAATCATCTGTGGATCATCAGCGAGGATTGCCTCTGAAATTCTAAGATGCTCTAGGCAAAAGATACGTTTAATCGTAGGCTTCATAACTGGGCACTATTATTTCAGAAAACAGTTCCATAAAATGGGACTGTTTCAGCAAGACCCTATCTGCAGGAAATGTCATACGCAAGAGGAAACGGCCAAGCATATCATTTACGAATGCGCGAGGCCCTTGCCCTCCCTAGATTAACTTCTTAAGGCATCATCCATACTAGAGAGTTACATCTAGACTCCGTTAAAGGGTTATATCGGACTTTATTAATAAAGTGGGTGACCCGAGCGACTGGAACTAGGAAACATTGGGTTTGGAGCTAATAGTACAAAATGCTGATAAAAGCAGAGATGCCCAATGACATACAAACCCAACTCTAAGAAGAAGAAGAAGGTTAATCTATAGCTGTCTGGTTTTTGGAATCCAATTTAAAAATAAATAATGTATTGAATTTCCTTGAAAATGCGATCTCTGAACTTAATTTTTTACTAGCTGACCATCTTGTTTTGTGGTCAATTAGCTCTGATATCTCTAAATTGGAAGGAACAGTAAATTTGAAATTGGAGGCTTTGACAGAATGGACTTGTAAAAAGTGATTTTTTTGTTAGCTATCATAAAACCAATTTTGAACTTTTTACTCAGCGCACGAAAAGCATATAAGGCACATAGGCCTGATATATGATAATAGTATTTTACTTAGGACCGACTGTATTGCTTACCTCGGTATAAACTTAGATTCAAGACTTAATTTGGACTAAGCATGTAGCCAAAGTGGTCGAAAATACGACAAGTAAACTTGGTCTTTTAAAAAGAATTGCTGGTGTTAAGTGGGGGTCTTTTCAAAGTGTTCTAACTTCCACATTCGCATCCTATATTAGATCAGTTATTAATTATGGTGCTGATGTGCTTACCATTGCTTCTGAAAGTGTATTGTCAAAATTGAACATTGCTCAAAATAAAACACTTAAGTTCACTGGTGCAAATGTCTCGACCCTTATCGACGTTATGCAACTACAGATTGAAATTTTTAGTCCATCTGAAAGACGTCTATACTCTGCTCTTTCTCTGGTGAACGTTTATTAAGAAAGGAGCAATACTGGCCTGACTATATCCCTTCACAAATAAAACTCAATTCTTTCTTGTTCGAGTTCCAAAGACTGATTATTCTTTCGATATTTCTGATTTCAGAATTCTTGCCTTTAAGCCGCCTACCTTACCGGATAATATGAATTTTGCTACTGGAAAACTGGACTTAATTCGACCAGTGTAATAAAGCAAAATTCTTTTCAGGCTGTGTTCAAATATTTCGCTCTGGCTACTTATCTGTGAGAGATATCCAAGTCAAGACTGTTTACATGACTGATGGATCAGTCATGGCTTCCTCTGATGCGGCTGATACCTACTCTTTTGACTTCTGCTTTAGGAAACTTCTTAGTGCCTGCTTGAACAATTCGGATGGTGAAATATTTCCAATTCTTATGGCTTTTACGCTATTCCTATTATTCCTGAACAAAATAATGTCATGTTTTGATTCTCATGCTCCAATTAAAACCATTTTGGATTACTATCCGTACCCATCAGAAATCGAATTTAAATGCAAGCAAATTATTGACACAATCTTCAGCAATGGAAGAGATGCCGTCCTTAAGTGAATCCCCTACCATTGCGGTATACAAAGTAATGAACAAACAGACACAAGTTGGAAGAAGCTTCAATACTCCATCCACGTTGTCGCCTGATTCTTCTTTGAAATGCCTATCGATTTCTCAGGGACTTTTACAGGGTTGGTAGACAGTAAAGCTTGGACCTGCCAACTCGACAGGCAGAGACGTGCTTCAACTTTCTTTCCTCTTAAGGACAGAAGGAGTGGCGTGTTTTAGAATCATCCCCGGATATGATTATCTGCAAGTCCATCCTATAAATTTGTTTCTTCCAATATGCGCACAATTTCTTCGTAAAGGTGATCACTCCAAAATGTTTTGGTAATCTACCGGTAGATTGCGATCGAGTTTGCCCACTCCCTGTCATGGAGTGACTAAACCTACCTATAACCAGAAGAAAAATATATTCCCATGCTTCATAACACATAATTAGGAAATGAATTCATCACATGAGAATAGGAGCATTTTGATCCACCTCTTGTACAGTTCTGATTTAGCTCCCAGGAGTTACGAGTTACACGTGTACTTAATAAACGCCTTTTTCACCGTATAACACCATGGGCATTCAAAATAGCCATAGTGATTAGCAAATGAAGCCACACTCGCTTATCAGCATTGAAAAGTACCACGTAGCAGATTTATAAGGTAATGGAATAGAAAAGGTATTTCTTCTTCTGAGAGTTGGGTTTGTATGTCATTGGACACCTCTGCTTTTATCAGCAGTTTGAATTATTAACTCCAAACCCAATGTTTCCTAAATTTTTGACTTCTTAATTTTGATACGGTGCTATCTAACGATAATCGCTAACAAAATTTTTTCAAAAAAAAAAAAAAAAAAAAAGTAATACGAATTTGATAAGGTATATAAAATTATAATCACGATTAATTATTTTCGTGCATTGTACATATTATGAAATTAGCAAAGTTCGCTCAACTCCAGAAAATACTGAAAGTCAAAAATTTTTTCCAGCGCCCTAACCCTCCCCCTTTTTTTCCCCTGAACTTTCAATTAAATCACACCAAAAAGAAACAATTTATTTTATTTTGACTAAGGAAGAGAAGATGTACTGTTGATAATATGCTTTAGCCATATATTTCTTGTTAACATCTTGTGCAGTACTTAATATTAAGGTTTATAAACAGGGCGGTAAAATAGTACAAATTTACAATATTGTAAAATTAGTTTAAAAATCTAAAATTGCTTCTGCAGTTCCATTGATTAGTGATCCTAAGATACACACTGCTTGTAAAACTTTTTATGAAAGAGAATAAAAATCTGTCATCTGATATATTTATTACTCAAAGAAGAAAAAAAATTAGTTTTGCCCTAAATGATAACAATTTCTGTGGTTTTAAAATCCATTTTCATCCAGTTTTAATTCAATTTGTAACAGTCTATGATAGATAATGAAAAACCGATTTAAGTTAATAAATATTAATAAATGGCTATTATAGTAAAGAATGAAAAGATAATATAGGATTTTAAAGAAGTAAAAGTGGCCACGACTGTTGGAGACGCAATCCATCGGCATCTGTCTCAATTCAATACCTGAAGTTTTGTTTTCTTTAAAATATTACCTATTTAAAAATTTTTAATGGAAATTAAACCTTATTTTTAATATTGAATCGTTATTGTGTGCGAATTATAATTTATATAATTGTTATCTGGGAGCTTCATTTAAAGACATAAGTTGCATAAGGAAATAATCCAAAATATTATAAAAATTATCTACATTTCAAATAGAATTATAAAGTGAAAATGTGCTTTGGGTCCCCTGCTTGGCGCATTTTCAAAAAGTCGCCAACTGGCGCGTTTTCTCGCGGATTTGAATGCTCCCAGAGACACTACGCAAAAACGTCGTTTCTATGTCGACGAACCGAAATTCGAGTTTTTAACGAATTTCACTGTTGGTATGGCAACGAAAACAAAAACAATGGTTTTTTTTACGAATTGTATAACAAAAAATACACTACAATATGGAGAAAAATTATCATACTTTTAAAAATTAATAAATAAAAATACGCAAACAAATAAATAACTCACGTACTACCTCTAGGGCCAATTCAACGGTAATAAAATGTCGTGCATCAAATTTTAAATTCTACGGTTATTTCTAAATCAAAATAATTAGCGACCAATAGGAATACTGAAACAAAAGAGTTGTTAATGAGCATGCGCCCCAAGGAGTGCATTTAGGATGAAATAGCCAGGGTTACCACGCTTGGCGCGTCTATCGTCCATTTGTCAAGAAAGGGGTACCCAAACCACAGATTAACCGAATTATAAATAAAAGCAGTATGCATTTTGCAAGCAATAATATTTGATTTTTTATAGATTTTAATTCAAATATAGTTTTTCTATGGCAAATTTAAACTGGAACCTTTAATAATCATTAACAGAATTAAATAAGAATATGGAGTTTTCCTGAGTACCAGAGTATTTTTAGTGATATTAACATTAATATCAAAATGTTTTAAATAAATTCCTTCTTACATATGACTTAAAAGCTAAAGTGTACTTTAGCTTTTAAGTCATATGTAAGAAGGAATTTATTTAAAACATTTTGATATTAAGAAATTAAAAAAGGAGTCCATTGTGATGTATAAAATATTTTATCTGTTAAGGTTCTTGAACTGTGCAAGGAAGTTTTTTGACATCGTTTGAATGCATCTGAAATGAATGTTTTAAGATTTTGTAGCCTTAAAGGATTGAATATTAGAATGATTTAGTTCAGTAATAAAAAATTGGAATTTGTGGAATCATGTACACTTTCAAAATAAAAGACTATTTTGCTCTCGTTAAATACAATTAGTTTACTATTAAATAGAAAAGCTATTGTCGTTCATGGTGCTAAATCACTTTCGCTCTTCTTTCGGAAACTTTTATTGAATGATGGGAAATTTAAAAAAAGTGGTTAAGCGCATGTTGTCTGTATATATATTTCATCCAAAATACAAGTAATATTATAATTAAAAAGGATATACTTAAATTTACTGCCTACGCGAAAGTATTAAATTTTGAATTGCATTAAAAAGACTTAACGTTACAGCTTAATAAAATCGATGAAAAATTTTAAATTTAAATCATTAACAGAAGTTGGTGTTGTGGTTCTTCATAGAGTCAAAAATTATTATTATTAATGCATTGAATTAAGTCGGTTGAATATAATTAAATACATTACTCTAAAGTATGGAGGATCAATGGTTGAAATAAATTAGTGAAAATAAACAGAAAACTAAGCAGTTTTTCAACAGTAATGGTCTGGAAAAAAATTAAATTGAAGCTGTGTGGTTATTTTTTTCTTTTTAACCATTTCAATATTTTAATTTAACCATTGTTTTTTATTCATCTTTGAAGTTCACAATATATATATAAAGCCACAAAAAATATCTATTATATACAACATTTAAGCAATTTGTGTACACATAATGAAATTTATACTGCAGTTGAGGGATTCTTTAATGCTTTTAAAATCATATTAAATGTAAACGTGTTTTTATTGTATTTCACAAATAGTTCTCTCGTTATCATTATAAAATAATGAAAAATTTTGCATTTGGCTAAAAATAATTAGTACATTATTTATTAAATTCAGTTGATAGCTTTCAGAAAATTTTGTTCCTACCTGTAATTTGTAGACACTGAGTTGAAAATAATTTTATTTTGTATCATTATAATTTTTTTAATTCAATTCACTCTAAAATTCGAGAAATAACTCTCGAATTTCGGTGAAATATAAGGATACCTTCAAATGCATGCCTCTTGTGATTAGGATTTTTGATCGGTGCGTCTCAAAGGGAGAAAACTGAAAAGAGCGAAGCACTCTGTTCCCGATAGACACATAAGCAAAAGGCAAGTACAATATCTATCGTCTATAGTAACATTTATAGGATTAATTTCTGTTTACTAAACAAGACCAACTACCTCAAAATTTAGAAGAAATCAAGTGACGAGGTTGACATCAGTGTTCTGTGTCATCAATTCTGTGACACTGATCAGTTGATTACAAGACATTTGAAAACGTGCTATTTTGCCTTCCGGAATAATGTTCCATGTACTGAAACTACGGAAAGAAAACCTCCAAGCACCTATTCCCAAAACAGACTTCTTCCAACGAAGGCTGGGGTCAAGCCAGAATTTCTTGCTGTAAAAGTTATTGGCAATGTTAAGAGTACAATCTTCAACATACACAGTGGACAGATTAATGCAGTCATTTCAAGGAACACCCATCCTCTTAAACCTTTTTAGTTCAGTAACAGTTGGACTCGAAAGATAGATATTTCATTATGAAAAGGTTATCCTAACAAGAGCTCCATTGAATTGACTTCGAAGGATAATTTTCAATTTTGCCTTTCCTATATCACTAAATTTAGCCTTTATATGTTGTGATTGTCCATCTTCAATACTCAATGCAAGTATATCATGCAATTCTAATCAGATATAAGAATAATTAAAGTGTACTTCACAAGATTATAATTTTTGTTTTAAAACTACAATTTTATCTCTAATTAAAGAGAATACAAGTTAAAAACCTATGCTAGTAAATATGTTTTTCATCTATTGAGAACTGTTTGAAACTCTGCTAAAATATTAGATTTTTTATAAAGCTCACAACTAATGCAATAACCCTATATACTCTGTGCAAAATCTTTTGCCATTTTGGTAGAAATCTAGATTAGTGCAGCCAATTCGATTTTGCTGTAGATAAATTTGTTATTGCTCACTAAACTCTATGAACTTGTCAAAATGTCTTCAAAAAAGTTTGTTACTTGTTAAAAAGTTATATTTAGGAGTTGTATGAAATTCACACTTTTATAAGTTTGAATTATCTTGCTGGAAAAGTAGAAATGAATGTTTTACAACAATGACTGAAATAGCCAATTGAAATTGTTAGTATCCTATATATATCTTAAATTAACAGAATTACAAAATCATACCAAACAAATTAATGGCAAGAGTTTAAATTTTAATGAATACAGAGTTAAATAAGATGTTAAAAAAACTAGATTCATCCAACAAAATGTTGGACACATTAATTACGGAAGAAATTTTGAATATATATCAAGATCTTGGAATTAAAAAGCTTCTCAAAAGTCTAAATCCTCAACCTTACAGTTAAACACTTGTAAGTCATGGAAACATGCGATAGGAACTTAAGTTGGTGTCCATTGTTGAAGCGAACTTTTAAACACTTGCCTATTCCAGGAAATTTTAAGTTGAAATTATGCAATGGTAGAGAGAATAATTTAGATACTTAATTCTCTTACCATGATTGCAAACTATTTTAAGAATACCAACACTTTTTGGATATTTTTAAATGATCTAAGTGTTTTTTCATCAAGTAATTTTACCAAAATTAAATCATTAAACATTGGCAAACTTTAGACAAGAACCTACTTAAAATATCAATAAGCACAGGTATTTCTTACAATGAACTCTGTTGCAGTTATAAACTTTATAAAATAACCAGTTGAAATATTTTATTCTGTTCAATTTATTAACTCTCAATTTCGTTTAATAACTAAAGCATTCTTATAAAATTAAAAAGAAATCACTTTCCTTCGTAAACTTTAAAAGCACAAAACATTGAGAACAGTTTTTATTCTCAACTGCTGATTTCTCATACTTAGATTAACAAAAATCTAACTAGTGCTGTAATAAAGATATAACTAGCATTTTTACATTATATAATTATTGAAAAATAGTATTTGTAAAAATTATATAATTAGTATTTGTAATCTCTTGCTTGTTTTCAAGCATGCATATATATATACACAACACTGAACACTTCATATAAAGTCATGAATTCCTGTGAAGTTGCATCTCTCAGGAGAGCAGTCAATGAGCAACACTTCTTTTTTTAATGCTTTTATTAATCTATCAGAAAACAAAACAGCCAAATACATCTGTATTTTATTACACAATTAAAACAATTTCAGCAAAAGGAAGAGGGTCATGGAATGCACAGTACCCGTATTGCACACAGAAGCTGCTGTGCGATAAAAATTAAAAACACTACATATTAAAAATCAAACACACATATAGGTTAGTTAAATCTGAGCAGACAGCCACAGCCATTGCTTGTTAGTACTTCAACAATAAATGATCACAACACTGACTATGGTGCTGCCATACATCAAGTGATTTAAAGGCAATTGATAAAATCTGAGAAAGGCCATTTTGTTTCCGGGCTAGCTATACACGAGGAACTTTTTAAATGACTAGCCTTGACATCTATGGCAAGTAGTAGGCACATGAACATGGAAGATGCTAAACATATTACACTAGTTAGTTAAGAACATTGACTATCCATTGTAGATAAGAAATAAAAGTGATTAAATAAACTGACTTCCTTGCTAAAAATCAAAAGCAAAATGCTTTCTGATGAAGTTAAGAACGTATGAAACAGTTTCAAACCTTCACACTTCTAAGAATGAAGAGGGCTAAGAAAATTAAACAAAATGGCACACGTTTCCAACGTCGCCCATTAAGAACATTTGTGATTAAATAACAAGATTAAAAAACACTGAAACCTAGTTTGAAATGTAGAAAAAGGTAATGAGACTAGTATCCATAAAACTTCAGCAACAATTATTTGGTGCAGAGAAAAATACAGCACAGACCAAGTGTTCCAGTTAAAATTCTTACTTTTGTTAAGCTACATATACATGATAAATGCTTTGTTTAAAGTCCAGAAAGGCTGCATTGATAAAGGTTACACTTTTAAAATCCAAGGTTAAATACTATTTTTCACTAGTACGTAGACACACTTTAAATTCTAATGATGCTTAATATCGAAAGCCCGCTCAGCCAAAGACATAGAAAATGATTTAAAATATAATCTTTGGTAACCCCCAAAATAACTATCCCATTAAACAAGCTCTTCATTATAAAACTAAAAAGCTGTAAGAAAATCTTAAGTGACTTCTCGTCACAGTTTTTAACATAAAATATCACGTCATTTCCTCACACTTTTTTCAAACATAACTCTGGCATTAGAAGGAACTTTGTACAACAGAGTATATTAAATAAAAGACTTCTTCTGAAGTCGTCCGATCAAATATATTAGTTTTGGAACATTATACCAACAATAAAAGTTCCAGTAAAACAGCAAATAATAAAGCCTGCCAGAATAATAAAAACAAATTTCCAATGAGATACATTGAAAAAATAAAGAGGGCAGAAAAAGGTACTGGCAGGTGCTTCCAAGCTAATGCATGTGCAGTCTAGTTTGGTCATCGGAACACTTAGCGGTTTGTCTTGTTACGCATCAGAGGCTTGTGTTTTCGGTAAGTGTCCACTGAATGCTGCCACTGCCAGCAGCTACGGCAGAAGTATCGGAAACATGCTACATCTCTGCAGAATATTGGCCCTTGCTGTATCTGACAACTGGAACAGATTGCATCTTCTAAGTAAGGATCCACTTGAACCTGAAAAAATCATTGAAGATATTACATACCACAAGCTTAGTTTTAGAATAAATTAGAGACAACTTGCAGTCACTGAATATCGATGTTTATTAAATGGATACTAATGTAAGATCTAATTTAATATCCTGTAATTTCATAAAATTATAATTTTAAGGAATAAGATCATATAATTTCAGTATAAACTTTAAATCCTATTCCTCTGAATACACTTTTGTGAACTGTTTAGAAAATTAAGCTGCAAGTTTGGCATATTCTCTTTTTTATATATAAAAGAGAATTATTCACCTCATAAAATAAAGTTTTACTAGGACCAACTTATTGCAAAAAGCTTTTAACTGATAACATACACACATCAGTTCTTAGAAGAGTTTTTTCTTAGGTTTGTTATTATAATAAACACTCTGTTTATAGAGAATAATTTATGAACAGTAATAATCATAATATTTAATATAATAAATATTAAAAGTATTAATGTTCATAAATTGTTAAAAATAAAATGTTATCACATCTTGCAGGTATTTAATAACCCTTTAAAATTTAATAAAAATTATATTAATAGCCATTTTAGGTAAACTTACTTTTTTGGTAAACCTAGGACATTTGATTTCAATGAATGCTGCTGTTACAGCTTTCATGTAGCTCTTGTGATTATTAAATGTTACTCGTCCAGAACCTGAAAAAGACTTGGAATTAGCTCAGATATATATAGAAAAAAGCAGATCAGCTAAAGTAAATACATACCAATTGGGTATTTGTACTTGTCAGTATCAATTCCAGCATACACAACTCCCCCAAACAAGTCATTCATGACTAGAGCTAATCCTTCAGCATTTAGCATACCATGCAGGGCCCCCACAAAAACTGTCTTGCTTGGATCTAGTCTTTGAGAAGGACTGTGTACAAAGTTACTATCACTTATCATCCATGGTATTACTTGAACCTAATTGTACAAATTTTTTTAATGTGTATAAAAGGCAAGATATGAAACTGCATATATTCTAGCACTTCAAATGCCAGAAATTTAAATGACATATTTAAGACTTTTAGGTTTTATCAAATATAATTTCATGAAAATAAAAATTTTAAGGAGTAAAATTATATGTACATTAATGCTTATAGAAAAATATTACAACTCCAAAGTATTTAACACAAGAAAGTTTAGTTGTTTTAAAATGTTTAAGAGTTTTGAATCTAGAAACTTGAAGCAGTAATACAGCTAAATAACCTCAAAGAAAAATTATAGAAACTGAATTTGTTTATTACTTTAATATTGTTATATAATAATGTTAATTAATAACTTAAGAGTACTTTAAAACTTAAGTTTATAAGCAGAAAATAACCTCTTTAGATCTCATCCTTCTAGATGAAATCTTAAAATACCAATTTCCACCATTGCTGTAGTCATGAGTACAAGCTTGGAGCAATGACTTTACATGTTTCTCAGCTTCAAAAATTATATAGACATATCCCGCTGTAAAGACAAAATAGAAATTTAATACTTTATATTTTTAACAGAAATGAAAAATAAAGTAAATGACAATTTAATACCTTTTGGAGGATAAGAGGCACTGCGACTATCCTTACCAGGCCACAAGATTTTTATTGGTCCATAAGGTGCAAAAGCTTCAACAAGACCAGCTATAAAATTAAAATTAAGTAATGATGAATATAAAGAGAAAAATATTATAACTCAGTTTTTAATCAACTGTTAAATAGACAATATATGTAAGGAATTAAAAATTATAAATATTTCTAATACAAGTTTTTTGTATATAGAGTTCAGCTTTATTTTCTCGAATTAAAACTTGATAATCTAAAAATTATTCAAGTAGTACAGTTAGAAAGATATCAGCAGTGTTAGAATATTGTTTATCTTAACCTAAAAATTAAAAAGTGAATTCTTTCTAATTATATAAAATTAGAAAGAATTCTTATATTTTAAGTATCAAATACATGCATAACTAAGAAAAATTAATAAAATTTATCAAAGGAAATAGAACTATAGGAAGTTAGAAAAATACAATGGAATAGTAATTTGTGGTTTATTTTAAGGCTTAAAGATACAATTCTAAGATTTTTGATCAACTTCTAAAATATTAATGCATGTTTATATTAGATATTTATATATGTACAATAACATTTTTCTAATAGTAACATAATGTAGATTTCAGTTAAGTTTCAAAGTTACATTGGCAAAGTTTAAAAACCAGAGATTATGCAGGTAAAGAAGCATCTTTTATTAACATTACTTTTAATTTGAAGTATTAAATTTAACTTGGAACTAAATGAATACCCAATATAAAAAATAAGAGTTTTTAAACTAGTGTTAAAAATACTTAACATGTCCAAGCATAAAACTCACTATTAATGCCTAATAAGTACTTACATAAAAGTTAACTTACAATTTATAAGGACTAAGTAATTTATAAATTAGTTACAAGTTTATAAGGATTAGTTAAACCTGTATACTTAACGATTTAAATTTTACAAAACACCAAATTGGGAGACGATATTTTGTACTGAATGACATAGTTTTTGAGTTTAGATTAAAAGCTTAAAATTTAAGCTGAAATTAAAGAAATTATCCCAGTTTAGAAATAAAGCATGTATAACAAGACAAGGATAAGTTCACAAGTTTAGATAAGACTTGTTAATAAATCAATAAGATAAATATTAAAATTTAGTGCATTTGAATAACTGAATTCTTTCTTAGATTGCTGAGCAACAAAATCACTTTTCACACCCAAGGACTAATTTGGCCTGCACTTACAATAAAGTAAAGCTTTCTATACTACTTACATACAAGTCTAAGGGTGGGATTCCAACTCTTGACTTATAATATTGATTGAAACAAGATAAAGCAGATTTAGATAAGTATTAGTTTATAGATAATGAAAAATAAAATAGTACACAACATTAAAAATTAATAGAAACTGCTGTATACTTCTTGGAATCACATGTTTATTACAATGATAAGATCAGAATGAGAAAGTAAGAATAAAAATTAGATTTTTATTTTAGACCTTTTCAGAATAAGCAGTTCATCTCTGAAAAATTGAGATTTATCTAAAATTAAAAAATTGTTTCTAAAGTTTAGATGAGCCCTTTTCAAATCAATACACAAGTCTTTTAAAATGTTTATTGCAATATTTGAATACAAACCTTTGAGTGTTCTTTGTATTATCAAGGATAACTTAAGTTATTAAGTATACTATTATATTTAAAATTAGAAGTATTTTATAAACATGTATTCATATTAAATATTTATGGAACATTAAACTTGCAAGTCTTGTTTTACAAGATTTAATGATTATAGAGCCAAATGATTCGCAATTTGATTATAGAATAGTTTTAATTGTACAATAAAGCCAGAGATAAATTCAACTAAAAAGTTTCAACTAAAATTTAATTTTTCCTTTATAATCGTGTTTTATAAATAGTTAAAATTATTGAATCTTAATGTTTAATTACTGATTGAAGTTAAATGGCACAAGGTTGTCTAGGATGAACTGCAACAAGTGCATAATACTTAAAAAGTATTAGTACAAGATCTTACACTAATAAAAGTAATATACAATAAGAGTAAAATGACTACAATGTAAGAGTTTAATAGAATGTAGAAAGGCTCAGAGGTTACAATGAGTTTTTCCAACAAGTTCTTGTAAAGATAAAGTAGAATTAAAAACATGCAATGTGGTAGTGATTAAAGTCAGGACAGTCAACTAAGATACTCCGAGCAATAGGGTACGATTCATACCTTTGTAGCACAGTAGGGTTTAGGATCACTTAAAAGACGTGTGCTTATGAATAAAACTAACAATGGAATTATATTTAGAATGGAATTTAATTTGTAGATTCCATAGCTCCAGCCATTGTGAATTGATAATTTTTTTTCAAACAGAGATACCATGTCCATACTTACAATAAGGTGTATCTAACAAACTGTTTCGTAGAGTTTCTAAAACAGTAAAATTTGAGAAATTAAGGGATAAATTATTTCAAGATTTTTTAATGCTTTCAAGACATTCATGTTGTCAGTTTAGATTTTAAATTTATGCTCATCGTCACATAGAAGTTTTAGTGCAAGATAAATTGCTGTAGCTTCCACAGTATATATATTGAACAAACATTTTTAAGACCAGTAAAGTAAGAGATATTTAAAATACACACTACAACTAATCAACTCTTTTGGAACCATCTGTAAAAACAGGAATGTACAAAGAATACTGATCTGGACGAGCGAAAAATCTGAAATGTTTTAAATAGCTCCATTTAAGAAAAACTTGAACATAAATTGTTTACATATTCTGTGAAACACGTTTACCTTCAGTTATATCCCATGGCACACCACCAAGAAAGACTTTACAAGAATAAGTGGGATTTTTATGAGCTCTAGGGGGTAGATGTCCACTCCAAGTGCAATTAGCTTCACAGAAAGCTAAAAGATTTAAGACACAAGTTAAAGTATTTACATTTGGATTTAATTATATAAATTTTTATTGAAGAATCAAAGACAGCTATACCAGCAGCATTTCTATATAATCTGGCAGCTCTTTCAATTGAATCTAAATCCCCATAGTTAGCATTCAAAACAGAATTTGCAGACCATCTTTTATCAACAAAGAAAGGAGAAGATATAACTGGCATATCAACGTCAGATCGACAGTTAACATTGCAATTTAAAGGCGACGTTGCAACTCCAGATCCTGTTCCAACTGTAGTCCCCATAGTCAAGTTGTTCTAAAAAGAATGGAGAACAAAATTAAAAACAAGCAAAAGAATATTTTGAAAGTTTCATTTGTTTCAATATAGATAAGAAAGCATTTGTAACACAAAGAACATTTAAATCTTTACTTACTCTAGAACAGGAACAGATCAAGTTTAAAGGACAATATGAAATTTAGTTAAATGTCAGAATTCTTTTTAAATGCTAAGATAAAATTTAAATACAACTTGGATGTTAAATTAATAATTTAACAAGACAATATAAAATCCCTTCATTCACCTGTTAAATTTAGTATATGGAAATTTCTTAACCAGGCTATATTTAGATTAGTTTATTATAATTTTAATAAGCTAATATTAACTAGCAAGACTAGTTTATTCAAGGTGATGGATTTATTGTAAGTTTTTATAGCTTATGAGGAAAAATCCATTATGTTTATAAACTAACAAGATTAGTCAATTAAATCTTTTATATAAGATATTTGCATATTTAAAAAGTCTTGAAATTTTAAGAACTTAATTTCTTGTCAATTTAAGACATTGAATATTTCAATAACTGATTATATAAATATATTGATATCTAATGATTATAATACAGAGTATTTGTTAAGCTTATAGTTAAATTCTAAAATTGGTCTCAACAGTAAATTATGTTTTGTTTAACAACTTAAAGACTTTAAATCAAATAGTTATTTTATTAGGTGTTAGCTATGTTATAGCTAACTAAAGTTAGAGACTGATTTTAGTATGATGATTTTTTATTATAGTAAGTACTTATATAAATATATATACAAGTTATGTTTAATAGTCAACTAAACATTCTTAAAGTCAAAATACAGATCTGCTTTCATTCAGAAACAAGTATCTAAATCTGGTTTTAAAATTTTGTACTGTAACTAGACATTGTTAATTATGCTCGATAATAGAGCTTGAAAACATGTGGTCTTTCTAATGCAAGATTCAAATAAAAATGTATTATATAGAACAAGTCAATTGGAAAATTGAGCCTTAAAATTTAAATAACATAATATAAATTTTATATTTATACAAGTAAGAATCTTAAATATAGGTTAATAGCAGTAAAAGTTTAAAATAAAAACAGAATATATAAAATGTAAAAACCTAACTTTGGAAGATAAATTTTAGAATGCTCTGAAGTCAAAGCCTGAACTACAAACTTAAGATGATATTTACTTAGATTCTAGTAAATAACTAAGACTAAGGCAGGCTAAGTATAAGCCGTAGGGATAGAACTAAAAGTCAATTCCTTTGAGATAGTTCTATAGCAAAATTAGTAATTTAATATTTTTTATTTCCCTTTACATATAAAAAATTTTATAATGTACAAGTACTAGATTTATGTTACAAAGTTTTAAATATTAATATTTGTTTTATATAATTATTAAAAATTTAATAATTCTCTTATTTGAAGTTATATCTAAGATAAATTTAAAGTTATTTCCAGCTTTTATATTTAGTGCTTTCTATCGTAAGTGATTATGCAAATATGTTGAACAAGATCTAAAGCGAAGTCCTGTTTAAATTTTAAACAAGTTTATTTCATTTAAAAAATGATTAATTTTTTAGAATTTAAACATAGGTGTTGCTTTAGAATATTAGTATTTTTAATGAATATTTTAGAAATACAAGAGTTAAATCTTGTTTTCAAGTATCATTTTCAGGTAATGTGAACAACAAGTTTGTTTAAATTATTCTTAAAAAGAACTTTACAATATACCTTCATTAACTAAACATTAGTTTAGTTTTAATACTTAAAATATTTTTATTCTTTCAATACCAAAACAAGATCAGAATTAATAAACATAAAATATTTTTTACATTAAGTAAATTAAAACTTGCTTTAGTTATATTTATACAACTTAATATAGATAAAGCAAGTTGTTATGCGATTTTAAAATATTCAGGATATCTGAAGTAAATTAAGTTATAATGGATGATTTATACAATATAAAAACTATGTAACTTTAAGATAAAAGTTAAGTCATTAATTTTATATCAGAAATGTTCATATTTAGATTTTAAAGTTAAATATGTTCAATAAAAGTGATCTAAAACAAATTTAAATTTGTCTTATACAAGGTTTTAAACAATAAACAGCCTACTGTTTTATTTACCATTAGATCTGAAATACTGCTTAATTCTGAAACACTGCTAATACCACTGGTATCAGATTCTGTAGGAGATGAACTCCTGTCACGAATACTTTCGCAGCATCCCATTCGATAAGCTTGATCAAGTGAAGATGTACAGGAATCACTGTAAGTATTTTAACATTAGATAGTGAAATCTTGATAAGAAATTTTACAAAGTAAAAATAAAAATTCTTTGAAGTTATTAATATGTTATCAAGTTATACAAGAAAACACTTTAATTTTATGAAGTATAAGCTGTTTTGAAATACTTAAAAATTAAATCATTTTGTTAAAATCAATTATTACTGTATTCGGCTAGTTAAAAGCATACAACTTGAAATCAGTTTTAGTTCTTTAAAAATGTACAAGATAATTTTATTAAGATTTAGATAAGAATTAGGTTTGGCAAATATAATTTGAAAGTTTATAAAAATAATCAGATATAAATGAAATACTTACGAAGTAAATGATAGTTGAGGAGATGCAGCTCTAATAGCTCTCATCCCACTTGGAACATTGTCCATCTGTCGGACATTAGACCAGTTCTGCGATATAAGTTTACTTAAGGGATTTACATCATAAGGCTTTGTAATTGATCCAAAATCGAAAGCTTTCAAAGGACTAGTCTGTGTAGGGCTATAACTAAGGTTAGATCCAGCATTATAAGAAATACTGTTGGTTAAATTCCCATTGGAAAGGTTAAGGCCAGATAAGCCTAGTATATTAGAATTGGAACCTAAAAATATTAGAAATTCTAAATTTGATAGACTAGAATTACAAACAGTTAATTTTAATAAAAGATTATATCCATAGTTTAATTTTGATAGACAGTTTTATAATAGTAAACTTATATAGTTTTTCTATAAAGATAAAATATTACTAATAAGTTTTATAAAATACAATATATAGTAAATAAGTTAGATCTAGCTTCAATTTATATATCTACTTTCAGTAATAATACAGTTGTAATTTATTTTAAAATTATTTTATTAGAAATAAATTATAAAGTATGTTTATATATATCAAGAAAATAAAAATAATTTTATATAATCAAGTCTAAATTTTTAGATAAACTAAGTAAGAGTTTTATTAAACCATACTTGATAAAAAGTTTATTAAAATTATTTTATTGTAATTAGCTTTAAATTAGATATTAAAGAACTATACAATAAATACAAGACTTTGCATAAAATGTTTTAGAGTATTTTAAATATATTTCAAACCATTAAAATTTAAGTTAAGTAAAAATTTTAATGATTTATTTATAATCAATTTTGAATAAAATATTAGTTTTGCTAGACTTATAAAGTCTAGATATTAAATATTACTAAGAAAGCTGTAAATTCTAGTACCAACTTCTCTTAGAAGTTTAGAGACTAAAATGTTTAACATAAAGGATTATTAAACAGATAAGTCTAAAAATTAAATACATTTAAAAAATAACTTAAAAATTATAAATTTTAAAGAAATATAATTTAGAATTTCCTGTTTGTATTTAAAAACTTGAATAGCTGACTAAAAGCAATATAAACTTCAGTTTTTAAATTCATTAGGAGAAATATTTTCTATAATAACTTAAGATTTCAAGTGACTTATTAAATACAAATATATTGACACTTAATTTTTAATGTCAAATTAATCTCATTTTTATAAGTTAAGATTTTAGAGAGATCCATATCTAGATCAAATAATTCAAAATAAGCCTACATATCATTCAAGACTTAACTTTCATTAGAAATTTTAAAACAGAAGCTAAAATATCCTGACATTTTAAGTCATATTTTAAGCTTAATTTTTAATGATTAAATTTATATCTAAATATTTAAAAAGAATGTCATACCAGAGAAATTTGATCGAGCTCCAAGCCCAAGGAGCTCAGCCATAGAAGTATCTAAATATAAAAATCAATATTTTAAAACACTTTTTGAACTTAAATCATGTTATAGAAGATTAACAGCAATTGCATTAGTTAAATAAAATTAGTATTTACAAGTTAACAAACCATTTCTAAAACATCTTAAAAATTTCAATATGATTTAATTTGCATATAACTGCAGATTTAATTGAGAAAATTCTATATTTAATTATAGGATAAGTTTTATAACTCATGACTGACTACTTGAAAACTAAAAATATTTTTTACTTATTAAAGGTTTGCTTATAAAGCTAAATTTTTAGACCCCTGTAGAAATTTAAGACAAGAAAAGCATTTAATATCTCCTAGGTTATTTTATATAAGCACCTCTACACCAAAATATACTTAGTAAGTTCAGAATTAGTATATTAAATTCAGGATTACATAATCTGTATTTTCTTAAATATTTCTTTTGAAAAAAACCTTTTGTCTAATAAACTTATAGACTTTTTTTTTTTTTTTTTTTACAAGATAAAATTTAGAACCTAATGTTAACAAAGTTTATTGAAGAGTTTAATTTATTTTCACTATATTGGAAGTACACTCAGTTTAATTTATATAAATACTGAAGTCCATATTAATCTTCAACTATGAAGATTAATTAATCTAAAAAACAAAGCTTTCATTTTTCAAAAACTTGATAAACTTCATTAAGCCATTGAATCTACAATAACTCAAGTCAACATAATTTAAATCTTAATAAGATAAAACTAATAAATTACTTACTGCATTTCTCCCATCTCTGTACACAAGTTAAAGAATATAACAGAAGGTTTAGAATAAGAATGTTTTAAAAATATAAATATTTAGAATTAAAGATCAATTCTAAAATTAAAAGATAATATAAATTGCAGTCTCTACTCTCAGAATTAAGAGAATTACCTTGCTGTTTTCTTCTATTCACAGAAGTTCCAAAATCTATAGAGTTGTCTACAGCAGCATTTATTCGCTGAAATAGTAAGTCATTCTTAGAAAAATCATTTTGGAATAACTTATCCTCATCAAACATGTTGATATACTGCGTCTAAAAAAGGAAGAGTTCACATTAGGAAATTAAAAGCTTATATGTTCTACATTATTAAATTTTACATTTTAATAACACAAATTTTTAAAATGGTTATATATAGAAAAGTTTTCAGAATATTGATAAAAGGATGGAGGTAAAAATGTCTTTAAATAACTGAATCATAACAATACTAAAATAAGTTTGTTAATTCTAGTTATTTCTTTAGCAAATAAAGAAAAGGTTTTGTAGATAAAAAGTAAACACTTAATGTTAAGACTCCAACTCTGGGACTATGAATCTATCAGTAATCCAATCAACAGTAACATTAAAATAAAATTTCTAAATAAATACTATTTTTCTTGAAAATTGGAAATATCAGCACAGAAACATAAGCAATTATGATATTAAGAACACAACTGGACATCACTACAAAAACCCAGGTAAACAATTCAATAAGTTAAATATCTTATATATTACACTACACTATTTTAAAATAGCCAATATTTGATACAACTTTTTCAAGATAAGGAATTGCTTAGAAATACCCAATTCATCGGAAATATGCATTGTTGTAAATGCAGGATAGATGACCATGGCGTAATTTTAATCTCCACATCCCACCCACCCACTTGGCAATCGCCCAACACCACATATTAATGCAGTATGAGAAAGCAAATATTTACAAGGGGAAGTCCGATATTTGACTAAAATATAGTTATTAAATTTAACAGCCACGTCAGATTTTAAAGGAAAAGGTTACTTCAGAAAAATACTTTAAAAAATCAAGTTTAAAATACTATTCGTCACGCAAATTTTTTTAACATGAAATTTTTAAGTAAAAATTAAAACATTAAATTTGTAATTAAATTACAAATTACGAAATTAACAACTAATTTTATATCAAGAAATATATTTATAATCAATACCTAGGTACATACTTCTATTTTAGAAGGCACTTTAAAAATCAAGTCACAAAACTACAGTTTTAAATATTAGTGAAGAATTTAAGATAGAGAATTAAGAAGCACTTTCTAATGAGTTATATGAGGAAGTAATAAATCCTCCGTTAATAAAAACACGTGCAAAGCACTTAATACGTAAAGCTGGGCGTTAACATACCACGTGATACGATATTTATTTCATTACATAAAATTTTAAAACGATAGAGAATCAATTTTTATTAAAATAAAGACTCAAAAGTTGAAACTTTTGAAAGAAAGTCAATAATTACTTACATTATTCAAAGAAACCATCCTGTTTCCAAACGCCGACAACCTTCCTCTTTAATATCGATAACTTTCTTGGAACAACAATAATAGATTAAAAATATAAATATATCAGTGCTGTTTTATAAATAAGTAACAAAATGTGCGGTTGTAGAACCGCTCTGATAAAATATGACCGGATAAACTCGTACAAATCACAATCTTCCTTTAAACAACTAGCTGCATTAGGAAATGAAGCACACGTTTAAACCAAACGATGCTGATTCGATAAAGTGAAAAATTTGCATAGTTCTAAAAGAGGTGTAAATAAAGATTGAAATTCAAGTCGTTGCCGAACACAACTAATAAAATGATGAAGATTTGTAATCTACCAGCTGTTCACGTGGAGTGTCAGTACGACTTGCCGGGATAAGTACGTGTACTAACTGCGGAGTACGGGTTTTTCAGCGCAGCAGAGATTCAGCGATGTTATTTCTTTTCTTCCGGCGGAGAGCTACCGAGGGTGGTTCCGAAGGAGTAAAGACCGGCGTCTCGGTGACTGGATCTATCCAACACCGCCAACGTAATCACGAGCAGACAAATTTTCCCTTTCTGCGCAGGTGCGAATTGCCCTGAATGTGTAAAAATAATTTCCTTTATCATAATGTGACGTAATTTATCGTCTGATCTTGATTAATTTTTCATCAATAATACTCCAAAAATCAAATTTTAAAATAAATTGTGAATTAAAATTATGTTGATTGAAAAATTCTATATCCAAAATGCACAACGAAAATTACTGAGAAATAATCTGCGCATTAGCAATAGAGATGTTCAAGAAATTTTATTGAAGAATTATTTCATGAGTACTGTTATGGTCAAAATATAATTAACAAAGATAATGAATTTTATGATTAATTAAAATATAAAATCTTTAATAATATGAAACATTTCAATAAAATCAATGAAGTAGTCCTAAATATGTAAGTAAACATAATAAAAAAAAGCTTTGTAATGCAAAAAATCTGTAAATTTGTATTTTCATTTAAAAGTATTCTGCTAAACATTGAATATTTTGCTTTCAATAAAGTAAGGATGGTGTTTTTTCGAATAGAAAAATATTGTACAAATCAGAATAGTAGTTTTAATATATAGACAACAATAATAATTCTGATTAAAATTAACATATGCTGTAAGAGAAAAAATATTGAATTAGAAAAATTGTTTTTTTCAATAAACTGCTAATTGCTTTGACATCCAATTAGTATAGGAATAATATTTGTTTACATTTTTAGTAACAGCATAGTCTAAAATGCAAAAGTAATAATAATGTTTCAAGAATTTCTTAAAAGAAATGTATTTTCGAAAATATTTCATTTTATATATTTCATAAAAATTGACTGAATAGCAAAATTAGCATTGTTGTTTCATTAAAGAATAAGTATACCATGATGTAAATGTAAAATTCATAATAATTTAATAATAACGCAAAAGTACTCTAGAAAAATCCAAAAACTTTATGAAACAAGATTAAAAATACATTATATATTATTACATAAAATTAATACAGTATTAATAGTCATAAAATTCTAAAATAATATTAATAATATAATAAAATAAACAGGATTGTTAAATATTTTGACACAATTAGTACACTAATCTTTAATATGATATGATTTTTTTTTTTTAATTCTCAAAATCACTATCCCAATGATCCACATTCTTAAAACATTAATGGAGCAAAAAACTTTAAAAAATCTCGAAAATATGAAAAATTCTGTAAAAATTGTGAATGATATTTTAATAAATGAGAAAAGAAATAAGCCAATTTTAACAGATTCAATAAATATTGATACCAGAAGGTATGCCTTACATTGGTCTCACACTTTGTGAGGGGAGGCCAACTCAGGTGTATTTCTCATCACTTGGTCGTATTTCAAAATTATGAGATGGTTGGCTGTGTTTGATGATTTCAAGTAGACCTAAATAAGTGATTAAGAAATAAAATCCAATATTATCACCATGCCTGTTGTATAAATGAGCTAGATAAAGCAAAATAAATTCATTGAATTGATATATGAAGCTCTTTTTTTATTAAATCCTTATGCTTTCAATTTAAATGTGTCACTTCTGACTTTTGTTGTAATTAAATAACCTATTAATAACTATTTTTAATAATAACCCCTTTTATTTTTTAAATTACTATTTTTTTTTTATTCAAATAACACAGTTGTGTTCTTGGACTTAATACTGGGCAATTAAATTCTTTGATGAAACCTAAAAACTAATCCAATAATCATACCAGTTGTCGAAAATTCATTCAATATTAGTACACTTTTTACTAAAAACAATAACGATAAATTTGTCACCAGATTTCTAGATATCTACCACAATAATGAAAATAATAAAGACATTCCAATCCGTAAAAGCGAAGACATGATTTTAGAAGAAATCATAAGCAAGTTTGTGGTCAGAGAAATATTTGAAATATTTCTTTGGCAACATCAACCAAGAACTGCGACGTCTGGTGATGAAATTGTAATTATGTTAAAAGATGTCCACGTGGAAAATATTTTGTTCAATGCATATTCATAGAAAGGCATGCATTATATTGAAATAAATGTAAAAAATCGTTAAATGTTTTTCAATAATTTACAGTTTGTATTGGCACTTTCACTTGCAGACTTTAAATTTTAAAATAATTAGTTTCATTTCGTTTATTAATCATTTCTAAGCACCAGGAAATATAATCTATCTATGCATACTTATTAAAATAATGGTATTACAAATGTAAACTCTTATTTATTTATTATTATTATAAATTTATTACAATATAAATATATTTGTTACGCATTAATTAAAACGGACAATACTTTCAATTAATAGGATACTTCAATAGTATGTAAAATTTTTTATAGGACATCAAAATTCTCAAAATATGTAATATATACCCGTCAATATATTTAATGCATCAACAGTCGAATATATAAAATTTGAAGAAAAATATAGATATGTAATTAAATTTGGAGAATTAAGAATTGTTTAAAATTACACGCAATTAATTAGGAAAATAATTTTTTTTAACTAATCACATCAAAATAAAATTTGAATCAATATTATCAGATTCAAATAAATTATTTTTCTAAAACCAGAAATACTTTATCTTGTATTTTACGTTTTATATCAGGTAATAGAAAATGTAAGTGCATTGCTGTAATAGCTTTTCTTCCACGTACTTCTCAATATTCTTTAAAATATTTCATTTTCCAAGATTTTCTTTTCAATGATAAATTTGCCTATTTTGCACAGTAAAATATTAATTCCCGAATTTCCAGAGAAATAAAGCAAAACTAAAAGACGGAAAAATTATATTATGTATTGAAAAATGTTTTTAGGATGCCATAGGAAAATAGAAAATTATGAGGAAAAAAGTCTCATTCGTTAAGTTGTTAGCATGAACAATGGCGTCATTTAAATATCGTCTACCAAATAAAGATCACTCAATACTTTAAAAGCTATCAAACGTGCCCTGTTAAAAATAAAACTAAAAAATTGTGTTTATATATTTAAGCTTTAATCTTTTATAATAAAATCTTCGATTTCTTTCGTTTCATTATTTTTGTCTTATAGGAAATTTCTTACATGTTCCCTAATCCAATGAAATTTCATTTACATCTTTAACAATGCTTCTTCTGCAGAAAGTATGATTCATTAATTTGTTTTCTTTAGAAAGAAAATTACACAATTAGGTAGACACAAATAAAAAATACAAGTAAGAAAATTAAAATAATAATTCTTCATTTTAAACAAAAGAATACAGAATTTTCCTTTTCTTAAAACGATAAAAATTAAGATTCAATGATGTAATTAAACAAAACATTAGTTATTGGTTACTATTAATGCAATACATTGTGGTGTTTGAATGAAAAAAATAATATCGCATTCGATGTAAAACAGTAATAGAAATACAACAATATTGCGTGATTTCCGCTATAGAAAAGAAGTAATATTAAAATTTAAAAAAAAATGCATTAATTTCTTATAGAGAAATCATTTACTAATATCATTCTGTACTTGAAATCTGAGTTCATGTAAGGGATATCTTAAAATATTTTTAAGTATTCTTTAAAATTTTTTAAAATATTGTATTTTGCAAAAACAATTACTAATTAAACTAGACAGGAAAATAAATAGAAAAAAATGAGGAAATGAATAAGAAAAAGTTTTGAACAATTACATGATAATATATGAAGGAATTTAAAATAGAATGAGATCTGTAACAACAATAGCATATTAATAAAAATCTTATATAGAATAATTGAATAAAATTTAATGGTGATATTCTAAAGATGTTAAATGTTAAATATAACACATTTGTAACAAATTAAGAACTCAGATAAATTAATGAAAGGAAAATAAAAATTTGAAAGTAAACAAACGTTAAAGAAAGATTCTTTTAAATTAGATTATGTTTATGAAAATTTTGTTGGAATATCTATTACAAAGTGATTAGAAACTAGAACAAAATAATTAATGCAAAATAGTAATATTTCAGAATTAAGTAAATAAAAACAAATCAATATCAATTTATAAAAGCATTACTAAATTTTAAAACACATATAACTGATCTAAGTGTAGTAAAAATTTAGAATAATATAAATTAATATTAGAAGTAAAAATTGAGAATTAAAAAACAAATATATATATATATATATATATATATATATATATATATATATATATATATATATATATATATATATATATATATATATATATATATATATATATATATATATATATATATATATATATATATATATATATATATATATATATATATATATATATATATATATATATATATGTATGTATATATATATATTTCATTTGAGACTATTTGAAATAATTTCTGATTATCTTGAATAATATGATAACAAATCAGTTAGAACTCATATTTGTAAAAATAGGTTATATGAGATTAAATAAAGCATTTTTAAGAAAATTAGTAAAATTTCAGAATGGAAAAACATTGAATGACTCGAGTTCTTTAAATCTGATCAATCAGAAAAAAGTAATAGAAGTTTAGAAAAAATATTGAGAACTACAACAATAAATGAATAATTTACAAGTAAATCTGAATTTAAAAAGACGAAAGATTTATAACCAACAATTGTAAAAAACAAATTAGCTAGAATTTTCAGGATTTTTTTTTTCAATCAAAAATATTTTTTATTTCTTCCAATCTTATGATTTCAATTTTATGATATTTATGATTTCAGAAGGAGAACAATTATAAGAAAATTAAGATTACGAAGTGGAAAAGAGCATTCAGAGTTTTAAAGAATTTCTATCGGTTTACATATTAATAATGATCATTCAAAAAATGTTTATACCTTAGACTTGACAATTCATGTCAAATAATTTTCCTTGACTTTTTTAATAATCGAAAAAATCGGAAGTTGGTTGCATTAGATCTAAGCACACATGTTTGTGACTTACTAACATAATTTTCTATCTAAGATGGCCTCGATATCACAAATACCTCCTGACAGTTTGTTCCTTATCAAAAGACCATCCATTCCATAGTTTTCCTCCAAGTCCAAACACTGACGAACAAGCTTAAATGTTTTTTTCCTAATAAAAAATCTCTTATCAAAAGTAGGTGAAAAGTTTGGGAATAAACAAATCAACATCTTTTTATTTGATTTCGTTGCTTCTTATTTTTTTCCATTGCACACGGTCTGAGTTTAAAAAATACCTCACAATATTGAATAGTGACTTCTCAGTTGATGGTTGCTGTGTAAAAAAAGAAAAAAATCTTTTTGAGCGTAATTTTATGTGTATTCATTTTATAGAAATTATATGTTATTTTAATGAAGGTATTTAAAATCTGTTGCCGACCAACTTGTCTAGTGGGCAGCTTGCCTGTCTACGGATAAGGAGGTCCTGAGCTCGAATCCCGATTCGGGCATGGATGTACTTTCTCCCTCTATCTATCCTGTCTTTTTAGTTTCCTTTTATGAAAATATTTACATAGGAAAAAATTGAAAAATGGAAAAGTAAAGAGAACATTATATTGTGTTAAATTCTATTTTTTGGACAAGTTTCAAAACATACTAAATTAAAAAAAAATATCCGATTTTCTGTAATATTCCAAAAACAAATTTCGAAATTTGAAACCACCAAAATCGTTCGATGATGAATCATTAGTTGAGTTCTCCACAAAGGTAGGAGGGAAGTTGGGGAATTTGACGATACCTTCCTAGAACTGAATGTTGGTGAGTATTCATCTGATTGTTTGAGCCACGTGGACAGTAAAGAATATTGACGCGGGGTGTGACTGGAAAAGACTGTTGAATCGGAAAGATTTATGTCCTTTCCGATTTAAGAATTTTAACACACGTGCAGGATTTTGCTGCATTCGCACTTTTTCGAGAATCTACCATTTTATTCTCTGATGTATTTCCAATGGAACATCTGCTATCTTGTACCTTGATAATGGTTTAAACATCGATCTATTTCAAAGGAGAAGCCATTTTATAGATTACAATACAAAGTGGAAAACCAAAATAATAGGTTCGTCCTTCACAAATAGAGCTACATTATTACACTTTTCGTCCATATTTCATTTGGTGAATTCAGAGCTTATCGCTTCATTTATAAATCGATATATATATATATATATATATATATATATATATATATATATATATATATATATATATATATATATATATATATATATATATATATATATATATATATATATATATGTATATATATATATATATATATATATATATATATATATATATATATATATATATATATATATATATATATATATATATTGATATTGTTCATTTAATAAGAGAAATATTTTAAATTTTATTCGTTAAAAAGATATCATGTCTACATTTTTATTTAAAAAAATAACTAAAGCAAAAGAACATTTTATTTAATTATCTAAATACGGTAATGTATCCTTGATTCGAGAAGGATTATTGAAAAATTATAAGAAATGCTTAAATTGAAATACATTATAGAGGATAATTTATATTCTCTAAAATAAATAACGTCAGCTGCGAAGTTTTTGTTCTTTTCTCGTATGTCAACTTGTTGCCAAACATTTTTAATAATCTTTTTATTCTTTAATGAGAGTCAATGTTTTAAAAAATAGTCAGAAAATGCTTATTTCTATTTTGAGAGAACTTCATAATATTCTTAATTAAATAACTTGAATTATGCAATTATAAAGAATATATCGTCTGTATATATAAACTATAAATTCAGTGTTAAAAACCTCAACCACCCCTTTAATTTAACAGTTTCAAGCAAAAGTGTTGTTAAACTTTTTAACAACAGATTTTACTTTACAGTATTTTGCAGTTACTTTTTACTTTATTATATTTGGAAAGCATATATTTTTATAATTTTATATTTTGTAGAAAATATCAAATTCATAAAATGCCTCAGGTGCAACGAATCCTAAATTCCTTTTCTGGATTTTTAAAATCTTCCCCTGTTTTGTAAATATTTTTAATATTTCGAATCATTATTTAAGGAAAAATTAAATAAAACGTAAATGTCCAAGACATTAAAAGGGTGTAACCGACAAATATTTTTAATAGTATTCTAAATAAAAATAATATTAGAATGTTATTTTTAAAAAAATGCTATTTAAAAGATTTCGTAAGATTTATAAAAAATAAATTTTAAATTGAATTTTATGTAATTTTCTTATTTTTAATTAAATAAACAATCATGAGAAAAAATAATCCACAAGAAATATTGTTATTTTACGTGCAAAATTGTTGAAAATAATAGAAATAATTCGAATGATGAATTCGAACATTTTAATAAATTGTGTTATTCTGCATTCAGTCTGGTACGTAGAGCCTACAGCGCTTTTTTCTGGCGACATTATGCCATTCGAAAAAGAAATAACACCATCCAACAATAGTAAATGGTAATTTAAATCAAAATATCACGTTAATATTAAATATATTAGATGCTACATCAGATAATACAAATTTATTATTTTAAAGAACAATTCATTACAGGATACCCAATCAAAAATGTTCATTAATTTCATAATATATTATACAATGGGAAAATTCCTAACCACACAATTTAATTTCCCTTTTCTTTTCGGGTAAAATGTGTGAGTATCACCGTTGTAGGTCACGCCTATCATAGTGACGTCATGTTATTAAAATTATTGTAATGAGCTTAACTAACTGACATCATTACTACTGTTGCATTTCCCTTTCAATAAAACCCTTCTGTCAAAGCATGTTTTTAACGAAATACATTTATAAAATAGGGATAAATTGTGTAAAAGTTCTTTGGTGATGAACAATTCTATTCTTTAAATACAATACATGCCGACCAACTTGTCTAGTGGTCAGCATGCCTGACTGCTGATTGGGATGTCCTGGGTTCGAATCCCGGTTCGGGCATAGATGTACTTTCTCTCTCTATCTATCCTGTCTTTGTCCTTTCCTTGTATGAATGAGGTGTGAATGGTTGCCTACCCTATAAACGGGTCCCTATGGCATGTGTGTACTGAGGAAGTCGGATTCCACACCAAAATAGGGTTCAGTTGAAAAAGTGGAGCAGCGCACCCCATATTGCCAGCCTGGCTGGCACACGACAATGAATGAATGAATGAATACAATACATCGTAAAATTAATCTGTTCGTCAATCAACCAAATTAAATCATAAGAGCAAAAAAGATGTAAGGTAACCTTCTCAAACAAATTAACTTAATCTTTCGGACCTCAATTAACTCCACTGCAGTGCTTCCTCGCCATCTATTTCTCCGAATATATCTTGAAAATAAATAATTCTGCTTTTTTTATTTTTAGGAGATTTTTGATTCAAAAGTATTCCTTCAAATCTGTTCCTATCCTTTCAAAAGTTCATTCTGAACCGTGCAAAGTAACGAGGTCGACACCCGAGGAATCATTCTTCTTCCCAAAATTTCATATCATACCAACAACGTAGAGGCACTGAGTCATGTGAAACGTAAACATGCCGATGGTGTGGCGTGGATGTGGAGAGGAGGTTGCCAGCTCGGGTGTCAACCTCGTCACCTGAGCGTGGTTCAAAATGACGAGGCACTTGATGATGGACTAGTATTCCCAACCCGTTAACCTAAAGGTGGAAGTCCGGGGCTCGCCTGCACCGCTACCTATGTATGCGGTTGATAAAAGATAGCAACACTTATCGGTTTCTTCAGTTTGGTTTGTTTGTCGATAAATGGTCATTTTTTGCGCACGACGGATAATTAGACCGGGACCTATGGCTTAAAGTGGATTTCGAACCACTACAAACATCCATACCCAAGGTGGGATTCGAACCCACGAACTGTTGAACCGAAGGCAAGAGCGCTAACCATTGGCATTGCCAGCTCAGCTATCGGTTTCTTCATGCAATCAGCAGATAATATATATTATAAAAATGTTAAAGCCATACTGCGGATGTTTAAGGTGTTTTTTTTTCACCTTATTTTTTATTGAAGCCCTTTATTATCTAATGTTACCCAAAATTTCTGACGAAATTATAATGCACCCTCTAACTATGCATCGTGTACCCCATGGGTACGTGTACTCCACTTGCATCCCCTTTTAAAAGGTCACATAATTAGCGTTCTCATTGTCTTCACAGTAGAGCATACGAAGAACTTGAAACTGAAAAAGTAAGAGTATAGTTAATAAGCGGAGGAGACGGTTTACAGTTAAAAATGCGACTCATTCCGCGAGCCCCTCCTTACCTTCCGGTCGGAATTCCCCGCACCCAGCTGCAGATGCAGCACTGCCGGCGGACGCAATTCCTGAGCCCCGCGATCGATACGATATCGGTTTGTTTCGTGAGTCTGAAATATTGTTTTAAAGCGCATCCCTCCGGAACAATTCCAGGAAACACCGAAATCGAACATTTTCTTTCTGTTCTCGACGAAGCTGCGCCTCCTGAGTGGTTGGAGTCCTCTCCCCAGGAATCCATGCCAGCGAAGAGGGCTACTGGCCTTCGGTGAGTGACGTCATCGCTTCTCGAAGTACGAGATCGCGTTCACATCGCGCCGAGCAGCGAGGCACCGGAGAATCGAGGGGGGCGACGCAATCAAATAATTAATTGCATTAGTTGGCGACAGAAATACACCAATCGAAATCTATGGACTCAAACCAGTATCACGTAATTTTAAACCAATGACGACGTCGACATCTGAACTGGCACCTACCCAAAGCTAAGAACTTCAAACAAACGGTGAGAGTGAGGCCCGGAATCGAATCCATTCTTTTGACTCTAGAATGATGTTTTCCCTCTTTCGGTCATCATCGAACTATTGATATTCGTCCAGATAGCAGAAGGTGGACGCTGCAGCATTTCTGCATCAATAAATCTTAAGGAGGGTGTGATGAGGTATTTTTAAGTATTTATATTGAGACATGATACGGCTCACTGTATTCATTCATTGTCGTGTGCCAGTTAGGCTGGCAATATGGGGTGCGCTGCACCATTTTTTCAACTAAACCCTATTTTGGTGTGGAGTCCGACTTCCTTAGTACACACGTGCCATAGAGTACCGGTTTATAGGGTAGACAACCATTCACAACATATTCATACAAGGAAAGGACAAAGACAGGATAGATACAGAGAGAAAGTACATCCATACCCGAACCGGGATTCGAACCCAAAACTTTCTTATCCGCAGTCAGGCATGCTGACAACTAGACAAGTTGGTCGGCTACGGCTCACTGTAAAAAAATACATACATATATATACATACATATATATATATATATATATATATATATATATATATATATATATATATATATATATATATATATATATATATATATATATATATAATGTGCATTTAGCTTTATTTCTTAAGTAAAATTATATACATAGTTCAAAAACAATAAGTTATTTAAAACAATCCATACTAAACAATAGTTACCAAATCTGATTAGCGACAGATCTAATTTTCTTGGTGAGTGGCAACCTTTTCGACTCTTATCTACATCACGCCGTTGATTATACCAGTGCATGTACTAGTCTTAAGGAAACACTTAAGTCTTAAGACGCAGTCTTATAACAGCAAGTAGCGAAGAGCCTAATATCTGAAGCCCGTTGTAAAGTATCCACGACATGAATTGCCTTCCGGTAGGACTTATCATAAAAAGAGGAGGTTCGCATCGCAAAGGAGGAAACCCGGAAAAATTCCCAAGCACACAATCCGATGCACGTAACTGCCGAAGCGCAACACCCATATTTACCGTTGTTCAATAGTGATTGGGATCGAATCCGGAGACCTTACGGCCACAGTGAACTCTTAAGAAACAATTTGAGTAACGATGCAGCTGTCGTCAGATGAGAATACTGGGTTCTGTATCGAACTCAAAACATGATTTCATTTAAAAAACGCTTTATCTCCGCCTAAATGACCTCATTGTAATAGCATGGTATTCAAAGGGAAAGATGGTTCTGACATCCTCATGAAAGTGTCGGGTGGGTGCCTGAGGAAAACTCACTTTACCATTCCCGAGAAGCTGCTCCCCAAATTTTTGAAAAGTCAAAAAGCCTCAGACTGCCAAATTGCCCTGCTTGAAATCATGGAAATGCCAAAATTTTGCCTGGAAGTGTCTGCCAAGCGCTATCAAATAGAGCACACAGACAAATGGGCCCCTTGGCAAAGACACCGATTTTGTTTGCACTTTTTAAAGAAAATAATACATTTTGGACGAATGTACCATATAATTCAATTACTTTCCCATTATATGAACCGAAAGAAATCCCATTTTCTTACGAAGAAGCGCAGATAATATAGCATAGATATGATGATTTTAATAGCTCTCAAAATTTTATTTTAAATTAAATATATTCAAATAATTTTTTATGCAAAAATTGACTGAAGAATGATAAACAAATTTAAGCAACTAAAAAAGCTAAAGCTTGTTGGTGGAAAAGATGTCTTAATGATAAGTTTGTTGGTTAAAAGGAACATTATACGATCACTAGAAGTCAAAGTTAAAAAAAACAGCCAAATAAACAATATTTAATTTTATTTTATTCAAAAATAGTGCTAGTACATTATACCTAAGAAATCAAACATTGATGCGATTGTTAAGCAGTCTCCGCCAGAAATAAACATTGGCATTTATTTAAGTTTTGTCAATAAGTGATAATTATTTAGTTTATAAAATGTATTATTTTTAGTAGTTTCTGTTGTTGTTACTAATGTCACTTGGACAAGCCAAGCTCGCTCTGCCTTTTTAGCTATGCGAATTTAAGTCGATTGGGAGCGTTTTTTGTTTTAATCAGAGCTCATTCATACAAGGAATGGACAAAGACAGGATAGACAGAGAAGTACATCCATGCCCGAACCGGGATTCGAACCCAGGACCTCCTTGTCCGCAGTCAGGCATGCTGACCACTAGACAAGTTGGGCGGCTTAGTAGTTTCTAAAAATGTAAGCCTTTTTAAACAAGGCATGATGAAAATGGAATATTTTGGATAGGAATTTACAATTTTTTTTGTTTCCGGTAAACCGGATTATCGACGGGGGTAAAGTGGAAAAGTACCGATAATTCTTACTAAATTTGTCTCTGGCAAATAAAAAACATGGGTTCGTTTGAAATATCATTAAGTTATACTTAATTCAGATTTATAATTCCAAGAGCTAATTGTTTTCTCAACTGAAAAAACTTGATTGGAAAATTAATAAATATTATTTAAAACTCAAACACACATAAATATTTAGTCGACATTGTATGAAATTGAATATAGATCTACTCAGTGTTGTTGCAGTCATCGAGTAATTGAGGAGCCAAATTTAAGTTGCTTTGTTAAAAACCGCACCCTTTTATGCGATTATTAAAATAGCACGTATATTCAATCATTCTATTGACTTTCCTTTCGTTTCCTTAAAATGTCGTGCTCCTCATCTATTTCCTTGTCACAACATTTTTTTAATACTTCAGTTGAGGATGAAATTTTTCCTGTTTTCGACTGCTTGTGAATGCTACGTCAGGGAAGTCATGCAAATCATTAAAAATTTAGCTTCAGATACGGTTTCTATATTTAAAAGTGCAAGAGTCTAAAATACATAAAACAAACAAGAATAATAGTTTTATTTAAGATTTTAAATATGACAATTTTCTTCTTATTAATTGGTGTGGACAGTCTAGGAAGCTCTACTAAAAGCATTTTGTATCAAGCTCCAAAATCTACTTACTCTATCGTAGGTGTACCGCTTTCAATATGATCATAATTATTATGCTGAAGTAAAAATGCTTTTCTTCACTACAATACAAATAAAAAAATTAAAGAAAGAGAGAAATAAGCAGGTAAATTATCTAGCTAAGTTAATATAGTTTTATTCGTAACCAATAATACAAAAATAGAATGTATTCATTGATAAGATATAGCAAACTTTCCTATACAGACATTTCGTTTCTAATTGCTCTAAGTAAGAAAAAAAAAACACGGTTGCAAAAAGTTTTTTTTTTTATAAAAAATCCTTTTTTAAAAGAATATTACTTTTTGATGATATTTTTTGAAAAAAAAAAGTTGCTTCTACTTTCTAGTCATTTTGATTTTATTTTTTAATCGTTGGTAATCTTTGCTTGTGAAATCTCGTCGCATCCATGTGTATTTTAAAACTTATTCACCAGATGGCAGCACCACGAATTCTAGGGATATTCTTAATTTTGTAATGAATTTTTTGAATTACTTATAAGTTTAAGGAACTAAAACATTTTACGTAATATATAATTTATTATTAGCTAAAAACATAGCTTTTTTAAAAATTATATGAAAAATTTGTTCCATATTTAAAAAAGTCTTTTATTCTATTAGAAATTAAACTTGTACATAAAATTTTAGTTTAAATTTCTCTTTAACATTATAATTTTCCTTTATCTGTGTAAAAACAAGCATTATAAGACAGCAAATAAAATATAAATAAAGAAGGATTCCATTTTAAAAAGTATCTGTATGACAAATGTGCTTTTAATTTCTTTTTAAGCAAGTTCTTATTCCATATTCATCTCATTAACTTATATAATTCTTTTGCATGTAATGATCTTCGAATCATAAATAACTACGTTTCACATCAGCAAAATTTATTTCTTTTATATCACAGAGTTATTATCAGTTTCAATTAGTTAATATTATAAATTACGGCTATCATTCTAATTTTATGGAAATTCAATACTGACTGTGAGTATAAAATACGCTACTAGATGGCAGCATCATTAACACTCACTGGGAACCAATGTTGTGTAAAATATAGTAATGGAAATTTTTAATATTTATATACAAATATAATATTTACTTAAAAGGAATAAAATAATAATTAATAAGTAACGTAATTGATTTAAATGAAAAAATGTGTGTTATGTATTGATTGTATTACATAAAACAATTAAGCTTTTTGTGAAAAAATTAATCTGTTATTTTAAATGAACAAGAAGAAATTCTGTGAATAAATATCTCTTCAATAATATTAATCAATATCAAAAACATTTTGTAAATTCATAACATTCAAATAAGACATTCATTTTAAAATAGAAGGAATATGTAAGAAGAAATTTTTGTTACGAAAATTGGTATTAGTAATGTTGCTATTTCTAATCTCGCTTTTGCTTTGATGGAGTAGACGAGATCAATGAAACTGCTGATATTAATGAAGTCCGATACAAAAAGTGTAAAGTTTCAGTCTAAAATGAGCTCTGGCAAGTCAAAGTAGACATGTGTTGGTCCGCCTGTTACAAGGGAGAGATGGGGAAAGTCCTGGAAAGCCTTAAATGGTATGAGAATTTGAATTTACCGAAACCATAAAAATATGTTGTTTGTATGATGTTAGTAAATGTAAATGCTGATATCGCTTAAAGATAATAGTACATTTAATCTTGATTAAGCACTTTTTAATTTAAATGATTGCTTCTTTCATATTTATTAATCTGGCGACGCCATCTATCGGAGGAGTTTAGAGTAAAGTCGTATTTTCACATTTGTGACGCTTTCGTTAAACGAAATACGTACCCTACTGATTTAAATTCGCATAGCCAAGAATTTTCCAATTGTCATAAGTAACAACAACAATATTTATTAATTAAATTAAAAGTTAATTAAATCAAATTTTAATTTATAAATATGAAAGAATTTCTTATACCACATTTGAAATAAATACGTAATCCAAGTTTAAACTAATTACTATATATTCCTTGATATCGATTATTAATTTTTATAACAAACTAGAGTATAATCACATAGATAAGTTTCGTCTTTTTTCATTATTATGGTACAAGATAATCCTAAATCAAATATCTATTCAGAGAGGAAAAAAAGCGATAATATAATTAAAAATACATGAATAAGAATAAAATATAAAGAAACAAATACCGTAATTTTTTGATAGTACTTAAATCAAAAGAATTTTAAAATATTTCTCAATTTATATTGTAGAATTCATACAAATAAAATCGTTATTTTGTTTTAATTATTGTTATTACTTATCAGTAAAATTATATGTTCCTTTATTTATTTCCAGGACTAAAATTCGAACTAAAAGAGATTAGTTGTGTTCTTATTCTTCTGTTTCAACGCGCAAATTTATTCGCTCAATATGAAATACATTCATTCGTAATTATTTTATCCCCACAAACTATATCATTCCATGGCTTTCTTATAATTTACGAATCATTCAACTGAAAACGGAAGAAGTGCTAACCTCAGAGTTGCGCCCTATCAGATGGAAGCTCTGAGGAGAAGTGCAAACACGTAATTTAAAAGCAGAAGTCCTCGAACTTTCATCATTTCACTTTGAGATCATACAGACCACAATCTGCTTAAATGTGCCCCAACAGCATTTACCGAAATTGATGGATTTTCGGTTAAATCAGGGTTCGCGAACTCATCACCTTCCCTAGACTGAATTTCTCTTCTTCTTCTTCTTCATTGGCCTGACAGCTCAGGGTGGGCCTTTGCCTTCCTCAGAAGTGCATACCAGGACCCCCTATTTTTGGATAAGGTCACACAGTTTGTCACTTTTAGTGTTTTTAGGTCGTTTTCAAGGCAGTCACGCCATCGGAGTTTCGGTCGTCCTAGACTGAATTTCTCCCTCCTTCTAAATCGAAATGATAATCAATTTGTGAAAGAATTTTTTACTGCGTAGGTCTTGGAGGAAAGAATAAAACACAAAGTTACTGATGCTAGTTTTAATTTATTTTCTAAGCATCACAGTTAACAAAACACACCAGGAATCAAATACGGCTTGTGAAGCCCATTGATGTATTCATAAGAGACTGGCGTCTCAAATATTCAAAGGAATTACATATAAAGCTGGTTTAAGTTTCCCAAGCAAATATTTAATCATTAGTTTCGAGACGGATGTCTCTAATAGCATAGCACTTATTAATTAAACGGCTTGAGAAGCCTAACTAATCGGTTATTTAGACAAAAGCAGACTGGCGTCTCTACGAGCATAATGATGCTATATCTAAGTAGGCTTAGGCAGCCTAAAAACAGCCATTTTCGTTACAAGGCGATGTCCTCTCTAGCGGGATTTGGAAAACGGTCCGGTCGAAGGCTGGGATATTGAGGAACAGAACAGGAGTTGAAGGAAAAGTGAAGCATGGGAACTGACGGTAAGGTACCTAACAAATCTTTCACGAGAGATACTGCTTAGCCATTTAAAGTGGTGGGTGCTGGCGATACTTCTCGCCTCATCAAGGTATGGTTCTGCCGCTCTTCTACCAAAGCAGGTGGCGGGATGGTAGATTAGTGCCTATCATCTATCGAGTGCTAGGTATTAAATGAGTTATAGAAGTCTCGGCTTCTGGCACTCAACCTAGACAACTCTGATCCCCTTCTGTCCTGCACCCCCGCCGGAATTCCACTCCAAAACTATACTAAAAACAAAACTTCTTCGCCTCAGTCATCAAGAACGCGATATACGATAAGATTTTCTATAGATTCAGTTGTACTATGAAGTAGTACTGTGTGGGAAATTATGATTATCCATTGTGTCCCAAAATAAAAATAAAAAAATCCTTGTATTTTTACTTCAGGCTTTATTGTAGCATTTTAGCCTAGTTGTCGCGTTATACTCGTGAAAACATTTCTGCTGAAACATGTTTCCTATTAGCGGTTCCCTTTGTCCAAAATATTGTGTCCGGTAACAGACTGACATTCGAATTTTTCGGAGGTGGAGGAATTTTTCATAAAATAGCACTACAGTATGCCGCGTAAGGAATTGTCTTTCTGGAATCGAAATAAGAGGGGTTACTAGAACTAATTACCTCCGAAATTTATAAGGAAAACACAAACTTTCTTTCCTTATTATTGTTCACACGAGTTAGTATTTCGTTTGTATCCCGAAAACATCACTTCATCGAGAAACTGTAACACGATTTGAAAATGTGTAGTTTTCACATTTGAAAATATTATTGTCGTAAGTTGCATTTTACTGTCTATTATGTATTTCGATTTGAATATTTATTTCATATTTTTGCTGAGTATAAATATTTACCAACATAAGCTTGCAGAATTTTAGAAAATTAAATATTAAATTACTTATTTATTAAAACTATTCAAATCTTCAAAAAGTACATTTTAAAATTTTAATGTTTATAAATGTTTTTGTTTGGCGAAATAAATTTTAGTTTGACTCGCAATTTTGGTCGCAAAGGGTGGTGGGGAAGAGGAAGTAATGACCGGAGGTTACCCAACTCGGCGGAAGTGGTCTCGAATTGCCCTACTCATCTCAACAGCAACGCAATCAACCTTATTTTTCAAATTCGAAATTTTTTAAAATATATTTGTTGAAAAATTTTTATGTCTTGCCAACCAGTAAGCACGTTACAAAATGAATTTATGCTATTTTTATGCAGTTACAAAAAAATTCAATTTCAAGAAATATTTGGGACTCTAAAAATGTGTTAAAGCCTAACGTAGATAGTGATATCGATCAAATTGGTTTGATAATTAATATTTAATTCAGCATTTTGTGCATATCTTAACATTTGAAATTCTAGTAATAAAATTTTTTTATAACTCACGAGACCATTGTTTCATAAAAATTATTTTCGAGTGTATTCACGTGACAAATAAGCGAAAACATGGAAAATTTTCCAGCAATTTGGTTGACAAAATTCCATGTGCAGAGCTGAAGCATTGCACTTATTTCTCACTATATAATAATAGATGGAATAGAACCTGAGAACTCTTAAAGCACTGTTGAGCATTTTTTTGACGATATGTAGCTTATGGACTAACTATTAAATAATTATGTAAAGAGCTTTTATGACATATCGTTTCGTCTTCTGAAGAAGATTTCATATACATTGGCCAAATTTAAGAATAGCAACGAAAGAATCCGAGAAAATTTTCAAGCACTCACTCTGCATGCTGAAATCAAAGAGCGTCGAGACTATCTTTAAGGCTCATCGTGGCCTATTGATAGGACAGCACTCTTCGGAGCAGAAAGTCTAGTGTTCGATCCCATGCACAGCTCCACAATGGCAGATAAGCATTCCGCTTCTTTTTCTCCATGCACATCTGATGGGTGGCATTGGTTGGTTAAGGCGTCGTTCTCATTATCGGAAGGTCTTTTTTTCCAAACGGGGGGTGGGCACTTGAGTGACGACTCCTATGCCACAACAAGGCCAGAAACTGCTACACATTTGTCGTTACCCATCAGGCACCTGTGAACCAAGTAACAGAGGTGAGTAGCGTGGTTCGTGCCATACCACCACGTACTCACTTATAGAGTGGGCCACATTCATACATTATACAGAAGAAAGGACAGAGAAACACAGAGAAGGAAAGTAACATCCATGCCCGAACCGGGATTCAAACTCTGGACCCACAGCTCAAGAGTCAGGAACGCTAACCACTCAGCCATCGGTCGCCCATTATCGGAAGGTAGTGAGTTCGAATCCCGGCTTAAACGATGATCCATCATGTTCACTAAAGGCGGCTGGCGCACCTTAAAACTCGGCGTGGTCGCAATGTCCTCCAAGTGAAATGATTTGCCGAGTGGGTGTTTGGGAGTTTCCCGGTTTTTCTCCGTTGCTCCTACCCTGATAGTTGTGTATGCAGAAGCACGACTCTCAAAACACCTGTTGTTCAATAGTGGCTGAGACTGAACGCAAGACATTAATTTCCAAGGTGAATGTCCTGTGATTAAGCCATATTGAACCGAACTGGATAATAGAGTGAGTTCAACAGAAACACACACACACACACACATACACACACACACACACACACACACACACACACACACACACACACACACACACACACACACACACACACACACACACACATATATATATATATATATATATATATATATATATATATATATATATATATATACAATGCTCATATTATTCTCTTTTCTAAGACACAAAAATATTCTTACAACAACATTATTTTAGTACGCTTGTAAAAATTTTTGCAAAACGATTTTATAACGAAAAAACAGTCTAAAAGGAAGGCAATTTTTATATAATGGATTTATCATTATATTTTAACAAAATTTAGCATGATTATGAATTAGCAAATTTTATAAATCGAAAAAAACGCATTTTAAAAGGATTCATTTCATAACACTCGGAAAATATTTTTTTTATTTTCAGAGTTTTAAACTGTAATTTTCTCAAGGTCAGAAAAGAAATGTGATGCCTGTAGAAGAATGGAATAAAAACAAAGGCGAGTCGGCAATATGACATTTTTTACTTGGCAGGTGAACTCGAATGAATCATCAAATCTAATGAGGCGGCGTTCTTTAAACATAACAAAAAAATTAAAAGAATGACAATATATATATATATATATATATATATATATATATATATATATATATATATATATATATATATATATATATATATATATTGAAATAATGCTTGTTATATCGAAATTGCGGCATTTTTCATTAGTTGAGCGCAAGCAAAGAAACCGCCAAGTATAGCTCAAATATTGCCAACGCAGTAAAATGTAGCAAATTCAAAAAATTTAACCAACATTTTTTTTATTATAATCGTCACTGTATCTCAATGATAGCACAATGTTGTTTCGAGCAAAAGGTCTCTGGTTCGATATCAACAACTGTTGAATAACGAGAGATGGATGTTACACTTCCGCATGCTATTCTACCAAGGTTACTGCTTAGGATCAGAATCGATCCCATCAACTTTTGTTTCGAAACGAGTCACATGATATAAATCTGGTTTACAAATCTGTGCTTGTAAATAAAACAAGCTTAAATAAATAAATTAATTAAAGTAAAATTATTTCAGTTTTATAACTCAGTGATCAGTATAAAAAAACAAGATCAATTATTTATACACACAATACTTATTGATGCTAAAAATATGATAAATATTTTTGTGGTTTCGACATATTTTCTTCCTTTATTTTAACCTAGTTTTGTATGTTAGAGAGCAGTATTTTGTAAGATCATAAAACGTTTTTATTCAAAGTAATAAAAAAAGGGAAATATTTTTCACTTAGGGAAATAATTCACGGAGGCCTTTTTAAATGCAAATCGTATTCCTGCAATGACCTTGCTTTTTAGTCAGGGTTAAACTGTTCATGAAAAATCAATTTCAGCTTCTATTATACAAGCTGCTCCGTTTGGAAAGAAGTGGAGTACGTTTTGTTATATAATCATTTGGAATAATTTTTAGGCTTTTCGTTTGTAGATTTCGATCTCTAAAAATCGAAAACGATTTTTTACCGATCGAATAATTCTTCTTAAATATTTTCTTCTTTATGAGAATTTCAATGCCTCGTGAAAAAAGAATGGCCTGAAAAAAAACTATTAGTTCCAAATATTTTAATAACTATGACGGCACGTTAGAATTCATACTTTCACAGTGTAAAAGACTCATATTCTTTTAATATCCGAATTATTGTTCTGCTAGAATTTTGCAATCACTAATATATTTTTATAAGAAAAATAGCCGACCAACTTGTCTAGTGGTCAGCGTGCCTGTGTGCGGATAAGGAGGTCTTGGGTTCGAATCCCAGTTCGGGCATGGATGTACTTTCTCTATCTATTCTGTCTTTGTCCTTTCCTCGTATGAATGAGGTGTGAATGGTTGCCTTCCCTATAAACGGGTCCCTATGGCATGTGTGTAGAGCAAAGTCGTACTTTTACCTTCATGGTGCTCTAATTAAAACGAAAGACGCTTCCAATCGACTTAAATTCGCATAGCCAAAGGCATAGCGAGCTTGGCTTGTCCAAGTGTCATTAGAAACAACAACAACAAACATAAGAAAAATAACATTGGTGAGAAAATAAATATACATTATGACGAAGTGTAATCAATACTCATATTATCGACTTATGTTCTTGGTAATACATCGTTACTGTTAATTAATTACTACTATAAACCAACGATAATCATTTTTATTTCAATGAATATTGTTATTTTTATTTCATAATAAAGGAAATATATATCAGTCTATACTATAGGTTCCCAAAGTGGTCCAGGTGGACCCCCAGGGGTCCATAGGAGATCACACGGGGGTCGACATAGACGTGAAAAGAAAACAGGGGCTCACAAGTTGTAAGTGAGGGTCCACGAAATATTTTCTGGTTTTCATAATAAAGAACAAAAGTTTTGGCTTGGATTTACCTATCAACATAGGCAAGTAGCATCATTCACTCAAAAATATTCGAAACTCAGTTCAAACACAGAATTGAATATAATAATAGATAATAGTGCAAGTATTATTTTAATAAACAGTACACATGAAAATGTTTTTTTTTTATCTCAACACCCCCAATTTAGGATGATATTTTTTAGGAGTTTTGGGAATATAGTAGAAATGTAGTAGCAGGGGGTCTACCGAAAGTAGTAAAATTTTAAAAGTGGTCCACGAGAAAAAAAAGTTTGGGAACCCATGGTCTATACGTATGAAACTGATGTATACACAGCATACTAATTAAAAATATAATTAATTGATTAAATTGAGTAGAATCGACTAGAAAATTGCCATTATTAATATCCATACTTCATTAATCTCGTTCCATAAAAAATACGAGAGTCACTCTGAAATTCTTGAGATACAACTAGGTTTTTAAAGTTATACTTACAAAATTTTAGGTGTGTTCAAAGTAGTCTCCTCCAGCATCAATGCACTTTTGTAGACGAATTTTCCACAGATTAAATGCCTCAAGCCATTCATTTCTTTGAATAGATGAAAAAAATGCATTTATAGCCACATCTGAATGAAAACGACGGCCACGTAAGTTCTTTTTTAGATTAAAGAATAACCAAAAGCCACACGTAGCTAGATCAAGTGAATACGGCGGATGTTCGATCACTATAATTTGTTTTTGTTTAAGAAACTCAACTGTTAATACGGCTGTATGTGAAGATGCATTGTCACGGTGAAGCATTAGTCCCCTAATATTCAGTTCTTGTAGAATTTCTGGAAGACATTTAGTGGTATACCAGTTTGCTATTACTGTCTTCTGTCCTTCCAACTTGATGGCTTTGACCAATCCCGTACTTTTGAAGAAAACGGCATACATCACTTTTTTCAAAGCGCGTTGTTTTTTCACCATTGTCGGCGTGGGATCATCTTCAAAGATCCATACTTTGCTTTCTTGACGTTTTGGAACGTCAAAAAAACGGTATGTACGTTTCATCATCTGTTACAATTTTAGAAATGATGCGGTGGCCACCATCATTCAGCATATTAAGAGTTTCTTTACTGATTCTGACACGCTCCTCTTTTTGATGCTCAGTTAGATTATGGGGAACCCAACGGCAAACTACTTTTTTCATATGTAATTCTTCATGAATGATTTTGTGTATGGCTGCGGATCCAATGTTAAGTTCCTTCTGTATCATTTGATAGGTACAGCGATTATCATCCATTAACATTTTTCGTTTGGCAGACACATTATCCGGGATTACTGCCGACGGCGGCCTTCCTGTGTGTTCTTCATCCTGAAGAAAATTGCGACCTCTTCTAAATTCTCTAAGCCATCTGAATACAGTAGCACGAGCTGGAGATTCATCACCCAATGCTAATTGCAACCGTTGAACGCATTCTTCTTGATTGAATCCTGCTTTGAAATCGTAGAAAATCATATCGCGAAAATGTTCTCGCGTCAACTCCATTTTCTCTTCTGTTTAAAATTTATTCCACGCTAAACAAGTTGAAGTAAGTCAGTAAAAAACCGTATTCTGTGTTAAAATACTTTGTACTTTAAAATTAAACCGTTATTTTTATTTTGTAAATTCTCGTCTGCGCGTATCTCAAAAATTTCAGTGTAACCCTCGTATACCTAATAATGAGGCATCTGTGGCCTGGGTGATTAGGGAGTTCCTTCTCGTTACCTTATCGAAAGGTAGAGTTCGAATCCCGAACTAATCGAAGATCTGACGTGTTCGCTAACGGCGGCTGGGACATGTTAAAGAGACAGTGGTCGGAATACCCTCTGTGTGAGAAATGACATCTCTGGGAGTGGAAGCCCAAGTCTGAGGCATGGAGAAAAGAATGCACGAGGAGTAGTTCTAACCGCGAAAAATCATGCGCGCCGGTGAATTAGCTGGCAGACCACGCCCACTCTGTCTTCCAAAACAAGGAGTACTTTCATATTACGGACACTACAGTGGCACAGCTTATTTTCATTTAAATTGAACACGCCAAAATGTTGTTGTTGTAGTTGTTACCAATGACTCTTGGACAAGCCAAGCTCGCTATGCTATGTGAAGTAAGAATATTGGGAGCATCTTTCGTTTTATTCAAAGCACCATGAAGGTGAAAGTACGACTTTGCTCTACACACATGCCATAGGGACACGTTTATAGGGTAGGCAATCATTCACACCTCATTCATACAAGGAAAGGACAAAGACAGGATAGACAGAGAGAGAAAGTACATTCATGCCTGAACCGGGATTCGAACCCAGGACCTCCTTATCCGCAGTCAGTTGACGCTGACCACTAGACAAGTTGGGCGGCACACCGAAATAAAAGTAATATATTTAAATTACTTACTATTTCTAAAAGATTATTTATGATGATAGTTAAGTGTTTTTTTTGTATTTTTGCTTATTATTAATATCATATATTTTAATAAAGAAAATTTAGGCGTGTTATTCACCTTATTGATTACAAGATAAGCATTTGAATTTTATGAACTAAATTAAATGTGCTCTCATATTATTATATTTAGAATCACGAAAAATGTTAATTTTTCCTTTCTTTATTCAATTTCATTGGCAAAGTTTGCTACCTGAGTCGCTTTATCTAAGCATGCAATATTTTGCTATTTATTTCAATATAATTTTTCCCTTTGTAAAAAAGAAGTATGCTTTTGTATATAAATTGGATTATATCAATACAGTAAAATTATTATTTCTTTCGTGTAACTTTAGTCCAATATTCAAGAAAAACGTTTCTATTATCAATCATTTATAAGTGTGAATTTCACTGAATAATCACTGACTAATGAAGTAATATAATATAATATAATATAATATAATATAATATAGTATAATGTAACGTAACGTAACGTAATGTAATGCAATGTAAACTGTAAGAAACCTAGAAACTAAATAAAATATTTACTTTTTTATAAAATAGAATTTCAATAAATTTTGATTTGAAAGATTATTATATTTAGGAACAATTATGAACGATAAATATATATATTTACTAAGAAGAAGAAGATTGTAATTCTGTTTACATTAAACTCATTACTTTTGTTTACAAAATTGAAGTTTATTCATTAGAAAAGTAATTAAAAATATTCCTAAACTTATAAAATGAATTTAATTTAAAATTATTCTACCGCAGTTAAGTTTCCTAACGCAATATGAAAATTTTCTTTTTTGATGATTATTCAGTAATCATTCATTAAAAAATTTTCTTTTATAATATTTCTGCTTAAACATTAAAAATTAAATTACTCCGTATTTTCTTTTAAATATTTTTTTAAATTCCTGGAAGTTTAGAAAAACCACAGTCAGTAAAAAATACTTTTGATAAGGATTTAAAAGATTAGTTTAGTGTTTAGATTTGCTTGCTTATTTGGTATTTTCATTTTATTTTTAGTATACACACACGAAAGCATTTGTAAAAGTTGAAGAACATGGTAACACATTACACAATGTGAAGAAATGAAAATTAAGTAAACTTTTAGAATGAAATATGTAAAAATTTTCTTCAAATATTTCTACAATGTAGTTATTTGGCAATAACAGAGTGTATTATTATACAGGTACATTTTTTAAATATTATTGCAGATTGGTATAGAGTAGCAGCATTTGGCAATAAAGTTGTTTTTAATTCTATTTGAATTAATGAACAACCTATATGTAGAAAATAGTCTTTCAGAAATTATATCAAATCAATCATTATTAATGTTGCCTTAATTAATTACCATTATTAAATTAATCAGCCATTATGTTGTTTTAGACTATCCTATTACGATTTATGTTTTAATATTTATGAACTTTATTTTTCTTTCATGTTCACTATAATTTAAATTTAAAAAAGTGAGAGATTTAAAAATTGACTAATACCAAGAAGTATTCTACCATGAAAACTCATTCCAATTTTTAAATAAACAAATACATTAAGAAAATCAATCTATACAATTATCAGTCAATTACAGAGTTTGTTAAAAATGTTTAGATTAACACATTTATATAAATAGCAAAATTGAGAGAATTTATAAAGCATATAAATTTAAAAATAAAGATAAATTTAACATCTTGTACAGTAAATGACAAATTTGTTGTTGTTGTTACTAATGACACTTGGACAAGCCAAGCTCGCTATGCTATGCGAATTTAAGTCGAATGGGAGCGTCTTTCGTTTTAATTAGAGCACCATGAAGGTGAAAGTACGACTTTTCTCTACACACATGCCATAGGGACCCGTTTATAGGGTAGGCAACCATTCACACCACATTGATACAAGGAATGGACAAAAACAGGGTAGATAGAGAGAGAAAGTACATCCATGCCTGAACCGGTATTCGAACTCAATTTCCGCAGTCAGGCACGCTGACCACTAGACAAGTTGGGCGGCAAATAACAAATTTAAACATTGTTATTGAACTTGAAAAATAATTTATTTGTTTTAAAAAATATTAAAAATTTTGAGATACATCAATAATAATTATACAAAATTGTGCTATGTTCCTCCCTCCATGGTCTGAGGGTCTCCTTCTGGGTCCACGCTTCTAAATTAAGAAGACCCACTATCGGAGCTGCAATGATCCAATGGGTTGTTGTTGCACCAGCATGCTTCCCTGTACATAGCCCTGAGATGGACTCGACCAGTTAGATGGAAACAGTTAGATCTTCATCATTTTGAAACAGGGACCCAGCAGAAGATCTCCAATACTTGACCTGCCACCCCCACAGGTATCATTTCACTTGGAAGACATTGAGACCACCATCTATTTAAAGTGCACTAGCCTTTTATTGAACACCATTGATCTTCAGCTAAGTCGGGATTCGAACTCACTATTATTCGGTACTGACAACAACAGCCTAACTAACCAGGCCACAATGGCCCCTTTTTTAAAAAGTTTAAATAACACTGTTTTCGAAACAAGACACATTCTCGCAAAACAAATATACAGTTAGATAGAGATTTTGTATATAAATGATTACAATAGGAAAAGATAATACAAATCAATTTTATTCACAAAATTGATCATCAAGAATTGGATATTATCAGAAAAATTGTCGTGTTGTTTGTTTGTCTCTCAATAGTCACATTTTACATATGAAGACTAACTGAATCGGAACCCACACTTTAAAGAGGACTCCTGATCAGGATCACAACAAACATCCGCATTTAAGATGGGAATCAAACTTGTGAGGTGCTGAATTGAATGTCCATTCGTTATCTCTTCTCTTTAGTTCTTTAGACCATTCTTTGCATCATCCTATAGCTATGTTCACTAATGAATTTGTGGTTTGAGTTCCCAAGGGTAATATCAATCCTTGGACCTCCCAAAAGCTACTGTATTCGTTAAGAATGCCGCATTATTCTGCTGGAAGTGTCTAAGTTAATCGAAATGCGCCATGGACATAAATGGTAGTTAAGGAGACAAGTATATTTACCTATCCTTCTCCTGGCGTATGGTTCTCTAAAAGCATGGAGGACACTGTTTTACGTTAGTTACACAGGCTCTTTGCTAAGACTTCACAAGATTCAAGAGTTCGCAGTTGGGTATAAAATTCCTAAGTTTCCCTTGATACCTTTATATGTCTATCCACCGCATATATTTGGAAACTATTTTATTATTCACTGGCTGGATATTTTAGGAACAGGGCTGCTGGCGAACCAGATATAATTTTGAATTGTAATAGGCTGTATAACCAGCTCCAGATTATTCAGTTATCAAAAGCAACAGGCTAACATAGCTTGGCCATGTCTGGAGAAGCCAGGAAAACAATCCCACTAGAATATATACGTTTAAGAACCCTTAAGGATCCCGTGCCCGAAGGATGATCACCAATAAGATGGCTCGTTGACACTGAAAATGACCTCAAGATACTGAAATTTAGGAACTGGCAAAGTGTCGCTCTGGACAGACTGGGTTGGAAAAGGCGTATTGTAGAGGCAGCTAAGACCTGTAATAGGTTGTTACGTTATTAAAGAATAAGAAAGGATGGATATTTTATGTAAATTAAACAAGTTTTTTCCCCTTGCAGAAAAAAGAGTATTTTTCCTACTTCATTTTCCCATAAGGTTCCATCCCTTATAATTTTCCCCTCTCTCTGCTACAAAGTGTCTGTACTAGAACAGGAATCATGTTCCAGAAAGCGAGGGAAATGGAACAAACTTGAAGACAATCGCGGGAAGACAGAAGTTTCAGAAAAGGCAGAGGTGAGAGTCTGAAGAAGAGAAGAGATATGAAGGTGTAATCATACTGAGTATTCAAGTCGACTTGGAGTTGACAAGTCTCCGAGATTTTTCGAATCACAAGCTCGAAGAAACCAAATCCTTTGTGCTCTTAGATGGAAAGATGATACAGTAGAACTCCAATTATCCGAACTCCCTCTATCTGAATCGCTTTCAAAATTTCAGAAAAATGAATTAGACAGAGGAAGAGAAGGAAAATGATAAAAATGGAAAAGGCTCAAGAAAACAAAAGGTAAGAGAAGAGAGTAGACGTATCTCTTGAGAAATTCTGAAACACTGTTTTGAAAATTCCTGGATGTTCAGAAGTTGGTGCTGAAGACACAAGAGAAGGAATTGTAAGTCAGATACTGGATTTCAAATTGTAAATGATAGTTAACTAATTTATTGATTAAACCAGTTCTAACCTACGCCTCAGAGACATGGACCTTGACGATGAAAGAAGAGAAAACATTGGCGATTTTTGAGAGAAAGGTCCTAAGAACTATTTTTGGTGCTGTCCTGGAAAATAACACCTGGCGAAAAAGGTATAACTTTGAACTGTACAAAATCTATGGAGAAGAAGACATCATTAAATCAATAAAACTATCTAGAATGAGATGGGCAGGCCACCTCATGAGAATGAGTGCAGAGAGAACACCAATAAAGGTCTTCAACACCACCCCTTTCTGTAGTAGACCAAGGCGAAGACCCGAAAAGAGATGGAAGGACTGCCTGGAAGAAGACTTCAACATACTTAAAGTCAAGAACTGGAGGTCGATTTCTAGAAAAGGGGCGGAATGGCAGAGACTTCTGAAGAAGGTCCCCAAAGGGCTGTCGTGCCAATGCTGATGATGAGTTAACTAATTTAAATTATCAAGGAAGAAGATGACCTAAGTATCCAAACTGAAGCAGATAGGGACCATCAACTAGTGAAGCATTGGCGGCGAGCTTTGAAACTGCATTGGGTGGAGAGTAAATCCGAGTATGTCCACATACAAATTCTCGCTGACAAGCGGATGAGCAACTTGATTGTCCGAAAACGGTAGAAAACAATGAAACAGTACTCTGAGCGACATGTTCAGTAATCAACGACTTTCATTTGCAGCACCGAATATACATACTGTACTAATGTACGGCATTTGTAAGTATCTTAACATGTAAAAATGTTGCATTTCATTTAATTGATTAAATGTCCTTTTCTTTAAAAGAATTGAATTTTTCTCCCCTTTACAACATATAATTAATTGAAATGGACCCTTTTATTGATGAAATCTAATTAACCGAATTTTTAGATCTGAGAATGGGATCTGATTAGAATTTACTCGGGTAATTGGAGTTCTATTGTACTTTTATGCTATGCAATCAAATTTAAAAAAAACCCTGAAGGAATGAGCGAAACGTGCAATTAAAGTCATTGAATTAGACCGCTCTAAAATTACAGTGGTCTTCCTGTAATTTTTTTCGCAATCTTTTTTTCTTCTATAATATTTTTTTCCAGTCACCATTCTTTTTTTTTTTTTTTTAAGTGATCTCACTTATTTTATTACATTAATTAATTTTTGTAAAGTATGAATCCCACGTGGGTAACTAATCAATTTGTTTATCAGCAATGCTTAAATATTTGTAACAACTTAGGTAAATAAATTTTGTATGCATTAAAAATCTGTAGAATCGAAAGTTTTGTGATCGGTCATTGAGCAGCTACCATGGGTGTAATGGTTTGGAGAAAATTTTCTCCTCCGCCAGATCACTGTCAAAATTGAAGGAGTGGATTCTCTGGTGGTGCCATCTATCTTAGCAGATTTTTTATTTTAGGAGAATTTTGTATGTATGTATTAAAAGTTGATTCCAAAAACAAAGCCAATTTTTATACCCATTTTCATGTTTCGAATACGGGAAACAAAATATTGACTCACAACATACGTATTGTTAAAAATAATAAGTTATTTAAATTCAAAATACTGTGTATGATAATGACTTACAACAAAACGAGACTTGTTAGACAAAAAAACTGTTTCTTGAAACTAAACTCAGAGCTTGTTCTTAGATATAAACGGACCAATATAGTGTAAAGCGTTCAAGGAAGTGCCACTACGAAGGACAGACTAAATCTGAATGTATATTCCTGTCAATTTATACCACGAATCCTGCACAACTCACGGATTTATGAAAATAAGAGACGTTGGAAGATTTCTCTAACGGCACATTGGAAGGCATCCTAGATCACTCACTAATGCTCCTGCCATGTTCAGTAGAAGTCTCAGATATCAGAAGAGTGATCCTGGAACTATTCGGAAGAAGATCTCGAAGTATTAAATGTCCGGTTGAAATTGTCCAAGTCTGCCGAAATGCGCTGTGGGCATGAATAGACGCAGGGGATTAGACAAGATGTTAACATTGTGAAATCTACACAATCCAATTACATTAATGTGATCACCACGTACTTTTGTAGTCGACATTAAATAACCAATCACAGAAGACAGACTGTTGTTATTGTTGCAACCAGCATGCTTCCCTGTACCTAGCTCTCACTTGGGCTCTACCAGTTAGATAGAAGCAGCCGGGCAGAGTCTTCGTAATTTCGAAGCAGGGACCAAGCAGTAGACCTCTAATCGTCTTTCATCTTCTTCTTCTTAGAGTTGGGTTTGTATTATATTGGGCACCTCTGCTTTTATCAGCATTTTGTACTGTTAACTCCAAACCTAATGTTTCCTAGTTCCAGCTGCTCGGGTCACCCACTTTATTCATTAAGTCCGATAACCCTTTCATGGAGTCTGGGTGTAACTCTCTTGTATGGATGATGCCTAAAGAAGTTAATCTAGGGAGGGCTAGAGCCTCGCATTCGTACATGATATGCTTGGCCGTTTCCTCTTGCGTATGACATTTCCTGCAGGTAGGGTCTTGCTGAAACAGTACCATTTTATGGAGGTGCTTTTTGAAAGAGTAGTGCCCAGTTATGAAGCCTACGATGAAACGTATCTTCTGCCTAGAGCATCTTAGAATTTCAGAGGCAATCCTCGCTGATGATCCACAGATCATACTTTTTGCGTGAGTTTGACCAGGAGTGTTGAGCCAAGCTTCATACATCTTCCGTTTTTCCCATCTAAGAACATTGGTTTTTGCGGTCTTCAAATGGATCCCACAAAAAGGTTCTGCACCGATGGGAGCAAAAGGCGATCCTTGTTTAGCAAACAGCCCATTCATTACCTTCGATACCTTTGTGCCCTGGCACCCATACAAGGATCATCTTGTTTCTAGTTGCCAGTTCTGTAGGTTTCTACATTCCAAAATCATAGATTTGATTTCGAAAGAACTGAGCACTTTTAAAGCTGAACCCTAATGCTTGTCCCCAGAGGCACCATTTCATTTGGAGGAAATTGCAACCACGCCCAGTTTTAACGTGCCTCATCCGTCTTTAGCGTACATGACGGATTTTCGGTCGGCCAGGATTCGAACTCACTACCTTCCGATAATGAGCACGACGCCAAAACCAACCAATCTATCGTGGCCCTCACAGAAGACAGGTAAACACGGTGAATGAAGTGAAACTAGAGCATTACACAGAAGACAGATGGGAGCATAGTGCAGTTGAAAGCATACAAAGGATCGGGGAAATATTGCAGTCGTTGGCGTAATGCAGAAATGGAACGATTCATCCGATGTCCAAATGAGCATGATCATTGACTTTCGTTCCAAGGGTGAAAACATTTCCGAAAAAGCTAAGTTTGTGAGCTGTGCGTGTGCCGCCTTGGTAAAATATACCATGTATGTCAAAATGGGATTGTCCAAAATAAGTTACGTGGCAGATGTGTTGTACTACGTGCCATAGGTGATAGAGGGGAACGATACAATCTTAGATGAGTTCGGGTGAGTAGACGATGAAACGATAGTGTCTCCCACACGACTGTTCAGCGTGTGGGACTCCAAAGCTGACGCCTGGTTCATGCACCTGTGATTATTGCTATTCATCAGCGACGAACGCTGGAATTTGAATGCGAATACAGCAACTGCGTGTTAGCGTTTTCCAATGAATCACGTTTTATACTCCATCGGACAGATGGACACTGACGTACACGACGCGAAATCTCTGAAAGCAAACAACTTGCAACCACGCAGAAATGGTTCCGGCTGGAAGAGGGAAGCATTGTGGTCCAGGGAATGTTTTCATCTGGACTCACTCATAATTGTGAAAGAGACGATGGATCAATACAAGAACCCATCTGTCTTTGCGAACCAGGTCCATAACTTTATGCGCATTGTTTTATTTCAGGAGGATGGTATCTAGAAGCAGGACAATGTGAAGTGTCGAAAAGCCAGGATTGATTTGACTGTTTTCCCCTGACTCAAGTCCAATAAATAATATGTGGGACCATCTTTATCGGGTTGTTTGTGACATGGATCCTCAACCGCGTAATCTAGAACAATTGTGTACTATTTGAGGCACATCTTCAGACGCTTAGCCTTAGGAGACGCGCATACCTAACCAAATATTAGAATAAACTCAGTGCTCTGGGCTCTCATAATCACACCTCAACCTATTTTAGAGGTTGGTGTTATAGTCAGAGACTCAAGAGAAATAGCCCCTTCAGCCAAATAGCCAATCAGAACATAGCTAAAGATGCCGTGGAACCACACCTGAAACAATGTCTTCACCCATCGGACGATCTAGATGGTGTCCTTTTCCATCCGGATTTGCCGGTTCATGTAAATAAATGATCTGATATTCTCGACTATCTGAGGCAGGTGGCCCTAGAGAGAATTGGAGAAATACCGAGCGATGCCATACAGGTTTATACGGATAGTAGTAAAGATGAATTCAATCTTACTGGCAGCGGAATTTACATCAAACAGCAATATAGTGTCTTAAGGCTGAAAAAGAGAAATCCTGATTATTGCTCGGTGTTCCGTAGTGAGCTTATTGCCATAGAGGAAGCCCTGGACTCCCTGAATTCACTTCCTCATGGAGCTGAGATTTGGATTTCATCTGATAGTAAAAGTGCAACACAGCATTTGGCCAGATGGCAACAAGTGAGAGACAGGATTGGGGTTTCAATATTTCAAATGTTAAAACGGCTGTCTGTATCGTATCACATATTCACCTACAAATGGATTCCTACCCACGTGAATCTCGAGGGAAATGAGATTGTGGATACTTTGGCCAAAGCTGATGTGGATGAGGATGGTGTGCTGTCAGTACCTTTCACATTTCAGGAGATTCACTCAAAGATTAAACACGAGAAAACCACTTGGATTGCCCCTCCTGAGCATCATTGGGGCGCGTCCCACTGCGCTCGTCCAGGTGCTTCCCTGGCTACTGGTCTTAACAGACAAGAACAAACGGCCCGCTTCAGAAGCAACCATCTTAATAACTTGATTCGTCGAGGGTACGAAGAAATTCAAAATTTGCTCCAAGTTTTTAAATGAACAGGTCTCTTTTGAGCATATTCTTCAATGCCTTGGTCTCTCCGGGAGAGATTTGAAGGAGAATCCCCTTACGGTGCTGGACTTTTTGAAGGTGTACGTGCTCATGTACCTGGTTTAGCGTTGCTGACCTCGGGGGCATGCAACAACAACAGAGCAACTGACCGCAGCATCGGAGTCGGCAAGTCCCAGAGACATCCTAGAGTACACTTTAAGGAACTTAATTGATTTTCCTCCTGTACGTCTCCCAGGAGTGCCCTTTGTAAAAGGTGGTTATTCTGGCTTTTGACAGGTGGTCACAGTAATGTAATTGGACTGTGTATAACCTGTCAGATGCAATTGAAAACGAGACTCTTCCGTTCGAGCACACTGTTCCCGGCTGTTGACTATCGAATAATGATGTTGATGGACTTAGGCAAAGTGTAAAGTTCAGTCAATAATGGTACATGTGTAGTCAGAGCTGCCACATCCGAAAGCTGATATCAACGATCTTCTTGAAACAGTTTGGACGTTGAGACTGAAATCTGCTACAATTTTATGAAGAGCTACATGCTTAAGGATTTCTGTCAGTCGTTCCATTCTTTGCCATTTTTTTCATGGTTGCCTTTCTTTGTGGATGTATTAATATTCACGGTGTACATATGAAATGTTCTTAAGTAAAAATTATATAACTCTACCAATTTATTCTGACACTTAAGAGTATTTTGTCTTATACATTTAACAAGAATGATAATTTTCGGAGATTGGGGATGTGGTTGTTTATGGCGGCCTTCTCACTGTCAGAAACCCGATTTAATCCAAAATTCGCCGTGTTCACTAAAATTGGAGGGAGCGCGTTAAATAAGTCATGGTCGCATTGTCTTCTAAGTGAAGTGATACCTATCAGTGGCAGGTCAGGTGTTGGGGGCCTTCTGTGTATAATTTCTGTTTCTAAACGGCGAAGATTCCGAATTAAGAGCTTCCTCCTAACTGGTTAGGTGTAAGGAAGCATGTCGGGACACGCACGCTTCTGAGAAAGATAGGAATGCCTAAAATATGAAAACATGAGAAACTAGGCAGATAGGAAGTCGAATTCGAATCCGGTCAGAAATTTGAAAACTGAAGCGTTGGACCTATTTGCTTCCCTTCGGATATTTCGGATCTTCAATGGAAAACTGTGAATCATATCATTTAACATTTCATCGAGAAATATTTCCTGAATCGAAAATGGTTTCAAATATATGAAATAAGAGATGAAAATCCGACAACCCTTTATTTCTAAGAATCTTCTCAGTCATTCCAGTTGGAGTGCATTAGGCCAATTTTTTTCGTACAGGTTTAAATGTCAAGATTGGGAAGAAGTATATATATATATATATATATATATATATATATATATATATATATATATATATATATATATATATATATATATACATATATATATATATATATGTATATATATATATATATATATATATATATATATATATATATATATATATATATATATATATATATATATATATATATATATATATATATATATATATATATATATATATATATATATATATATATATATACATATATATATATATATATATATATATATATATATATATATATATATATATATATATATATATATATATATATATATATATATATATATATATATATATATATATATATATATATATATATATATATATATATATATATATATATATATATATATATATATATATATATATATATATATATATATATATATATATATATATATATATATATATATATATATACATATATATATATATATATATATATATATATATATATATATATATATATATATATATATATATATATATATATATATACATACACATATATATATATATATATATATATATATATATATATATATATATATATATATATATATATATATATATATATATATATATATATATATATATATATATATATATATATATATATATATATATATATATATATATATATATATATATATATATATATATATATATATATATATATATATATATATATATATATATATATATATATATATATATATATATATATATATATATATATATATATATATATATATATATATATATATATAAGCTGAAAACTGTAATGAGAAGGATTCAAATCTAAATTTTTCTATTTGAATTATTATGTTCCTTATTAACGAAACGTTATTCATTTAAAAATGATATTACTCATAAATTTGTCAATTTATTAGTTTAATGTGTTCTAATACATTTTGAGTTCTTCCATGTTCGTACATAAATAAAAACATTATTCTTTTTACCTGGATGAGTTAAACGGAAAAAGGGTGCAAGGAGAAAAGACTAAAATTTATTCCAGGATCATTCGGACTATGACTAACTTAAAATAAAAACTATTTCATTTCCTACATTTTGATTACAGGATTTTTGTAACACATTTATACACCGTAATTAACTGACGTGAGATCCCTGTAAAGTTGTTTATACCGCGATGCAATTAATTTCAGCGGGAAAACATACTCTCCGCAACGGAACTCCGCTCGTTTCAAGAAAATACTGTGTGGTCTTTTTCTTTCTTTTAAAAAGATCACTTATGCGTAAATTAGAAAAAAAACATTTATGCATCGAATCGCCCTTCTTACTACATTCCCACACTTGAATATTTTTAAGAGATTATTATTTCTTCTATTTTTTATTAAAATGTAGTGTTTTCGGAAATTTGAACCGTTACTGTTTACGCTTTTCCCAATACACCGCATAAGAAATCTATTGAAAAGCAAATGGAAGGAATCCCGACTTCGATATTTAAAAACTTAGTAAGTAAAGGAAGATTTTTCAAGCGAACACGTATCAAGGGAATACACCTCAACTTTTCATTCTAATTAATTTTCAATTGATCCCGCCTATTCGTATGTAAATTTCTGTTGCCGTGGAAACAAGATACAATTTATGTTGGACAAGAACAAAAAAAAAACTGAAAGGATTGAAAATAGCATGAGATATTACAGAGAAAATACCGCCAATGCATAACACTCACAACCTCCATTTAGAATTGACAAACAAATCTTGTTACTATAGCAACCACTACTCACCAAACTATTTGGCGGGAACTCTTCTCATGGTTTAGACGGATATTACCCGAATTCATTTCCGGGTGGTTTATGGGTAGCAATGCGGCGTTAGTATTGAATAAATATGAGAAAGTAATTTAAACATAAATTATTACTATAAGTGTTGATGTAATTAATGACACGCCAAGCTCGCTATGCCTTGGCTATGCGAATTTAAGTCAGTTGGGAGCGCCTTTCGTTTAATCAGAGCACCATAAAGGTGAAAGTACGAGTTTTGCTCTTCAAATCCTCCGATAGATAGCAGCACCAGAGGATCTACTCCCTCAATTTTAGCATTGATCTGAAAGGGGAGTAAATTTCTCCAGACCATTGCACCCATGGTAACTGCTCAACGACCAACAACAGGATTTTCGATTCCACGGATTTATATAACGAGCACGTATATCGCATGTACTCGGTGGGTCTTTGGCGGCATTGGGAATCGAACTCCACCTTTCCGGATGGAAGGCCGATACCCTTACCACTAAGCTATCACTGCCTCACTATAAGTGTACAAATAACAAAATAATTTTAGCAATGCAAAATATTTATGAAAATTTTATCAATAAAACAATGCTAATTTAAAAATGCTATAACTTTTAATTTTTTTCATAAATTAATTTTTACAAACTACATTACTTTCTTATTAATATCCAACCTAATTTCATTTTTGTTAGAACACCAAATATTAACTGAATAATAAAATTTTCATTCATTTTTTCACGAATACGATTTTAAGGAATTAAGATTCAAAGAATAGGCGGAAATTTTAGCTTTTCCGAAAATTTCAAAAAATTCATCCTACCTTTGGAATAAACGAATTTCCTCTTACACATGCGTATTACATTTAGAGAACACGCACCCTGACATATACAGACAATGCATTCTGTAACATCGTTTTTCCAGAGGTAAGTGCGAATAAAATAGTGTTATTAAGGCTATATATTACCTTCTGGCCGCTGCTCAAGATACATCGATTAATCGATCCGCTTTCGATTTCTCCCTCTTCAGCTCTTCTTGGTATTAAAAATCATTTGTCATTCGTCTGCGGAAGAATGCTCCATCCCTAATTTTTTCTCTTTCCTACCCTTTTTCTTTATTCTTCAACACGTGTATGCACGATGCATTTCTTCATTTCCGAGTAATTGTGGCGCTATTGCGGATCCCATGCAGCCAAGTCGAGCCAAAAAAGCAGCCAAAATGACTGAAGTTAATCTGAGGTAAGATATTTAAAGCGAATCTTTAAAAAAAATTCAAAAATTAGCAAAATGTCTGGATTTATAACTTTTTTAATATTTTACAGGAATTATTCAATTCATTCATTAAAATGCATTTAACAAATAAACTTTAAGTTTTTTTTAAAATTCGAAAAAAAAATTCGATTAGTCTAGAACATAACGACATGCGTTTGGTAAAAATTTTATTTAATAACTTCAGATTGATTTGTGTTTTGATTTTTTCTATTTTCTTTTCGATTCTCCATTTCTTGACTTTCAATATCTAATGCGGCATTTCAACAGTAATCCCCCCCTATAAAGTTGGTATAATTGCCTTATAGGAAAACGTGTTGTTCGTGCATTCTCGTTGTTGTTGTTGTTCTTTACTAAGGACACTTGGACAAGCCAAGCTCGCTATGCCTTGGCTATGCGTATTAAGTCGATTGGAAGCGTCTTTCGTTTTAATCAGAGTACCATGAAGGTGAAAGTACGACTTTGCTCTACACACATGCCATAGGGACCCGTTTATAGGGTAGGCAACCATTCACACCTCATTCATAGATACAAGGAAAGGACAAAGACAGGATAGATATAGAGAGAAAGCACATCCATGCCAGAACCGGGATTCGAACCCAGGACCTCCTTATCCGCAGTCAGGCACGCTGACCACTAGACAAGTTGGGCGGCTTAAAAATCTTTCACAATAGCTTTTGAATGAAGGATTGCCTATTGTTCGGAGTCGAATTATGATTGATTTTAAACCTCATTTGATGACGGGGTAATGATTCTGTCAATGACTGTTTTCTCAATACGCATAATTTTTATTGCTTATTTAGACGAAAACTGATAACTGCAATTCAACATGGAATGCTGCCGTTCCAGCGTCGTGAAGGATTCGTGGCGTTCACGTGGACAAGTTTGTCGCCGTGCATTCTCGTAAAACGCGCTAGTTTGATCTAGTATAACGCGTTATGTACAAAGGATTCGCGTTTACCTTTTCTCATTCAAGGGGCTTGAATCGAATATTAAGGAAAAAACTATGTTATGAACGAAATGCGCGCGTTTTATTAAAATCAAATTAAGAACATTTTTTAAATAAAAAAAAATTAAACTTCTACAAATGTGACAAAAAACAATTCATTTCAAATAATTCCAAAAAGATATAATTATGTTTATTTATTGTAGAAGCTATCTGAAATAACGTTCCATCGACAACTTTTTTTAGCAGAATGTTCAAAGGTCAATTATATAATTTAATTTAATTTTATAAGAACAGACTTGACTCAATGTGCAAACGCATACGTAATATGAAAAATCTGTGTGAACTGTACAAGTCATTATGAATTTCGCAGTACAGAAACATAACGTGGGTAATCAATGCGTTATATGGGGGGAACGCGAGTTATGCAAGGGACATGTTGTTGTTGTTGTCGTGTGCCAGCTAGGCTGGCAATATGGGGTGCGCTGCTCCACTTTTTCAACTGAACCTTATTTTGGTGTGGATTCGGACTACTTCAGTACACACATGCCATTAGTGACCCGTTAATAGGGTTATAGGGTAGACAACCATTCATAACCACATTCATACACAGGAAAGGACAAAGACAGTGATAGATTAGAGAGAGATAGTACATCCATGCCCGAATCGGGATTCGAACCCAGGACCTCTATATCCGCAGTCAGGGACTCTGACCACTAGACAGGGCGGGCGGCATGCGAGAGACATGAAATCGCGTTATAAGAGTCCGTGTTATAGGGAGAATAACTGTACTACCATTACATGTCGCTAGGCAACATGATACGCTACGCAGATTGATATAAATATATTTAATCAATTAATACTTAAATTAAATTAACTGTAATCGCAGTCATAAAATTGGCTTTGATATCTTATATCCTATCCTCCTTGATGTGTTTTTGATTGTTAACAATGTGTGTATATATATATATATATATATATATATATATATATATATATATATATATATATATATATATATATATATATATATATATATATATATATATATATATATATATATATATATAAGCCGACCGATTGGCTGAGTGGTTAACGTTCCTGACACCTGAGCTGTTGGTCCCGGATTCAAATCCCGGTTCCGGCATGGATGTTTCTTTCCTTCTCTGTTCTCTCTGTGTTTCTCTGTCCTTTCTTCTGTGATGTTGTATGAATATGTCCCACTCTATAAACGGGTTTGTGATGGTATGGCGCGGGTTACGCGACTCGCCTCCGTGACTTGGTTCACAGGTGCCCGCTGGGTAATGATAAATGAGTGTGCAGTTTCTGGCCTTGTTGTGTCATAGGGTTCCGTCACCCTTGTGTGCCCGCCATTATAATATATATATATATATATATATATATATATATATATATATATATATATATATATATATATATATATATATATATATATATATATTAATAATTCATTGAAGATGATAAAATGGAAATCATCAGAATTTTTTTCTAAAACTGTAAATTTTCATTGTTAAAGCTATTAATTTTAATAACCTGTTTTATTTTTTTACTGTCTTTGTACACTACAGTAGACACATGAACTTGGAGGACCCGTTAAAATTGCTCGGAAAATAGAAACTAGTATTAGATATTAAAACTAATAAGTTTTACCAAACTGCTCATTCTTTAAAATAAATCACTATTAGGAAAAATTATTTAGTATATGCTCTGTAATATAATCACGTGCAAAATAATATTCATATTTAAATATAATGCTTATTTTCATTTTCTTGATGAAAATCAGGAAAAGTTATTTATTTTTCTGTTTCAAAACTATGTTCATGTAAACACACCTTTCCATTTTTTTTTGTTGGGATGAAGTGAAGCATTGTTTTTCTCTAAAAATATCCTCAAATTTGCTAGTCATTCAACTGCTTGTTTTACAGAGAGTCTCAGCACTACGTCATTTTTTATTCCTTTGTCATTCGAAAGTGCTTATTCATCGCATTTTCACTTACTTGTTGCTATGTTGTTGCTATTTATGACACTTGGACAAGTAAAGCTCGCTAGCCGACGACTATGCGAAATTAAGTCAGAAGGTCGCGTCTTTTGCTTAACCAGAGCACCATGGAGGTGAAAGTAAGTCTAAGGCTCCTCTGATAGATGGCACCACCAGAGTATCCACTCCCTCAATTTGGACTTACTCAATCATCCGATACCTTTTTAGGTTTCTGAAGCCACTTTCAGAAACTCCTCAGATGAAATTTCGGACAGCTGTGGGTTTATTGAAATTCATGGGTGAGTGAAGCAATTCCACTCAAATCGTCAGGTAAATGTCCTTGGCTAACTTCAGTTGCCGTTAGCTAATAAGGCCTGCTTGTCCAAATGTCCTAGGTATCGTTTTTTCTGCAACATCATTCAAACTATAGATTGACTAACTATAGATTGAAAAGGGACAATCCACTCAAATGCTTACTGCCAACAACTGGAGGAATTAATCAAAAAGAAAAAGCCAAAATTGTCAAATCACAAAGGAATCGTGTTCCACTTCGACAATGCAAGGCCTCACACCTCTTTAGCAACACATACGAAACTATTCGAGCTTGATTGGGTACTGATGTTGCATCATTCATGTAAACCTGACCTTGCGCATCATTGGATTATCATTTATTTCGAAGTTTACAAAACTTCTTAAATGGTTTGTTTGTTGCCCATGAACACTTTGCAAGCCAAGCCGTTGACTGCGAATTAAGTCAACAGGATGTGTCTTTCGTTTGGATATGAGAACCACGAAGGTGAAAGTACGACTTTAGCTCATTTTTAAAGTGCCTCGTCATTTTGAACCACATTCAGGTGACGAGGCCCCACCTGAGCTGCCACCCTCCTCTCCCCATCCACGCCACACCAGCGGAAGGACTTTGGACGTCACTGATTAACGTGGACACGTCCCCAACCCACGGAGTTCCAGCAACCCAGTGAAGGAGAGTACACCGTGGTCACCCTCCCAACCACTACCCGCAGCAAATGATGCTTCACTTTGCTGAGCTTACGGGAAGCGGCGTGAAGCTACTGAGCCACTGGAGCTCTTCTTAAAAATTTCAATAATAACGATGACCTCAAATCGCACTTAGTGGACGTTTTTTGCTGTTAAGAACCAGAAATTCTATGAGCAGAATGGAAGATATTTGACAGATTAAAGTTCATTTTTTGTATAGAAAAAATTGAGTTTTATTTCACACTAAAAATCCTAAATTTCTTTCTCACCAAAACCGATAGAAATGTTTTTTACCACAAGTCCATAGTCATATGCAATTCTATAATTTTTTTCTCTTTATTTCAATATACTAGCGATTAATATTAATTCTTCAAGGACTACTAAGTACATTTCACAAGGTGAATCGTAACTTTTGTTTATTTTCATCTTCTCTCTAGAAAATTAGCAGACAATTTTGTCAGCGAGGTTTCGATGATATCATATGCAATTATCTTACTATGTGTATGCACAATATAGATAAAAGTTGTTCTTCATATTTATTACCAACCATACTGAAATATACTTTCACATCAAAATGATTTTATTGAGTATTTCAGATACAGTTAGTAAATAAATGCAATTCATTTATTCACAACAAAGAAATCTCTTTGTATAAAAAAGAATAAAAGAAAAGAGAATGATTTTCACTTCGATGGCTTTTTAGAACACGATTTTTCCTTTTGTATGGCGCTATTCTTTCCTCGTCACAGCACTGATCTTCGACCTTGCCAAAGTTTTAAGGTCACTGATAACGTCAGCATCTTGTGTGCGAATGATTATTCTAATCTCACTCTCTATTTGCAAGAGAAAAATATGCATTTATCACGTGAGAAAAATGATTACATTTTTTTTTATCTTGAAGAGGAAATAAGCCACCACCCACCAAAACACGACCTAAAGAATGATTCTTAGAAGTTATAAATGAAGTTAAAATGGCTTTATCAAATTTGTCACAAATGCTTTATCATCAAGTTTTCGTGTTTTGTTCTTTTTGTAATTTATACATTGTGTTATAGTGTTCGTTTTCAATAGGTCTTCCGCATTTATCTCTTGATTTTCGAACAAATCAATGGTAGACGCTAGATATTTAAAATGTGTTGTTAAACAAGTCTACAAATATTGTTTCGATTCAATTAGTTATCACTAATATATTGCAAAACGTAAAAATAATAATAAACAGATAATGAATCATTTTCTTTTTGATTCATATCAATGTGATTATTATGCGAGGTGTTGCTATTAAATAACGAGACTGTCGTTGTAAAAAGTTTTATTCTTATGTTATACATAATTATTTATTATCGCCTTCAATGTACACCCCTTCTCTATCCCTGCAACGCTCCATGCGAATTTTCCATTGTTGGAAACAGTGCTGGAAGTCATCTTTTGTCAACTCCTTCAGTAGTCTTGCCGCTTTCTCTTTAACAGCTTCCACGGACTCAAATCTTGTTCCTTTTAATGCAGATTTCATCTTAGGGAACAGATAGAAGTCACATGGTGCCAGGTCTGGAGAGTAAGGCGGATGCTCTAACAGTGGAATGCTGTGTTTGGCCAGTTTTTGCGAGTTGCTTGTTGTTCAAACGTGAGAATTTTTGGCAGCATTTTGGCGCACACTTTTTTTCATGTTCAAATTGTCATGTAAAATTTGCCGTACACATTCTTTATCAATGTTTACAGCTCCAGCTATTGCACGAATACTCAATCGACGATCAGACCGAATCAAACTAGCAGGTTTTTCGACATTTTCATCCGTTTTTGACGTTGAAGGGCGACCTGGCCGCGAATCATCTTCAACGTCTTGTCGGCCATCTTTAAAACGTTTGAACCATTCAAAAACTCGTGCACGGGATAAACATTCACTGCCGTACACTTCTTTCAGTAAATTATAAGTTTCAGTACCGGTTTTTCCAAGTTTGAAGTGAAATTTAACAATTCGTTGCTTTATTATTACACTAACCATTTTTTTGCCAAAATAAAATAACAATGTTAACGGAAATGAAGGTTATGACTAAACAGTGTTACTTATGCAAATGACACTTACACTTTGGGCATTTTGAAGAGAAAGCTTCACACTAGACAGCTGACAGTCAAGGCGGACTACACATGCGCACTTTTGCCGCCGCAGCATCAGTCTCGTTATTTAATAGCCACACCTCGAATATACGTGAGTTTCATTCTTAATTTATTATTCCTAATAATATTTTGGCAATTTATTTTTTGTCTATCCAAATATTATCTAAACAAATAAAATTAGTTTTTGGTGTTCAAATTGGAATAATCGTCAAAGCCACAATTTGTAAAACATCTTTTCCGACCGAATGGTTTGGTGGGGGAAATATTCACTAGTATACTGTAACCTGAACTGTCCAGATATTTTCATGTTTTAAATTTTGCTAGTATTCTATTCTTGTGTTGTTGTTGTTGTTGTTTCCAATCCCCGTGATCAGCAAAGCTATATGAGGTCCATGAGTCCACTCACCCTAATAAAGTCAAGCGCCAGAAGGGAATTTCAAATCAGGTCTTGCTTGGTCAGCCCCAAACAAGATAAAATGTGGACAGGAGAGGCCTGCACCGAAGAACACTTAGTGCAGGCCTCGAAATGTTTGTTATCACCTACGACAGTCATGGAAAGCAGATGGCGATAAGAAAACGGGCTAGTACAGAAAAAAATTGAAATTAAAAAAATTAATATTCTATTCTTGTTAAAATTATGAGCGATGAAGAATTTTCAGATCAATATAAATAATATTTCAGAACTGATAACAGTTCTGAAATAGTATTTGTGTTCTAATCGCTCTTAGTATATTAAATATTTTTAAATAATGATATATTCCGGCAGTATAAGATAAGAAAATTGACGAATATACACTACTGGCCATTAAAATTGCTACACCAGGAAAGCGGCACACCACACCCGTGAAATTTGCATGACAGGTAGAACTTGCTGTGATATACAAATAATTAGATTTTCAGCGCATTCTTAGAAAGCAGGCGACAGTAGCGACATCTACAATGTGTATAAAAACAGATATTTGACAGCAGTTTTCTCATACTCAATTTCCGTTTCAACGTTGTTTTCGGCAAATAAAGTTGTTGTAATGCCTCGTGTAAGAAGAAGAAATGCCTATCAGCAGGTGTCTGACTTAGATCGAGGAAGGATTATAGCTTACCGGGATTGCGGTTTATCGTACCGCAATATTGCTGCTCGCGTCGGTCGAGACCCCATGACTGTTAGCAGAATATGGAATCGATGGGTTCAGGACAATCATACGGAACGTCATGCAGGATATCAGCGACCCCCCATCACTAACAGCAAAGAAGATAGACATCTTATCCGCATGGTCACAAGGGATCGTACAGCTACGTCACGAACCCTGAGTCGAGAAATGGAGTCATTTGCAAGGCAACAAGTTTCTGCTCGAACAGTTCGACGACGTTTGCAGCAGCATGGATTGTCTGCACGGCGACCATGGCTTCGCCGTGCAGACATATGCTTTAAGTTATATAAATATATGATGCTTTAAGTTCCACAAACACACATTGAAGCCTGGTGGCTTAGTGGCAGCGTTTCACGCTCCCATGACACAGGTCCGAGGTTCGATCCTTGGGCTGGGAAAGGTTGACTCAGCCTTTCATCCCTTCAGTGGGTCGATTAACTGAGTACCAAGTATGCTTGGGAACTAAACACTGGGGGTCTTACGTTAGGCTGACCACCTAACTGGGACACATGCTTAGCACCCCAGGGCCCTTGGTCATGAAAACAGTTATGGGCACTGTAGACCTTGGCCCACATGGGCTGTCGTGCCATGGGGTTTAGTTTAAGTTCCATTAAAATTTTAATTTACGAAAAAGAACATATAAGAGAAATAGAAAATTCTGAGAAAGTTAAATTAATTGACCAACATTGGCAACGAAACTTATTGTTTGTTATTTATCTATTTCGCTTACATATTTCAAATTAGTACATTTTATGAAAATACTGAAAAAAGTGTATACTTGTGTACAAATTTTTATATTTACTTTCTACATATTTTTTTATTAATTTTTTTTCTACTCTCACAGTCATATTCCAGACTTTATGTTCACTAACATAATAATTTTTTCTCGTTCGGAACTGATATTACAAATGTATGAAATTAAAAAGATGAAAGCATATATTTTCTGACAGCGCGTAGCGAATAACCTAACAGCCAAAAGTGGCTGTAAGGTGTTTGAACATCCACCGCGTCTTGTGCTCTTCGCGAAGCATTTTCTTAGATAGTGCTTCGTATTGAATAGTTACAAGGGTGGAAACCCTGAAAAACCTCAATAACTTAACCTTAACAGATGTGTATGCAAGAAGCGGAAACGCTGTATCCATTTCTAATTAACTATGACTGTAACAGAACTCGGTACCTCGCACTCAGAAAAGCGAAAGCTTAACACTAAATAAAAGAAAAAAAATCCTATTCAGATTATTTTCAAATTAGGATTTGAAATTTCCAAAAAATATATATGCCTTGAGTAGGTTATGTCACTGCATTTTTTGTTTCCGTCTTACTATTTCCACCAGTGGAAACTATTAAACACGACCCATTACATTATGTCATTTTGAATCTCAGTCAACTGATGTAGTCAACATCTGAGCTGACATCTGTTCGGTTGGTTCAGATATTGAACCTTCTACTTCCAAGAATTTCTTCACCATGCTGTCTCAGTCTCGGGACATCAAAACAATGGAATCAAATTATTTTTTAATCCTATATTGTTGTTCTAATAATTGGCCTGGTTGGTTAGGACCTCAGTCGAATTGTCGGAAGAATTTTTCCTCTTCATAATACTTTTGATATCATCTAACATTAAATATATATTAAATGAAATCAAGCCGCCCGCCCTGTCTAGTGGTCAGAGTGCCTGACTACGGATATAGAGGTCCTGGGTTCGAATCCCGATTCGGGCATGGATGTACTATCTCTCTCTAATCTATCCTGTCTTTGTCCTTTCCTTGTATGAATGAGGTGTGAATGTGCCTACCCTATAAACGGGTCCCTATGGCATGTGTGTACTGAGGAAGTCGGACTCCAAACCAAAATAGGGTTAAATTGAAAAAGTAGAGCAGCGCACCCTATATTGCCAGCCTAGCTTGCACACGACAACAACAACAAAAAATGTAGTTATTCAAATTTTGTATTAATACGTTTAATTTACATACATTTATTTTTGATTTCTCTGTAATTTTGCAGTACATAATTTGCTTTAATTTTGATTCTAGTAAATAAATAAAAAAAAAATTTTGGGAAAAAATTGTTTTAATCAAAAATTTTATTTTAATGCTTTCAGAACAAAAGAAAATTATCTCGGAGAATAAATAAGGGGAGTTAATTTAAACTAATTTGTATTATTCCAAGAAAATATCACAATCGTTGTTTAATTTATTATATAAAAAAGGAGCAATCGTTTTTTTTAAAAAGCTAAAAATAAAGATATTTGCAAAATAGAACGCTAATCAGTTTTTGTAAGTATAATTTTGAAACGAGAAAAAAATAATTATAAAATACTTTATAATCTGCTAATAAAAATTAAATATCAGTAAATTTATTGAATACATGAACAAGAGCCTATTTATACTCTTCATTATTTTTAATAAAACATTATATTACTAAGCAATTCATAAATATTTGTGTGGTATAATCTTTTTAGTTTTATTAATATTAAATACGTTACAAAATCTCATCAATTTCTAAATGATATTTTTGAAAATATTTACGTCAAAATGGAAAATAATAATTTATTTTTTTTTTAAATTTCGTTTCAGGTTCTTCTAAACTATTTTTGTTTTCAAAAAAATTAGTGCAAAAATTATTTTTGTACAAGGGTTATTATTTTCTTGCTAAATATTTCTATTTTCTCCAGTAGGTTTTATAGTGTTATGTTTTTTCTTTTTTTATGCCTCGCTGATTTTAGGATTTAATCTATTCCAGATGTGATGGCAACTTATGCATACATACACAGCGGTGATGGCGAGTCCCGGACTGTGTACCTTTAAGTTAACGGGTTTGGAATACTCGCCCATCACCAAATACCTCATAATTTTGGACCACGGTCAAGTGACGAGGCTACACCCTGAGCTGGCACCCTCCTCTCCACATCCACGGAAGTGCATTTTACGTCGCAGATGAACGTGGCCGCGTTCCCAACCCACGGAGCTCCAGCATCCTGATGAGGGATAATGTGGTCACCCTCCCAACCACTGCCCGCGGCAAATGATGCTTCCCTTTGCTGATGTTAACGGGAAGCGGTGTGAAGCTACTGAGCCACTGCTGCTCTTGCAACTTATACAGTGGGTGCGCCATCTTTGCCCCAAAAGTAGAAGGATAGAGAAACGAGAGAGAGAGAGAGAGAGAAATAAAAAAGGAACATCCATCGCTGATCCAGGACTCGAACCCAAGACCTATTGCTTCGAAGTTAAGGACACAAACCACTCCACCATCGGTTCGCCATATAGTAATGTAATTTTTTTTATATCTTTCATATTGTAATGTAATGTTGATATGTAATATGTTCATCTTTTAATTCGATACATCCTGCAGTTTTATTGTTTAGGTAGACTATAATCTCATTTCATGATAAGCGGCTCCCCGTAGTCTATAAGCAGGATATTGCTCTTCAGAATGAAATGTCCCGGCTTCAAACCTAGTAACTGTTGATCAACGAAAGATGGATGCAACCCCTCTACATGCACGTTTGTTGGTGGGGCTGCTTGGAAAATTTCCTGGTTTCCTCCCTTGTAGGTTCCTTTCCTCTCCGGGTTTCCTCCCTTGTGAATACTGCTCACTATCTATAAAAATTACCGACAGACATCATGATGCGTGACAATATCCTTAAGCAATTAACGTGGTGTTGGATTCAAGAAAAAAAAATTCAAATTCTTATTTTAGCTATAAAATAAAACTTTGATCTCGTCGTAACCTATAGGTTATTTCTTCAGCGTGGGAATGGACGAGTTCATTCTCAACCACTGTAGATCAAATAAAATAGATGTGTTTCCGCTTCCTGCATTATCGTGGTGGGAGCTTGGGAGTTTTCCAGTAACCCTCTCTTGCGATGTATGAACACGGTCTGCGATTATTTTTCCCGCAGTCCCAAAGCGCTTGGGTGTTAAAAAAAGAGCTTCATAACATTAGATTCTAGCTGTAGGATATTCATTTCGCCAAATGAAAGATATTTTGAAGTGTAATTGCCAAACTAAAATATATTTCCAAAAAACGAAATTCGAATGATTTTGTTTTAAGTACGCAGAGTGCCCAACATTTGTTAATGCTGGTTATAAAACTTAGTTTAAAGCTTAATGAAGTTTAATCTATTGCGTCTTTATTAAATATGGGTGAGTTAATGTTTTTTCTTTTCACAGGATTCTGGGGATCCAGAGTGATCTATTGTTACTGGGTACGCTATTGTATGATCACGACTTAAACCTTGCGCCATTTTTAAGCAAATTCGAATTTTTTAGTTATGTAACAGTGGATGGAACCGAATCCGGGAGTACTGTCCAAAGAAGAAGCCAATTGATTTCGTATTTTTTTTCCCTGTTTACCAGCGATTTGGTGGATGCTTGATATATTTTCTGTTCTTCCTTCCCTTTAAATAAATAAATATGAATCACCATTTATAAAAAAGGTTCTTCTGTTAGGGATCTTCTTCTTAGAATTGGGTTTGTATGTCATTGGGCACCTCTTTCAGCATTTTGTACCATTAACTCCAAACCCAATGTTTCCTAGTTCCAGTTGCTCGGGTCACCCACTTTATTAATAAAGTCCGATAACCCTTTCATGGAGTCTAGGTGTAACTCTCTAGTATGCATGATGCCTAAAGAAGTTAATCTAGGGAGGGGGGGGGCAAGAGCCTCGCATTCGTACATGATATGCTCTGTCATTTCCTCTTGCGTATGACATTTCCAGCAGATAGGGTCAGTCCCATCTGGTCAGAAAGTCAGTCATGCTAGGAATAGCTTCCTGACTTTCACCAGAAGAAGATGGTTTGGAGGTCATTTCTACCTCAAGTAAAGGATTCATTGCTGCCCCTTTACAAGATTGCCTCTGAGTTCCCTTGTCTTTTTCAGCAAGGTCTACTTCAGAGGTTTCACCTGCAAATGCAGAAAAGGTTTGTTATTTCTTGTGTCTTTTCAGCCACAAGATAGCAATTAAAAAGCTCAGGTAATATTAGTCCACCCAGCATTGCCTGAGTTACTAGGCAAGGCAAATTACTCTAGAAGTTCGCCAGGCAACTAGAGGCTCCGTTAAGACACCAATACCGCGGTGCCGATTAGCCCTAGGCACGGATCGCATAACACCAGGGTTTACGGGAGCTGGTTCGCGGCCTCTGATTCTATATTCAAGGCTATCCTGTCATTCCTACAGGACATTCGGCAATCCACCACCTGCCGACGCGCCTGGTGGCTGCTCAAGCCCCAGGAAGGTACACGTACTCCCTGGTTCCAGGTTCTGTTTGGGATACTTGTAAGTGTTCTTGGATCAAATACCAGGATTGTAAATAGTGTTTCTTTTGAAGGCATTTATTTAACAGCCTTTTTAATAACAATGGGTCAGAACATTGGAACAGGAGAGGTTCTCAGAATCGGTAAGTGGAAAGTTACGACACTTGATTCAGCCGAAGTCAGTTGAACTAACCGTACTTATCAATTTTGATGACTAGGAATCAGGGTCTAATAACTTACCGCTGGTGCAGTGTGGAAATTTGGGATGGAAAATCATATTTTAGAAGTCGATCCCAAATCTTGTCTGATGTTCAAACTGACGAATCGTTTGACTATATTTAGAAATTTTGGGTATCAGAAAAAGAAGTATAAAGACACTGTAAATTTACCCTAAACTTTAATTGTAAATGTTCATAAAGTATAAATTTAATTCATAAAATTTTCTGGAATATGGTTTACATAGAGGAATAAAAGTATATGAAAATGAAAATATTTAATGAAAATATAGCAAATGAAAATATGCAGATGCTTGTCTTTACGAACCTCCAGTTTACGAATACTCATGATTTTATGAAGTAGTGGCTGGTCACATAGACGCAACAATGATTTTAATTCCCATATATGAACTAAAATTTTGATTTTTTTTAATTAATTGATTTTTATGCATCTTTGGTTTATGTTGGTTTTTTATCATCTTATTTTTTATTTTATAACTGGAAAATTTTATCGTCATTTTTATTCCAAAATTGTAAAAGCTTCAAATAGCCGATAATTAACTGTAATGCTAATGTTGAAATCTTGATTTTTTTTAAAAGTAATTATATACTTTCACTTCGAGAAGAAGAAAACTGAGAGAAAACGTGGTTGTTGTTTAAATGTTTTCTATACGTTACGGCATACTTTTTGAGACCCATGAAAATTGAATACATAAATAAAAATGCTTTTTACCACAGGTCTATTGGAGCAACTCCCATAGACTTAGCATTACGTGACGTCATAGCTCGAGCAGCGGCAATCCTAAGGCTCCTGTAGAGGCTCAAGGCAATCGACATTCGTCATTCAATGCTATTTCAGATTTTTTTTTACAGCTGCGCAGTTGAAAATTATTTTATTTTTGCCAAGTTTCACGCCAAATGAAACTCTTTGGCGTTATAAGTAGCCGAAAACCGTCTTTTTTGTGCATATACCAGCAATTCGGGCAATTTATATAGCTAATAATTTTAAAATCAAGTTTTGCCTATTTAAGCCAAAAGGAAATAGTACATGAAATGATTGTTTATTTTCATTATTGTTTTTATAGTTCAGTGTTAACGAACGATCATGAATTTTTCAATTTTAAAACAGCAAATTTAGATTTAGAATGACATATTAATTTCAACATGAAAGAATTGTACTACTTAAAAAATTAACTACATTTTAACCAATATTTTATAATTTAAATTTTTTTAATAATTTGAAAATATTTTTAAATATTTATGCAGACATTCTTAATATTTTTATATAATAAAAATATCATACAAAATTTAAAAATTTATAATCAAATATAACGAAGAAAATATCAAAATTTAGTATTATTAAAATACTTTACATTCGTTAATTCATATTATTTTTTAATCAACTTAATTTAAATTTTATACTATTTAAAAACCCAAAAATTTAAACTTTATATTGTGTAAAATAGCCATTTTCTAATAGAAGTACTACTTATTGGATTTTGCTGATATTTTTAGTTTTTATAGATACTTTCAAATAGAATCACCTCAAAACCAATTTAATATTCATTCTGTAAATTTGAATGACCAAAATACATTTAAAACCTTGTACTACTAGATTTCAGGAATTTCCATTAAACGGTAAACATATTGAATACTTAATTTTTCATCCTTTTAAGAAATTAAAATTGTTTTTTTTTAAATGCTTAAATTTAAAAATCTTATTGAGTACTGTCTGTTCAATAGACTTAAATATCTGATAGAATTTTTAAAAATATTTACTAATAATAAAAATTACATTCATACTTTTCTTTTTATAAGACTTTTTAAATCTTCACTACTCAAGGCTTATATGCAGTGTATTCATCGATGTTTCTTATCCATGGACTCTCCAAAGTTAAAGAATACAGACAATAGTCTAATTTTAAAAAGTGTTCATTCAGACAATCATATCCTGTTAAACGATGAAATAATACTATGGCTAAATCATGTAGAAAATGTGAAATAATTGGCAATTATAAAACACTCAAGTTAACTCAAGGATATTTTATATTTCCAAAAAAATATGATAAAAGAAGATAGTAAATGTTGTAAATAAATGCAGTTATATATTTAAGAACTTGTTTTATTTTCTTAATAAATTTTAAAGACAGTAGAAACGGAAAATTTTTCACACATTGATATATTTAGACAAAATATTTTTAAAAAATGACATAAAAAATAGTATCTAAATTTAAGAGTGAAATTGATTCAAACAAAACAAAGAAAATCCATTTTAAATGTTCATCTGAATTAATTAATTGGCCATTTAAAAACTTAGCCACAAACAAAATTCCCAAATAAGAATTTATGATGAAATCTAGTATCTACTACGTAAAATATGGCAACCTTAAAATTTATTTCTAGTAAAAGTTATTTTTTTACAACAAACCTGAAAGAAATTTCAAGCAGTACGAATCGCTGCTTTTCGAGTTGTGATGTCACGTAATGTTTTAAGTCCAAGGGAGTTGCTCCCATTGAAATATTGGAAACTCTAATATAATAGTGGGCTTAGAAACATTTGAAAACACAAGTTTTAAACATGATTAAATTAAATACAATGAGATTCAATAATCTTTTATCAAGATTCTGAGAATACGAACTCAGACTGATAGAAAGTGAAAAACCTTTTTTACTGCATCACTGTCTTCATTTGAACTGAAGTGAAATTTTACCTGAGTTATTGTTTTGTTATTGACTTGATTGTTATTGATATTTGCTAAGGGCAAATAAAGTACGTATTTTCTTTATATCATACTTTATTTTAATAAATATATATTTTTGTGTGACGCTGCAATTTTTATTAAAATGATTTCATAGTTAAGTTTATTTGTTTTATATGTTATTTCATCTCTAATATGATTCACATACTCGTACATTTCAATCAAAGTTATGTAATTTTTTGCCGATTTAAAAATTTTTAATTCCATGATTTATTCGCGTTTTATTAATAATTTATGTTAAAAATATATTATTTGGCCATAAGTGAATAATATTAATATGTCCCATTTTTTTAATTGTGATAAACATTTATTAAATTATTCAAAAAGCAATAAAAAGTATATGCTGTGAATATTAAAATATTGACATGGTATGGAAATTTTTTTTACATGTGATTTGATTTATCATGTGACTGAAGAAACTTAATCCTGGATTTAAATAACTTAAAATGCTGTAAAACTGAAATTTGTAATGACTGTTAAGAATGAATTATCCATTCAATTGTTATTAGTGTCAAAATTTTTAAATTGAAATTACATATTCATCAATATAGATGAATAATTGACTGTGATATGAATATAAAAATTTTCTCTTAAGAGACTTTTTTATAACTTTATCACAAATTAAGACTAAGTCATATGAATGGATATAGGTATGAAATAGAGATCCCCTTCAAATGTGCCAAACCTGTTAATTATTGTGCCAAAAGGATTTTGTCTGTAGATTCTATTACATCTCAGCTCCAATATGGGCCTTTCTGACTTCATAAAAAAACAAGTAAATAGAGTTGAGATATTTTGAATTAGGAATTTTTTGTACAAAACTACTTAATCCAGTACAAAAGTTATATATAAAAAGGATATTAAGATAACAAACCCTTTTTACATGCATATTGAAGTGGAAGTTAGGATTTCTATGAAAAGGCTTAAAAATACAGGCCAATGGAAGAATTACTCCAGATTTTTGTGTTTGGGAAAATGCTAATGTAAATAATCATCCTTTTAAAAGTATGCCGAGCTGGCAGCTGAATGGTTAGCGCTCTTGCCTTCGGTTCAACAGTTCGTGGGTTCGAATCCCACCTTGGGCATGGATGTTTGTAGTGGTTCGGAATCCATTTTAAACTGTAAGTCCAGGTCTAATTAGCCTTCGTGTGCAAAAAATGACCGTTGAGCGATAAAGAAACCAAACCAAACCTTTTAAAAGTATACCTGCTGATTGTAATATTAATAAATATACTTTTGACAAGCCTTTGCTGTTAAATTTCCCATATGAGACAAATATTCTTGTCACCAGTGAAAATTTATTTACTGGTACACTGATAAGTCAAAAATTATTTTTAACACCGTGGCATTTGCTGCTTAGTTGATGGCACAAAGTTGTCTTTCCCTTTAGGATACACACTGTTTTTCAAGCAGAAGTTTACAATTCTCAATTGCAGCAGACTGTTTAGACAGAGGTAATTTTTGCAAAATAATTTTATCACTTGCAATGGCTTCTAGCATTTAGCCAAACCAACAAAGGTTACATCAAATGCCAGGATAACAACATTCATCAAACAAACGGGGAAAAAAATCAGACGCAATAAACTAGTTTGGTCCATTTACCCCTTTGCAGATTCATTGTATTTAGCCCTGCATTTTTTTTAAAATTTACAAAATATCTAGATTGATATATTTACCCAGTACTGGATATATTCTAAAATTATATTAAAATATTGTTAACTTACAATGAATATATTAACTCTTTTGAGGAATGATATTTTTATATTATACTCTATTGAATTTACCTGGATGAAAAAAAAAATCTGAATTCTATATTGAACAAATAAAGATGGACATTATGTTTTTTTTTCTGTATGCATGTCTATCATGCTATGTGCGTGTGAGTTTTTCAGGCCTTCCTTTCAATATGTAAAAAAAACTTTTTTCACATTTAAGTAATTACTGTTTTGCTTCCTGTAAAAAAAATTTTTTTTTTACAAGAAGCAAAAAAAAAAAAAAAAAAAAAAAAAATTAAAAATAATGTTATTAAGCAATCATTAACAAAATCATAAAGTTCAAAAAGTCATTGTGCTTATAATGTATAATTCCCATTTGAAAAGGAAATAGCATTTTTTTAATGTTAAGATTTTTTTTTATAATTGAATGTGCATAATTCAAATTTTCTTGTTCTAGTGCTGATATTTGCAGCTTACTTACTTTGTTTCTTATGCCACTTCTTTTTTACTTATCATAAATTTCTCTATTTAGAATTTCTCCTTTCATAAATCTGCAATAGATTTATTCCAAACACGAGAAATTTTATAAGCAGATATTAATGTTTTATTGTCCACTTTTTGTTTGTTGAAAACATTTTACAGACAGTTCTCCAAAATATAATATGATCAATGGAAAATATCTATGATCTATCTATCTATCTATCTATCTATATATATATATATATATATATATATGATCTATGAATATCCCTGCTAATGAAAACCTGTACTAGAAGGTAAAATGCATTGGATTTTCACATGCCTTAAAATATGCTTTGACTCTTCATTCATTAGATACATGTTTTTATCACTGATAATTTTATGCAGTGATTTTGACTTGGAATAAAAGTAGTAGATCAACATCGATTCTGAGCAAAGGATTATGTTTAAAATAATTGCATTTTTATTTTTAGATAAATTTCAGTTTTCTAAGGGCAGTAGGCATTAGAAAAAAATCTTTTGTAGTCTGTAATATTTAAATGTCATTTATTAATTTTCTTAAGGAATAATGTATTAGTAAAAAATCAATTCTGAAAAGAATGAATATTTATAGGTATTAAATTTAATTTTTGTATTTTAGAAATTATGTTTGGAATGTAGTATAATTTTATGTAAATGTAAATATTGCATATTAAAAAATTGTTAATTTTGTAAATTTTTTTAAAATTTATAAATTTTTATATTATATTTTTGATGTAAAATGGTATTGTAATATATTTATCTTTTTACATAACTGAGTAAACACTTTGTTTACATGGCTATTAAATTTTAAATCTAAAAAAGTATATCCAGATTTATTATCATAAAAATGTTGCCAATCAAATAGGAAAATACCAGTGAAAATTTTACTTTTCTCATAATATTTCAGTCTATATAGAAAGTTTTCAATTAAAATGAATACATGTAATATTGATTTTTATTAAAAACGCAATAGAATTAAGGTAACAAAAAGGTGGAAATTCACCATTTAGCAAACATCATTTGTTGTGATCTTCAATAATTTTGATTTTATAATTAAGATTTACCATATCTATGATTGAAAATTCGATATTTTTATTTGTTATTTTTCTATATATTTGTATTATTTACAGTTGAAAATATTTTATATCTTAAAAGTAATAAAAATACCAGTTAAAATTTTTTATAATTTAATTTATTATATGTTTTATAGATTGCCCTTTTGATGGATGATTCATCACCTGTTAACAAATTAGCAGATTTTGGGAAACTTATTAAACGATACAAGTGGTGCATAATTTTTCCAACAGTTTGCTTCACTCTCATATACAAAGATTATACCCGTACTCTTAGGTACAAAGCAGAAAAGGCTAAATTGGCAATCTGATTATAACGGGTAAGTAATTGGTTTCTTTGTAAAATATTTTGTAGAATTACTTCGATAAGGTCCTTTTGAAGTTAAGCTGATGGGATTGTTGAGATTGTAATGATTATTGTTGTTTTAATTATTTCCCTGTATTTAAAACTATTCTTGAGTAAATGACAAAAGGGTAAGATCTTGCAAGCCAATACAGGTTTCTCACAACTTCAAATTTTCGCATTAGATCTGCATATGAATTTTGTTAAATTAAATTACTTCTCCTTACACAATATACTGTTTTCAAAATCCAATTGCACTCAATCTCAAACTGCAAAAATGACAGTCTCGTGCTATTTTAATTTCTAAAATGTAATATTTATTGAAGTTATCAAAAAATACAAAATATGAAGTTAAAAAGTTGCTATTTTTCAAACTTAGTTTCAACATATCATGTCTGGTGATTGACTATTTCTTATACATGCAGTTATAGAAACATTAAAATTTGAAATTACAATAGAATTGTTTATATATTTTAAATGTAATAATCTGAACAGGAATGTTCTGGCTTGATTCCAGTCTTCTTAATAGGCTGGCACTGTACTGGGCACCTCTGCTCGATAGCATTTTGTGCCATAGCTTGATTCCAGTCTCTTGAACAAGATAGAAAGATGTTGAATTTTTTAAGCTGTCATTCTTGCAGCTCATGAATATGGCTGAATTTTTTAAAAAGTGTTCTGAGAGGAAACGTACAACATACTTACTTTAGGCAGTTCATTTTCCTGTGGCAGATCAGCTGTTAAAGATTTGTGATTTAAGAATTAACATAAAAGCAAGTTTTTGTGAAAATTATTTGAAATATTTTGACATTACTTATTTTTGCATAAAATTAAATTTGTTTTTGTTGTAGAGTTAATAAAAATACCTTTTTGTTCAGTTGCAGTTGGTTATACTCTTCAAAGATGAGTCTACATATTTGGAAGCGATATTGGATCTTAGCTCCTGCATTGGGCCTCTTTTTTATTGGAAAGTACATAGATGATTCTGAAACTATACGCATGTCAGATTTTGCAGATAAAAGTAAACTCTATGGAAAGGAGCGCCAACCTGGTGATTATTCACCATGGGATTATTATCTGAAGAAGTAAAATAATAACTACCAATAATGTATTGAATGTAGTATTATATTGTAAATAAAAAGCTACAAAACATAATTTTCTTAAAATGTGCTTCTCTTAAAAAATTTTTTTTAAGTTATGCTATATTATAATAAAATTTATCAAGTTTCATTGAACTTCTAGAAATTGATTATTTTTTCTAGGACCTTGGAAACTCCAGGAATTTTAAGTTGATTGCTGGAAAATAGCAAATGACATCTGAAAATTTTTAATTTCTTCTTTAGATCTTTTGTTAAAAAATATTTCCAATGTTTCTCATATATTTTCTTTTGTTTATTTTTTGAAATTTCCAGTAAGGTAGACCAAAAAGAATTAAAAATTTCTATATCTTTCATTTCAACTAAAGGTATAGTGCATTGTATTCTTATAAGAAAGTCCTTACTTTAAAGAGTTTTATTTTATTAACTTAGAATTCTGCAACTATTCACCAGGGATTGCTTCTGACATCCATGATTCAGTCATAACCATCCATGAGTGCAAATTTATGTGATGAAAAAATTTCACATTCACATAGAATATGTAATGAAATTCTCGCATACATTAACTCTTCACATCTAATTATCTAATACACCTATTATAGTGAGATGTCTTTTAAAGTGCTATGTCCTGTGAGAAGTCTTGAAAGTAGCTTCTGTCTTAGCATATTTTACCGCACATAAGAATGGCAAAGGCGGCTACTTAGAATCCAGTTGTATGTTTTCCTCAAAAAGATTGATGATTTTGCCACAAACAACAAATTTCAGCCCTAGTGTTAGAAACCTTGTTTAAGTCATCAGTGCAATTTTAAAGCAAGTTTATTCTTATCTTCTCACAAGATAAATTTGATTTCATAAGGCTTATCAAAAATATTTAGCAATCGTGTAATCAATAGGCAGTACTGTAGGAAGAAAGTGTAAAAGTTAGACTTATGTCTTTTGGTTCTTCCTACCTTCTGTGCAATCCCAATGTGTTCAATTTAGCATCTTAAATTGGCTCTCTGGATCTGTGATAACGTAGTTCTCAGTAATTATAGTCTCTGAGTGTGGACAAGTGGCAACTCTACATCCTCTATTAGTAGAAATCATTTCTTAAGCTGCTGATTGTTTATAACTAAAAAATGAAACCAATCCTTTTTTATTGTTAATTCTTGTATTGACATTGAACACCTAAGATGAGTTCAGTGGTCATAACTTGCATAGTCTTCCTATACAGGTGAAAAGCAAACATACAAGTTTTTACCTGGTTACTTGAGGAGCCCATTCATCATTACCTTTGTACCATTCATATATCAGCATGGTACATAGTATTTTCGATTGGAGCATTTTTCTATATTGTCTAGGTATATCAAAAACTTTCACACACCATGGGGGACCATGTAAGTAATCTAAAATAAAAGTTTCCAGAAGTGTGTCATCTATGTATCTCATTAACATCTTCATGTCTTGCACACTCTCTTTAAGGCTATGATATTGGATTTGAAGGACAGGATCTTTGATCATAAAATCCAGTTCCATCTGCTTTGAATTCAGTTTGATTCTTATCTATAATGACTAGTAAACAATTAGGTTTATGAATATTTTATTAGAATGTGTTAATGGTTATCAAATTTGAATCTACAGCTATCTTTCCAATTTCCGAAGCTTCATTTTTTTGAAAATATTGCTTTGTGAAAGTTAAACTTTATTTTTGAAGTTGTGAATTCCTAATAAGAATCGTAAATGATGCAAGATAATAATTTTTATATTAATAATAGGAAATTTTAGATGTTGCAGATGTCATTTTTTTATTAGTAATATTTTACAAATGAAAGCAATGCATAATATGTAAAATTTTATTAAATTCTGAATTAGATAAAATAAAAATTTAGAATTTAATTTGATTATAAAATTTTGATCAATAATTAAATTTTGATATACACATATCAATCTAAATAAATACATAATTTACAATTACATTATGCAAATTTAGAAAATATTTCATTTTGTAACAGTATCAAGAAAGTATAAAGTTGTGAGCTAGAAAGTGTAAATTTCTTTTCACAACCATTATAAGAGTCAATTATTTAATTAATATCTTCTTATATTAATTAAATCATAGTAATATTTATACACAATATTTCAGTGATGGCACCTGAAAAGTTTAATAGCTTCTGAATACTACTGGAATTTATTTCTTGAAAATCTATATGAACTCTGGTTTAACACAATAATTCCCTTATAAATCTTACTTATTATTTTAATTTTCTTTAGAGATTACATGTTTTGTTTAATCTTAAAATTTTAAACTGGAGAGAAATTGTCATTTTTATTAGCTTATTAATATTTAATATTCAATAACTTTATTAAACCTCAAAATGTTAACATTTTGTTGAGTTTAAATACTCAAGCATATTTTTGAAATTTGCTTTTATTAAAATATTTTGTGAAATTTTAAGTGTTTATTGGTACAAAAAATATTTTACTAACTTTTTTAGGAGGATTTGTGCAATCTTTTGCAGATTCATCATTTTTTATATTTTTATTTATTATTAAAATTCAAATGTTCCCCATATTTCATATATATATATGAAATGAATGTTTTTTTAGTTGCAGTGGATTTGCTGGCACAAAGTTACATAAAAGATTATCCATTTTTAAAAAATAAAAATCAGTTGTTAGTATGCGCAAAAATTATGGAAGTATGATTCATAAACTTTATATCAATAATTTTTAGAAATAAAACTCAGTTCATACAAATATAATGAAATCAATCTTGACTGTAAATTCATTTAGTGAAATAAATTTTGTTTAGAATATTTTAGGCTTGGAAACTATAATCTATAAAATTTTGTCTGGTGGCTATATCATCATTCTCAGACAAAATAAAGTCTTATGTTGATTAATATTTGCTTGCATTGCTTATAAAATGATTGAAGTTTTCCATGTTGTTTTCTGAAGGAAAAGATATGTGGGAAATCAAAGCATTAAATTAACTGGTAAGAATACTTATATTTAATTGGTAAACATAATGGTTGGTACTATATAAATTAACATTAAATACATCTGTGGGAAAAAAATGTATTCTTAAAAATCTTATTTTTTGATAATTCTTTGTAAAATCTTATTTAATTTCTGTAAAATATATATTTACATATATCCCTTACAGAATTAAGAGTTGTATCACCATTTCCAAATGCATTGATATGCATCATTATAAACCTTTCATAAATAGCTTGTAAAAAAATTAAGATTTGGGCTTGCACCTACAAATTCTGTTTATCTATACATTAAAGATGAGTTATACTTTTTGCAAATGTACACTGAAATTGGGAGAATTGACATTTAGATGGCAACATATTGTTGACTTTTAACGTTTGTTTTATCGTAGTTTGATTCAAGTATATTCCTCATGTTATAAGACATTTTAGTAAGAAAGATATGCATAAATTTGAAAAAAAATGAATTTGTGTTTGCTCATTAATGCCCTCTTTTTCATGGTGTCTCCTTAGCAACCATTGGAAATAAAATGCTAAGAATATAATTTTTTGAAAATTATAACCTTTCAACGAACTATGATATTTTTAGAACATATATTAAAAGGGAACAAAATTAGGCACGTATATGTTTGAAAAATCTTATTCAGTTCATTTGAAAAAATACTATTCAAATAGCATATTATATTGCCAAAAATCTTATTTACAAAAAAATAAAAGTTTTTAACATCCTTGAATCTTGAAAAAAAAGAAAATTCAATTTCAAAATTATTCTAATTTTTTTACTTGGAATACTTTAAGTTTTAATTTAAATATTTCTGCTATAATAATTTTATTGAATTCATATACATTCAAAGTTTAGTAAAAATTGTAGAAGAATAATAAACATTTTTTATTTGTATATATAAGAAGTTTCATTGAAAAATTGTATAGTTGAGCACCTTAAATATCCTGAATCAATTTTACTATCAAGACTGCTAGGGTAAGAAAAAATAATAAAAGCAAATATAAGATTTAAAGGAAGAAACTTTTCTTTTATGAAGAATATGAATATGTGTTTGTAAATTAGGTGAAAGTCTTAAATTTGCATGATTAGTTAAATGATTGACTCCAAGTTGCTATAATTGTCAGATATGTGTGCCTTTACTTTAACAGAAAATTGGAATCCTTAAAAATTTACTTTAAATGTCTAATTAGATTAATTAATTGTATTTATCATTTCTTATTCGAAATATTTCTAGAATAAAGAATGAAATTTTCAGAAAAACAATTTCAAAGGATTAACAATTCAGGACTTGAAATATGATAAAGATATTTCTCCCTTTCTATAAAAAAGAATTACAACATACTGTGTGAAATATTTGTTTGACTGAATCTTTTGTTAGAAAATTAAAGTTAACAGAATTCTAAATAAATTAACTGCAATACAGCAAACTAACAAACTATCTTCCTTTTGAAAAAGATGCATTCTATTATAGATTTGAGTTAAATATTTTGTTGCATCGTTAAAATATAAGAGTTATTTTAATGATGCAACAAAATATATAGGCAATAATGATGAGATGTCATAATACATTAAAAAAATTTTAAATCAAAGAATAATTAGAATCAATAAATATAGACATACAAAGTGAAAATAAGCCATTTTGAACGAAATTACATCAAATATTAAATATATTATTTAAAATCATGTGATATTCTTATTTTGTATATTATTAAAGACACATCCAACTATTTAACAAATATTTCTAAGATAGTTTTAAATTATAAAATAGCATATCACACAAGTTTTAAATTATAAAATAGCATATCACACAAGTGCTTTTACAATTTCAATAACTATAAAAATGACACCAAAACGTTTGCAATCATGTTACATTAAGCATTTCATTTCTGATTTCACTATTATAAAAACCCATCTCTGGATAATGAAAGAAAACTTCAATTAAACACCCATCTCTTTTTATATTTCTGACTTTTTATATTGCTTTTTTTGAGGACCGATTGGCTGAGTGTTTAGCATTCCTGAGCTTTTGGTCCTGGGTTCGAATCCCGGTTCGGGCATGGATGTTTCTTTCCCTTTCTGTCCTTCCTACTGTGCTGTTGTATGAATGTGGCCCGCCCTATAAACAGGTTTGTGGTGGTATGGCGCGGGTAACGCTACTCGCCTCCGTGACTTGGTTCGCTGGGTAACAACAAATAAGTAGCAGTCTCTGGCCTTGTTGTGGCATAGGGTTCAACCCTCTTGTGCCGGCCATTGGAAAAAAATATTGCTTTTTTTAAACTAAATTTGAACTAAATTTTTTTAAATAATTCTACTTTTATAATAGTAACTAGGCATAAAATAACTTATTTTATGCTAGAAGCAACTAATTTGTATGTACTTTGAGAAATACATATACACTTTTAATTTGCTGTATAAATTTATATTTAAAAGTGAAATATTTTTATATCTAGTTTTGTTTTTAATTTGGACACTGGGTGATTAACTTTTCATCACAACAAGGCCAGAAACTACTGCTCATTTGTCATTACATGATGGGCAACTATGAGCTAATTTTTATATCTACTGATAAGTGTTTTTCTAGGTTTAAATAGATATTTGTGTAAATTTATTTTCTAAACATCTGTTAGATTGATTGATAATGACATTTTTCTTTAGTGCTGTAAATAAGCAAGCTACAACTAAGTAAAGGATCAAGCATGAAATAGGTATTTGATAATAAATGCATAAACATATTTTAACCACAGTTTAAATTTACATCAAATCTTACAAATTACTGAAAATAAATGCAGATGTAAATTGTTCCAATATATTAAATATATAAACAAAAAATAGCTGATATAAAGTTTATGTAACAAAAAATGGTCAGAAAATTTATTTAAAATCTAAAATGCATTCTAATTTTCTCAGAAATGTAGTTTTTAAGATGTATATTAATTGTTTGCAATAAAATTTTTCACTGATATAATTAATATTATTACAGTCCCTCATAACTACAAAACATTTGATAATGAGTGTTTTAATTTTTATTAGCACAAATATCAGATAAATACGAAATAAACAATACATTCATAAATCTTAATTTATACAGATAAACAACTTTCAAAATATATACATACTAATAAATAATGAATAAAATATTAACATAAAAAATGCATTGGCACTAAAAAAAAGCTATTTGAAATTTACAATATACACTTTGATTATGGTTCTTGATTTTCAGAGCAATATAAACCTTGATTATGGTTATAGTATCCAAAATTTATGCACATTTTTTCTGCTGTTACATGCTCAATCTCATTTAATAATCAAAATGAAAGAGCATTTAACAATTTATTCCATCAATATTTAACAGTACAGAATATAAAATGTGCATAGTATTATACAGAATAAAAACTTATATATATGTGTCTTAATAATATATACAAAATGCATTCATGTTCATTAATTATTATTTAGCATTAGATGACTGTATGGAATTACTTTTATTGAAGTAAATAAAACTTTTTTGAAGTACGCAGAAAACAAACTTCCAATGTGATGAAATGATTTATATTTGATTGTTTAGTGCCATAAAGTTGATGCTATCTTGTTGCAAGTAAAACCTATCTTAGGAAACAATGCATTTCAGTACTTGTGCATTATCCCCTTGCCCATTTTCACAAAAAGTGTGGTTTAATGCCAGAAATCTATCTTGTTTAATATGAATAAGTAAGAGACATGGTAAAAATTACAAATATTTGGCACTAAGCTACAATCTTGAAGACATTTTTTTTATAAATTGAGGATGGCATAGTATGTAACTATTACTTTTCATCTAAAGTATTTATTTATAAATTTTATTATGTTTTTGATAACACAATTGTTGTAGAAAAAAATTACATCCAAGTAGTACATCAAGTGTCTTGATTATTTATAATAATCATCTGAAAAAGACTATAATGCAAACCATTGAAAAATTTAACATAGTAATGTTTAAAATATAGTCTATTTAGAAATAATTATACTTCGACTTTTATCTAACTTTTTTATTGATCACATATTAAATTATATATAAACATTAAGGTGTACTTAAATGTTAAAGAGAAAATGCATGTTTTGTAACTTTTTCCCTGATTTTTTTTAATGAATTTCCAGATTGAATTTTTTAACACAGAAATACTCAATTCCAATTACTTTGGATTATTGTAAGTTTACTGTATAATGCTCGTAAAAAAGTACCATTTGAATAACCTCAAAAATATCAAAGAGTACACTTATAAGAAAATGAGAATTAGCATTGTATTTCTGCCGGCTTTGGACTCAATCATGGTATTTATGATGATATTTTTTTTTCTACAAATATATATAAATTTCATCATCATAAATATGCATGCATAATCTTGATATGTTTTATTGATAAATTATTTAAAAATATGTATTAAAATGATTTAAGTGCCACCTGAATGTTTTACAAATGACAACAATTTTTTAAGTCAAGACATTCTTTCATATTTTTATAGAAAATAATGAAAAAACTGATAAATTAACAAATTTATGTTAAAAATCGATTCCAAATTCCTAGAGTTCATTGTGGCCTAGTCTTGGAACAGTTAGTGTTCTTTAGAGCATAAAGTCCTGGATTTGATCCCCACCATTATTTAATAGGAAATCGATGTTATATTTCTGTTTTCTTCATACACATTTGTTGTGGGAAACTCTGTGTTTCCTCTTGTCCAAAATGTGAATACAACCCATTATCTATGAAAAGTCTTCCTGACAGCCAATTTCGCTATGGTTATTAAAATGTCTTATGAGCCTTGGCTGTTCAATACTGGGTGTTAAAAATATATTTCAAATATAACATTGAAATTAGGGAACTATGGCTGAGGTATTTTTACAGAGTTGAATTAAATTCACTTAGGTCAGTTTAAATAATATATTTGTATTTGATATTATAAACCTATTAATATAGTTAATATAAAATTATGAAATAAAATTTTCTTTGAATCATAACACAAGCATTTTAAATGATTCTGTGATGATAAATCCAAAAAATTTAATTTGGGATTGAATCAAACTTTTAAGAAAACGCTTACATGGATTGAACAGTTTTATCTTTTTATATAAATGTAACTTAGTTGCTTAGCTTGTCTAATGGTCAGTGTGCCTGACTGCAGATAGGGAGCTCTTGGGTTCGAATCCCGGTTTGGGTATGGATGTACTCTCTCCATCTATCCTGTATTTGTCCTTTCCTTGTATGAATGGATTATTAATGTTGCCTACCTTATAAACAGGTACCTATGGAATGCGTGTGTACTGAGGAAGTCGGACTCCACACCAAAATATGGTTCAGTTGGAAAAATGGAGCAACGCACCCCATATTGCCTGCCAGCCTAGCTGGCACAAGACAACAATAACATATAAATGTAACCACCTTCAAAAATTGTTTAAAAGAAAAAAATTGCAATTTCTTGTTTAACATAAAACAATCTTTTATTTGTATTTCATATTTGTATAATCTGTACTAGTGAAATTAATTTTTTTTTTAAAAAAAGGTGTTTTTAATGTAGCTTGGGAAAAAATAATTCTTCAATCAACATATCAAAACAAATTTGGCTTTTAAAAGTGCAGTGACTATATTTAATATGGATCTCTTCCCATATTTGAATTATAGAAGATTCAGTAGTAAATACATTATTTAACAAATCTGATTCCTAAATATGGTTCAGTTGGAAAAGTGGAGCAGCGCACACCATATTGCTTAACTGGTACACAACAAAACATTAACACATCTGATAAAATAGACAAAAATTTAAAAATGCTTTCTTTCATAAAATTTTTAAAGCAGAAGCAATGGGGGAAGAAAGATATTTCTAAACAATTGATTTTGCTGATAAATTTTTATCTTTGGGCTTTTATATAAACATTCAAGTTATTCCTACAAATAACATAATGAATGGTTTTAAACAGAAACATGAAAAAATTTTTTTCACAATATTTCCCTTTTTTGAAATTTTATTTGCATTAAAAATTTATCATTTTAACACTTATTTTGCTCATAACACATTCACTTATTAAACTGTGAACTATCATAAATAGTACCTTATTAGAATGATTGGTTCATGATGTCAAGAATTGAAAATGTTTCATAGTAAAATTAATGAAAGATTATTATTGTCAATTCTTAAATATATGTAGTGCAAAAAATAAATTACAAGATAATAAAAAAAGAAATAACTACAATGACAGACTACTTATATCTAAATATTGTATAAGAATATATAATTTTTAACATAAAGACATTATTGGAACATTTATTTTTTACACAAATTTTATTAAAAAAAAGTTGACATGTATTATATGCACACTCACTTTGATGACTTTATGACAGGTTAAATTACTAAAAAAAAAGCTAGTTAAAATTCTAGTTTGCAATTAGGTATTTGAAATTTGTCTTAATGCACCAAAAATATATAAATGTATGCTCACCTCCGAATGAAAAAAATAATTAAACACAATACTCTCATCTGTTCTTCATATGCAATCAAAACAAAGCTAGTTTATGAATAAAAGTTTTGCATTTCTAAAAGAAATTATTTTGTAATCATTAATATGTATTTAACGATTGTTCATCAGACAGCAATAGAAGCATAAATAATATGACTCATTATCATGAATGAGGAGAAATATAAGTACATAAATATAAAACACATTTTTAAAAAATATGTAAGCTATGGCATTGGTAAGAAGGAAATCGATATTAATCTGAAGCTTTTATTTAGAAAATTAATAATTTTCTTAGAGATGTATATATCATATGCAGAAACATTAAAAATTACCCTTTAGAGAAATTAGAAAATAATTACATTTTTTTAAAGAAAAAAAAAATAATGAGTAATACATATACACTGAGATTCAGAATTAGTATTTATATAAAAATATTCACAATTGAAATTAATGTTTCTCATAATTTATAAATGCAAGAATTTATAAAATCAACTAAATTTTCTAAAGATTAAACTTCTATATTAAGATTAGAAGGCTTAGAAAGTTTATGCTCTTGTTTCAATTTTGGATATTCTGTTCTTGTATGCCATACTAAAACCTAAAAAAAAAAGTTTATATAAAAATCAAGTAAATGGAACAAATAATTATATTAAAATTTCAGTAACATGGCTATAATTGAGTAGACCGCATCAATTCTAAATATTTCAAACTAGAGTGATTTTTTACAAATAAATTAGTTATTAGACTTCCTTTTACATTGCTAATGCTTCAGATTTCAATATAGTTTTAGAAAATAGTATATGACTTATATTATAAGCTTATGGTAAAGTTTATTTCAACTCTGAAGTACACTAAAGTTATTTTAATTAGAAAATACATAACAGAAACTATATCTACAAAATATTTTTTAAATATTATTAACATCTGACAAAGCTATAAAATTTTAAAGTTTGGGGAAATGCAAAAGAAAAAGTCAGTACATTATAAGATTTGTAATTGTTGATTTAAAGAATTAAATACTCACATATTACTGAAGATGTGAAACTGTTAAGAATATGATTAACTGTTAAGACTATTAGATATCAGAATTAAAATATTTTTCAATTCTTTGTATTCTAGTTAATTTTTAAAGATTTTAATTACTTATAATGAGAAGTTCTTTTTTAATATTTGCATTTGGTTTTGAAGTAAGAGAAAGTTCTTACTATTTTATATATGTAACAATTCTTTTATGAGTGAAAATTACTTGAAAATGGATTTTTTACTGTGATGAAAAAATGTAATATATTAAGAGTTTTTTTATTGATTGTAACTAGATTTTAATAAATGCTACTTATGAAAGAATCATTGAAAATAATCACCTTTGTACAGTTATCTGCTTTTGGTTCCAACTGGTCGATTCGAACTAAATTTTTCAAAAGATTACTTTCTTGATATCCTCGGGGAATTGAAAGACTGAATCCAGCCTGTGGGTGCTCTAAGAGTAAAGTAAGATTCACTGCAAATCCTGCCATGTCGATAGGGAAAGGACGATTGGCTTTCCAGACGGTATTCCAACCGACCACCTTCCCATCTTTAACCAAAGGTTTCTCTACCATAAGTCCACCTGCCAGACCAACAGGCCACACTGACACCATTTTAGTGTACCTCATCTATAAGAACAAATAGAGTAAAGTTTTCATTGACCTTATATAAGTACCATGAGAAGGCCACAGTGGCCTGGTTGGTTAGGACATTATTTTCATTATCAGAAAGTGGCGAGTTTGAATCCCTACCGACTACAAATTCATCACGGTAACTAAAGGCATGTTAAATAGATAATGGTTTGCCATGCCCTCTAAGTGAAATAAAAAGCATTATCTCTTCAAATTATATGTACTTTGAAAATAAACAAAGCTTTTATTTTAAATATACAATTCTGCACACTCAAAAATGACTAAATTTTTTAAAATAAAATATTGTAATTATGATGTTTTAAAGGAAAAATTAAAATTCTAATTTATTTCTTTTAACAACTAAACATTTTTTTACGGAATTTTGAATTCATATCTAACAATAATACGTATTTATTACTAACAAAAATTTGATTAGTTAAATTATGTTTAAAATCCCATGAAATCAAATTTTCAGTATTAACAATGAATTCACTTTACTTTGCCAATCATTAATAATCATGAATTCATTTACAAATAATTGAAAATTTACCTCTTCAAAAACTTCAAGAGAATAAGTGTTATCATCATCTGCAAAATAAACAACTCCAGCAGTCTTAGTGCTTGTATGTCTTCGTAGATAATTCAGAGCTAAATTGCGCTGCAAAACACCTTTCGGTTTCAACCAACTTGGGTCTTCTTTTTTCATTTTTATTGGAAGAGGTGTGGGTATGTGAAGATGAGTATGAGGCAATCTGGACTTCCTTAAAAAGTTTGCCACAAGTGATGTTCTGTTTTCAGAATCTTCCACTACAATCCAATGGAGGTGTGGAACCTATGAAAATGAATTTGAAATTTTGCAACAGAAAAATTTGAAGCAGAATATAAATAAATGCCAATAGTTTGTTTACAATATAAAAGCAGGCAAGTGAATAAAGCTGAATTAAGTGAGAAACTCTAGGTGCAGACCTTTGATAATATTTAAATTTTTTAACATTATGTTAAGGTTTTTTTGATAGTGATATTTACCTCATACTTGCTAGCAATTATCATAATAAAGTCAATGCAGTTGCACAGGAAGGTATGCATAATCTGCATTTCAACAGACTAAAGTAATCTCTAACAGATTATTAATTATAGATTTCAAATTTTTTTTTCTGAAAAGAAAGTTTTTTCAAAGGCAAAAAACTGAAAAAATATCTAGAGGTTGCTGAGCAATTCCAATCTCAAATATTGGACTTCTTCATCACTTTGCTTTTGCGCTTTGCATGATGACTAATTCAACTAGAATCTACAATTTAAAATGGATTCTACACAACTACAAACACCCACATCATAAGTGGGAAATGAACTCATGAATTTTTGAACTGAAAGCCAAAACACTTATCATTCTGTAGTCTTAAGGGAAATTTTATTATAATAACTTCTAAAACATTATCCTACTGTGGAAGAGAACTAATGAATAGGCAGTGACATATAGAAACTAATGATGTAAATTTTTGCCATTTCTCCAGAACATTTTTCAATGCAGATTAATAGTGAAAGTTAAGAGTTAGAGAGCTTATTTTATACTTTGAACAGTTTATTATCACTTATAACTTTCATTAGCTAAAAATTAGCTTTTTGTTGGCAGGGCGTAAATAATTACAAGGCAAAATTGATTTATTGTATTTTACATGACTTTTTTCCTAAAAAAAAATAAATATTATTTTAAGACATATTGCATTTATAAAGTTTATAGTTGGTTAATAAATTATTTGTTCTAGCCAAAATTGATGCTTTTGTAGTTGAGCATGTCTACTTAGCAAAAAAAAAAAAAAAAAAAAAAAAAAACAGGAACAAGGGAATTTGTGTAATTATTTACATAAAAAATTAATTTTTAAATAAAATATTTTCCATTTGCATGTTATGTCATTTAAAATAATGTATAAAATATTACATGCCTTCATAGCTTAATAAAAATATATGACAATCTCAGTTTCTTTTTTGTTCAGGAAACTGCTATATCTATGGTATTTATGCATTAGTCTATCAACTATTTCTGTCTGCTATTTTATTATAAAAGTCACCAAAAGTTAAGATTTAGCATCAAATGTTACACTTTAGTGATGACACACACACATTCATGTTTTTCTTATTTTTTATTATGTTCAAGTTCGTGTTATGTAATTTTTTTTATTTCTCCTCTGTTTTAGGGGACCATTAATGTTTTTTTTTTCATCAAATCACCAAAGAAAAAAATTAGAAACACTTTTTATTCATTAAAATTACTTGTTTGAATAAAACAACAATAGATTCCTTAACAGGGCAATTCCCAATAGTGAAATCTATGCAAGCAAAACAAAGGGGAAAAAAAAGAAATGTATGCAGCAAAAATCAAGAAGAAACAACCAAATTTGAAGTATACATGTTTAGAAGCAAAAAAAAGAATTCTCTCTGTGTAGAGTTCATAAAAAAAGTGTTATTTTGTTACACATTATCATTTCTGCACCACTATCGAGAATATTCTTTAATTCACTAGCAATTTTGTTGGAGATTGTTTTGTGACTCCCTAAAACAGAAATATATCTTTTAATTTTAGTACACGTAAGATTCAAATTTATGATAAAAAATATAATTTTATCTAAATGCTTCATGAAAATATAAGTTAACTGCTTTGCTTTCCCCTCATATTTTGATAAAAAAAAGTTATTAAAATTTGCAACATTTGGTGATAAATGCTTTCAATAAAAATGGTTGATAGGATAATACATTAAGTATTATTTTCTCTCTTTCGAAAAAGAGTATATTTATAGCTTTATAGAAAATGGTTCATGTTAATTTCATATTTAAAATATTAAGATGATAAATCAGATATTTATAAGAATATTTAAGGTTTACAGAAGACCGATAATAAATTATTAGCACTTCTACAAAAATATCCATATTTCCTTAAAAAATTGTTAAAATTTTAAAGAGAATTTTAATATGTCAACTTGATTCAGATAAATACTTTACAATTATATGAGATGACTCACAAGTAACTTGAAATTAATATTTAACAAAAGCTCATGTAAAATGTCAACACAAGATAGAACCTATTAGTTGATTTAATATATCAACTTATAAAAATATCTAACTTTCCCAATATTAATTAGATAAACACACTCAACACTCCTATTACAAACTAATTTTCTAAATTCTGAAAATATTTCAGTAAATAAAAGTTAATTATTATAGAGTACAATTTAGCACAAAGGATATTCAATCACATCATTTAACTGAATTGTAATTAAAATTTTCAATAATACAAATACCAATAAGAAAGTGTGTGACAGCCGAGTCAATTCGGCTTTCTGCACTGGTCTTGCATAAGTAGGTGTGATCACATAAATGGTGGGTTGGTTGTTGTATGCAGCAACAGCTGTCTGCATTGCCTTGATTATCTTCATGCATTGCGGTTCCCCTTTCACCACTTGATAAATGTGATGGAGAAAATTGCTCTAAAAATTAGAATTAATAACAATAAGAAAAAACTCTGAATATAATCTTAGTAAAAGAAAAAAAATCTTTTTGTACTTTAAAACAAAAATATCAATTTCTTTTTCAATTAAATGCAAAGTAAAGATATGGTAATATAGTGTATAAAGTAACTTTAAGAAAGCTAATCTGACCACATATATAGCTTAAATGAATTTCTATTTATCCTAAAAATCTATTGTTGAATTCATAGCAAAATCCACTAAGTGCTGAATTGAAGGCCAGAGTGCATTTATCCAGTCACCAGTTTGTCTCAATATAATCCCTCTTTTATAATTTTTAAGTAAAATCTTGATTTGAATTTCATGAGATTATGATAAAGCAAATCATGTCATATTTACTCAACAACTTAATGAAATTTCCCTACTCATCTGTGGTAAGGCAGGAAACCAGGAAAACTCTCAACCACACACCCTAGCAAAAATGCCAATTCAAAGTAAAAGCACAATGTATATTGTTTGGGAAGTTTCACTCTGAAGTATACAACTCCTATAACTAAACCATAGTGAGTTCATAAGGTTGAAAATATTAACAATACTAACTGCATTGCCTAAAATCTGAAAGCAATTCTAAGTTTTAGTATTCATTACATACTGCATTCAGAGAAACTTCTCACTGTCTATAAATCGGCTTCATTTATGAGTTGCAAGACTCAAAACCTAGAAAACTCCAAAGTATTCAGTCATGCAAATATACATTCATTGTTTAATACAGGTTGGGGCTGAACTTGGGACATTCTAGTTGAGATAATAAGAGATCTTACCATTCTATCACAATAAGCCATTAATAGTGAATATAGTGACTTATAAAGCGATCAGTGACTCAAATATATTTCAAAAGCATAACAGATTTTTAAAAAAATTTGAATAGTTAACTTTAAAAGAAATAAATTGACCAAGAACAGAATTGTAGACTTTTCTAAATAATACTGCATGATGCATGTTTATAAATAGCAATTTAACTTTTTATTAAAATTCAAAAATAATATTGTTCGTAATAATTAAAAAAAATAATTATAAGTCATGATTAACGATGATATTTTTTAACATATGAATTAAAATATCACATTCGATGCATTATATATTAAAATTACATTTATAATTTATGCATACATAAATTTAATAAATATTCTTGTACATTCTCTACAGTACATATTTTTTCTAGATACATTTAGTTTACTCATCTTTATACAACTCCACTTATGAAATTCCTTTATATTTTTGAAAAATATAATAAAATCTTGGTTTATCATCTTGTTAGAATTTACTTTTTTAAATAATATAAAATCAGTAAAATATTAAAATAACTACCTGTTCTTTTTGGCAAAGAGCATGTATGTTTGTAGGGATTGTATTTTTGGCCTGCAGACATGTATTAAAAACAGCTGCAAAAAAAATATTTATTAAAAAATCATATCATCATAAAATTATCAAAAACTGCATGTATTAACAAAAAAAATTGGCAAAAAGTTGTTAAAATAATTGATCAACTGAAAACTATGAGAAATTTTGTAATTTGTCAGAAAATAAGAACTTTTAGTCTAGGCTACTTTAATAAAACATTTGTGTATTTTCTAAGAAAAAATAGAACATTAAGTAATAATGTCATACCTTAATTTTAGACAAACTAATTCCATTTTTTTATAAATTAAATAATTGTATACCTTCCCAGAATATTCATATTTTTAATTAATAAAACTAAGGTATACCTATATAAATATAATAAATGTTAAGTTCACATTAGAATAGAAAGAGAAATATTTTGTTCAGCAAATTACAGACACAAAAAGTCAAATAATGTCAAAGCAAAAAATCATATGAAAAGATTTTATAAAAGCTATTATTTTTCAAAAATTGCACAAAATAAATATATAAATAAAAATAAAAAATATAATAAAAATTCTTTCTTTAGAATTATTTTTAATAGTTATATATTTTACTCATTGTGGTTATTCATTTTATAGTCTAGTATCTGTATTTATAAATAGATAAAAATTATTTATTTATTTTCATACAGACAACTTTGGAATCATTTTTGTTTAAATCTTATGTTTTTTGTGTGATTTTCAATAATAATAATAAAAATTATCTTCACATTGAATGGAAGTTTATTTAAAATGATAACTTTTGGTGAAAAATTAATAATTTTCATTCATTTAGGTCATGGTTGAAAATTACTTTAAAATGTTTGATATGAAATCAACTTAAGTTTCTAAAAATTATGAATATTAATTATGATTGAAAGTAATATTTACCAGCTTGCATGATCAGCCAGACAAATGTCATACATGCAAAAAACACACCGAACGCCTGAAGTGGAGTAATCTTTCTCTGAAAAGTGCATCTCATTTCCGTAATATATTGGAAAATCTGCATTTAATAGTTGCAAATGTTTTCTGATCATAATTATATTCTACATAACAATTCCACTGTTCACCTAGAATAAGAAAATCATGATTTAAGAATCATAAATTTTAATACCAAAGATAGGCATTATATATATACGAGTGGTAGGCTTTATATATACACTAAATATTACTCGTATATATACATATATGGACACTAAATATTACTTGATAGGACTCAAGAAGTTCCACCAGTTTTATAGAATATTTTGTTGTTATAAATCTTTCTTGTGTTCATCGTGAAATAGTTATTAAAATAACCTATGAGTTTTCATCCAGTGACTTAGGGGAAATTCTTAAGTAAGCATACTTTTTATCTCAGAAAATATAAACTTATGAGGCCATTTCATATACTTAATTGAAATATTTACAACAAATTAAAAATTTAATTACAGTTTATTGCATATAATCATACATATAAATTAAGGGTAATTAATATATTTTTGCAAATGATTTGACAAAAATATAATTAAGATTATTTGAAATTACATGTATATATTATTCTAATATTTAATTCTTTAGAATTATAAAATACAGTGGAACTTGGATAATTCGAAGCTCAAGGGACCACTGCAAAACTTCGAATTATCCAAGACTTCGGATTATCCAAGTTTTCGAAATTTCGATTTTTTTTTATTTACTGCATGTGATTATATGCAATTAAATACTAGTATTAAAAGAATAAAATTGGTATGCATTTAACTAATACAACCATCAGGTTGAAACGATGTTTATTACAATAAAATACAAATGCACTCTGAATTACAATTTTGGAAAATATTGCGATATTTTAGATTGTTTTATAGCGTTCAACTGATTTTTTTTAACAAAGTCTTCAAGAATATTTATAGATTGAAAGATAGCTTGACTTACGTTACATTGTCCTTCTGCATAGCGACGATATTCCGCTAAATGAAAAACTGCATCAGATGAAGTTGGAATCGGCCTTTCTTCAACATCATTAGCTTCTTTGGGGTCATTATCGTCCTCTGTTGCATCGCTTTTGTTGTTTAGAACTTCGGATAGAATTTCTTTGTCGGATAGTTCTCCACATATTTCTACACTTTCATCAATGTTAACGTAATCATGAAAAGGCATTTCGTTTTCCCATGCATCTGGTTGAGGTAGATCTTCAAAAATCTCACAGGGGCTCGTGTTTTCCTTAATAAACCCTGCTTTTCTGAAACAATTCACAATTGTTTCTTCGCTGACTTTCGACCATGCATTCAAGCACATTCTTGCTGCATCGAGGACAGAAATGTTGGGCTTTTTGGAAGAATCAGTTAGAAGATGTCGTACGACAAGGCATCGATAGAAATGTTTGAAGTTTTTGATAATGCCCTGATCCATTGGTTGCACTATTGAGGTCATGTTTGATGGGGAAAAAATAACCTTTACATTTTCCATTGCAGGGATCGACTTATGTGCCGTGCAGTTATCAATGAACAGGAGAATTTTTCTTATTTTCTTTTGGTACGTGTGGTCGAGTTTTAACAGCCAATCCTTGAAAAGGTCTGCAGTCATCCAAGCTTTTGTGTTTGCCCTGTATTCCACTGGCTTTGTTTTCACGTTCTTGAAACATCTTGGATTGGCAGATTTTCCAATCATAAGTAAAGGAAACTTTTCAGTCCCATTCATATTGGATCCCACTAGTAATGTTACATGTTCTTTGCTGTTTTTGCCACCACTGCATTTGTCTCCCTTAAATGCTAGAGTTTTATCCGGCGTACACTTAAAGAATAGTCCAGTTTCATCTACATTGAAAATGTCACTTACCGGTGTATCTTTTATGATTTGCAAAAGTCTGTCCGCCCATTCATTGGCTGACTTCTCGTCTACACTTGCACTTTCACCACACACAGTTTTGAATGAAATTCCATTTCTTTCCTTGAATCCATCCAGCCAACCTGAGCTAGCTTTGAAGTTGTTGTTTCCCATGATGGAAGAAAATTCTTCTGCCTTAGCGCGTAGAACAGTTCCACTCAGAGGGATGTTTCTGTCTCTCGATTGTTTAAACCATTTTAATACACATTCATCGAGATCTGGATTGTCCGCATCTCTTGCTCTTTTCCTTTTTCCGTTTACACTAGAACAACTGCTTCGAATTTTTTCCTTATTTTTCAAAAAACTTTAAAGAGTATTTGCCGCTATTCCGTATTCTTTTGCAATGTCACATTTCTTTCTTAAACATTTTTCAACTTCACGGATGACGGAAATTTTTTGTTCCAAAGTTAAGGTCTTGTAGGGAACGCGTGGTTTACTCAAAGACATGCTTGCTGTTCTGAAGTTTCAAGTGAAATGAAGACTAAAAGTTGCCACACACGAAAGAAAAAATATGTGACCACTACAGGTTTCTTGGAAAACAGGCGCATGCAACGTTAAACGCCTGTCGTACAAAAGAGGGGTTAACAGTGCAGTCCAGTCACACTAATTTTCTCCCATTCTTTCCTCCCGCCCTCAACAATCTTCCTCCCCCTTAATCCTGAACTCTTAGTCTGTAGTGCGTCTCCCCCTCCCTCTCGGAAAATACGGAAAACCTGAAAAAGTTACTGCATTGACAGTGTATTTCTTCTGGAGTAAAACTTCAAATTAAGGAAGTTGGACTTCGAATTATCCACGATATTTTAACATTAGTTTAATAATAAGTTTCAAGGGACCGAGAGAAAACTTCGAATTATTCACAAATTCGAATTAAAGAAGTTCGAATTATCCAAGTTCCACTGTATTTCTATTTATCACTTTTCTTAGTGTTTTTCAACCAGAAAAGTTGGCCTAAATCCCTTTCGCCAAACTGACACCATATAATTTCATAAATGCATATTTAATGATAATCAAACAAAAAATAAAACAAGTGATTTAAAATTGTGGTGCACTTTATTTATAAAAACTGCAAACTGTTTTTCATACTCTAAAATAAAATTACTTTAAATTCATTATATTTTAATGACAACAAAAAGCAATTTAAATAAGAAAGCTAAAAAGAATAACATTATATTGGTGATTTAATAATTCCCATAGTATTCTATAGACAAAATGTTAAATATTGTTTAGCATTTTGTGTTGTAAAATAGAAAAATGTTTATTAGAACTAAACTTTTATATTTAAAGAAATAAGAATGGTTTATCAAAGTAATTATGTATTTAGTATAATTTTCTATTATTCGCGAAAAATCACATTTTTTAGTGCACTTTTTTTAGTAGTCGAGATAATTTTACAATATCTAATATTTAAATAGATTTAGTAGTTTCTTGAATTATATTTTCTGCTTGCTTAATAAAATACAAATTATTTAAAATGCCAGTTTTATTTAAAATTTTGATTTACAACTGCTGTCTGAGTGTTAACCCTGGACTGTAAGACAAGATTGTTTTTGAAAGCTAGAGCCACCACCTGAATTTTTAAATATAAATTCTAATGAAAGATGAAAACTCTTGATTTAATGTATATAAATTAGCATTTTTTATTATAATTTACTTCATGTTTTTATAAACTGAAAGTAATTTTTTAGCCTTATCTCATTAAAAACTGATGACCTTCAGTTTAACAACTTGGTCAATATCTTGGTTTGTAGCATGTGTGTTGTAATAATTTGGAATACACCTTAAATTATAGGTCACGAGCCTTGAGATAGAAATAGAACCAATAAATTAATCTACTCACATCTCAAGGACCTGAACATTGACCATTTAGAATGTTAGAACCACAAATATGCTATTCTGAAGAATATTGAATGCCTTTGGATTTATTAGCAAAATAACAATATGCAAATCATCTGTTTTTGTAGAAAACCTATAATTATTTTTTCAAATGTATAACAGTATTTCTTAGAATGTTATCATCAAGAAACAAATAATTATTAGAGAATACAGTTTTACAATTGAAGAAAAGGGATTTTCTAAAATTTCAATGTAACTTCTTTGAATAATGAAACATTATTAAAGAAATATCAAGCTTTTTGCACATTCAATTAAAACCTTTGCTGTGTATAAACTATTCTCATTTAAAATGTAAAACCAACATAAAAAATACTCATCTGATTGTAAAACTATACAGGATATTTTATTCATATACTTTTGGTTGTTTTGGATTTTGGAGAAAACTAAATGCTCAGCATGTTTTTTCCGATGTATAATTCTATATTCATTAACAGATAAACCACAAAAAACTAAAAAATATTAATTAAATAGAGAAAATAAAAGGTCAGAAGAAATAAAACAATTATTTTGTGGAATATTCAAAAGTTTTTAACTACAATTTTTAATCCATACTTTTTCTGTTTTTAAATCAGTAACAAATAGAACTAAAAAATTTTGCACAGACCAACTGAGAAAAAAATGTGAACTATTAATATAAAATTCTTCAACAAAAATAAATTTATACAGAAAATAATTTTTGCTTTTAAATCTTATCTTGAAAAAACATAATTATATTTAATATGTGAAATCTGAAATTTGTAAATAATAATATTTAGCTCTGAAGTCAATGTGTATATTATTATAAAAGATAAGCAATTATCATAAGAATAAATGGGTACTTTTCCATTATAACCCCAATTATGAACCTAAAGAAATATTATCTTCTTACAGAGAAGCAAAAATAAAATATAACATAGACAGGATGATTTTAATAGCTCAAAATTTTATTTTAAATTAAATATAATTGAATTGCTTATTAATTTTTTGTATAAAAATTAACTGAAGAATGATAAACAAATTTAACCAAAACTCTAAATTCTGTGGCATGACAGCCCATGTGGGCCAAGGCCTACAGTACTCATCTCTTTTTCCTGACCGAGAGCCTCTGGAGAGCAAAGCATATGTCCCGATTAGGTGGTCAACTTAATGCAAAATCACCATAGTTAAGTTTCCTAGCATACTTGGTATTTAGTTCATCGACCCACTGAAGGGATGAAAGGCTGAGTTGACTTTATCCAGCCTAAGGATCAAACCTTGGACCTGTGTTTTGAGAGCGTGAAATGCTACCAAGCCAAGTTGACTTAATGATAAATTTGTTGGTTAAAAGGAACATTATGGTCACCAGTAGTCAATGGTAAAGAAACAACCCCAATACAGCAATATTTAATTTTGTTTTTTTGAAAAAATGTGCTATCACACTATACCAAAGCAATCGAACATCAATATGATTGCAACACAGTTTAGCCCAGAAATACACACTGGCATTTAAATAAGTTTTGTCAACAAGTGATAGTTATTTAGTTTATAAAATGTAAATAAAATATACTATTTTAGTGTTTTCTAATAATGTAAACCTTTTTTAAATAATACATGATAATAATGGAATATTTAAGGTAGTAATATACAATTTTTTTTCCATTAAAAAGATTATCAATGAGGGTATAATAGAAAAGAAGCAAAAAATGATAATAAACTAAGTTTTAACTTGCAATTTAAAATTTCGTACATGTGGAAAAACATTTCTTTAAGTTACATAAAATAATGAGATCATGTTTAAAATAATCTAGATTTTACTATAATTAAATACACAATACTATAGTACTCAGTACATTCTTATGATATTCTATTGAAGTGTTTCTGAATACTGGCTGGAGAAATATTATGGAACACATGCTATATGCCAAATTCTGAGTTTGGTAAATTTTTTGGTGGATTTTCTTATGTATATGGCAACCTTGTTTTTATTACATCATAGAGAGAGAGACCTATAAGAATTAGGCACAGTATCCAGAATTAGGGTCAGATGCCAAATTCTGAGTTTGGTGATTTTTTTTTTTTTGAAAGATTTTCTTTTTTACCTGGGAACCTGGTTTTTATTACATCATACAGATGAAGACCAATAAGAATTATGTTAAAAATTCAATTTTGACATCCCTAGTGCTTACGTCATTGAGACAAGATTTAGAACGTTTTGTTCCATTTGAGCATTTTATTAGAAATTTTTGCAAACTAACTTCATAAAAATTTTTTTTAGTATGTTTTACAATTTGCCTGACATTTTAGATATTTAACTTCCAGGTTGTATTGCTCTTTTTCATTACTTTAAATAATCATTTTTGTGTTCTGCATTCATTGTTTTCAGCATTTTTCAAAACTGTTATGATTAATTATGTCTGTAGCTCAGAATACCGTTTTAAAATAACAAGGTATTTTTAGTTCTGGATTGATGTTCAATTTCTCCGGTGGTAAGCAGATTTTAGGTCAGGATGGAGAAGTTAAACCTTTTTTCTGTTTTAAATTGTGTGAGAAAAAAGGAAAATCTTTTAGAATTTTTGGGTGAAATAGGAGTATTGAAATCAGAGTTAGTGTGCTTAAAATGTGGAAGTCAAATGAGAATTTTGGCTAAGAAAATCCTCTCAGATGGATATGTTTTCAACTGCAACAAAAGTTTTGAAGTAAAGTCTTGAGATTCCCAGAAGTCTATAAGGTATGGTTCTTGGTTTTCTTGCAGCAAATTGAAGATAGAGGAGATTTTTCTTTTCATTGATGAAAGTGTTCTCAGTAGTAAAACAGCCGATATTCAAAGGGTATATTCTTTTAGCAAACATGCTTTAGTAGACTGGAGTCAGTTCATAAATGAAACAATGCTTTACTAAATTGAGTCATGTTCAGAGAAGATAGATGGAAAAGATTGTTGAAATTGATGAGTCAAAATTTGGAAAGAGGAAGTATCATTAAGGGCATTTGATAGAAGGTCAGTGGGTGTTTGGTGGTGTTGGGAAAGGTAGCAGAAAGTTACTTTTGGTAGCAGTACATGATAGAACAATGGAAACCTTAGTTAATATTATTAAACAGTTGATTTAGAGGGGGACAGCCATTTATTTTGATTCTTGGAAGACTTATGATTCATTAAGAATTGAGGGCTATGAACATTTGACTGTTAATCAGGGTGTCAGTTTTGTGGATGCAATTACAGGATGCCATACAAATATTATTGAAGGCATATGAAGACAAGTTAGAAGCAAATTGCCGACACATTATCGTGAAACAGATTTTAAATTTTTTACTTGGCATTTTATTTATTCCATAAATCCTGTGAAGAAAAGAAATTTAACCAATTTAATGTTTTTTGGGAAATTGTTGAAAAAATTAATTGGGATGAATTTAAAGTTACAGTTTAAAATTTTGTCATCATATTCTTTCTTTAGTTTATGTATGGTGTTTTTATAACTTATATTATTAAAATCAAATACTAATAACTAATAATAATTTGTAAAATTATTTAGTATTTGTAAAATTATTTACATTTTTAAAATTATTAACAGTTTAAATTGTACCTTATAATTTATATTTATTCTTTTGGGAATGTTTCTTTATTTTACATTGTGTTCTGATTCTTTTCATTAGAATTCATATTTCAATTTTCTGAGAATTTGTATTTACTTTTTCGAAGTTCCCATATTTCCCTTATTGGCATTCGTTTCTGAAGTAATTTCTGAAACGAATACAAATAAGGAAAATATTTGTATTTTCTAATGTTTCATTATTTAAAAAATCTTATTATTTCAAAAATATATATTCATACTCTTTATCAGGTTTAAATTTAATATTTAGATATGCAAAGTTTTTAAAAAACGAATTTATTACGTCACAATTACTACATATTCGAGCAGAATTAAGTTATCTTGGCAGTATCTCGTCGTCACCAAAAAAAAAAAAAAAAATTCAAAATTTGAGACCTTGGATTATATGGCAAATGTGCCAAGAATTATACTAAAAATTCAATTTTAGCATCCGTAGTATTTTGTCATCATGGCAATATTTCTTCACAACGAAAAAAATTAGGAATTTGGAATGCTGTATTATATGGCATCTGTATTATATGGGTTACATGTATTATAGGGAAGTATTCAGAAACACTACAGTAGAATATCATAAGAAAGCTGATCAAGTGAAAATTTATGATTTGAAGGCACTTGATAAAATTAAAGCTTTTGGGAAAACACACACAAAAATACTTAAATTATTATAACCAAAAAAAAAAAATACTCTTATATTTTCAAATATTTAAAATGTAATTTGAAAATTTTATTGAAAAATATCCTTAATATGTTACAGAAATAAAAATTATTTTTCAAATAAATACTTTATATAACTTTGAACAAAATTTTCTGCCTACATAAAAATATTCGTTCTTAACAAATTCATCTTTATAAAATTTCAAAGATGATTCAGAAGATCTAAAATTATTCACATTGAAAAATTATTTCGTCATTTTAATCATCATACATATTAGAACGTAATTCAAAAGCGAAATTTATAAATACCATAAGGAAGAAAGCAAAATATTATTCTGTCGGTTCAAAAAATTAGTTTTTGTTTACATGTTTTATACAAGGTTTTGCTGAACATTAAAATTACTGAAATCATAATAACTTCTTTTAAGTTAAAAATTATTTACAAGTACTCCACTCTTAAATTTTTCTTCCAATAAAATCTAAAGAATTTCTTTCCTATAGAATTCAAACACTTCATTGTTTCGATTCCAAAAATACTCTATAAAAATGTATGCAAATAATAATTGAATATGAAATAAATTCTATAAGGAATAACCAAAATTATCGCTTGCTTCAGAATTCCTAAGATCTCAGAATGGGTTTAGATTCCAAAATTAGTTTTGAAAAATCAAGAGCCAATCGGAGAGCTGTATGTAGGTGATCTCGACAGACGACGGATAAAATTATTAAAATACAATATATAAAATGTGTTGTTGTTACACAAACATGCCGTTCAATGCTTATGCAACAACTACATGTCATGTCTGTGTGGATTGAGTCCTCTGGTCCAACTCTTGTGCTCATCTATTGGGAGACCACTTGCAGTCATTCATAGACTTCATGTATCTAAATAACGATGACTATTTTATGGAATACAATGTATAAAAGCGTTTTCGTCAATATTCATCACTATAAGATCCTGTGATAATTAGTTTGATAAACATTTCAGATAATGACTTAGCAACCTAAATTATCTAAACTGAATCTCATTAAACATTTATGAAACATAATCGAGAAATCAATTAGAGACCAAAATCCTGTACAAACTATCCTTTAGCGATTACGGCCGTCTAATGAAAATATCAAAGCTAAATATTTCTGCTGGAGACTATCAATGACTTGTTGAATAGATGCCACATCGAGTTGCTGTAATCCACCGGGTAAAAAAAGCAAGACACATTATTAGCAGGTATACCATAACTTTTCACTTCAGCGTACTACAAATAATTTTTAATTAGGATTTAATTTCATGGTTGCTAAGTAAAAATATTTTTTTAATTTGTCCTATATATATATAAAGTGACATACTTTTAAGAATTATATTTCTCTTAAAAAAACGGGTGCCAGCTTTATTATATTAAAATATAAATGCTATTGAGGTTCTAATTTTGTATGTAATTACTAAATTATTTATCACCAGAAACATTGTGGTAGATATTGTGTAATATATTTTATGAAAGTTCTAAAATTTTTAATATCATTTAAGGTACATTATTTAGAACAGATTTGAAATATTGATAGATAATGTGTAAAACATGCTTGTTTCTCTAGTCACTTTTAACAAACAATAGCTAACTTAACCAGGAACTGAATTTTTAAAATAGGTTATCAATTATTACAAACATCAACACTCGAGATTTAAATTAAAAATTAGGGCATTAACCATTCAACTGGCAACTAGGTTAAAATAGACTATAGCATCTTAATATCATTCTGAAAATAAATTGCTCAGTAAGGAAACTTTAACACCTTTTAGAAGTTAAATTCTTTGTAGAATTCGCAAACAAAAGGTCTTTGCTGATTTTAGAGTTATCCTCTTTCATAATCGTAAGAGCTATTTTTTAATTAAAAAAAAAAAATGTATTTCAGTTAAAAATGAGGATATTCTACATTTATGAAGATATTTAAGATTTAAAAATAATAAAGAATAAATCTACCTGTTTTTTAGATTAATCTTTTCAAAAATTGCATTTTAATACTTTCTAAAAGGAAAATTCAAATACTGATAGAAAAAATAAAGATTTAAATAATAATAGAATACTTACGGTAACTATAAATATCCGAACATAAGTAAATTCAATCTTCATGTTTTAGTAACTTTTATTAATTCTATTAATTATTAGTTCACAGTAAATTTCCAAAATCCAGCATCACTGATTGTCAACAGTGATAGCCAATCAATTGTAGCTTTAAAAGCCAGACAATAAAGGCATCTATTTCATTTGACATTTTAGATCTTGATCTTATTGACTTATTATATTAGACCTTGATCTTATTAGACATTGCTGTTGAGACTGTCAAATGCTTATAGAATTTAATATCTTTCTGTATATATGATGTGAAGACTCGGGCTCAGACATTGACTGCCTCTCTTGACTGTAGTTTAGAATAACAAGTTTTAGGATTATGGAATTCGTCCCATTAACTAAATAATTATAATCAAATATACTTACATATCATTATAAACATGTTAAACACACAATAGTAGTCTAAAATAGAAATGTTTTCTTTTTGGTTTCTGAATTTTTTTAGATCGTTTGTTGTCCTATGTGGTTCATTTAAAATCTTCAAATTATTATAATTTGCTGAAGATAAAACATATATGTAACATATAAATATGGATTTAATATCAAAATATAACATGGTAGACTAGTTGGAAAGTGAGAAAACTAGCTGTAAGATCACATAGCAAAAAAAGGGTAAGAATTGGAATGGAACATTTAAATTTCTAAGGGTAAATGAAGGTAAAATTGATTTATAAATAATCTTTATAGAACATATTAATAAAAAACAATATTTCTTTCTTATAAAATATAATATTACAAATGCAATTGCCATAAGTTATTAGAAAATTTTATAATAAAATATTTAATATTTGTGTGTTAAACAATATAATTAAAGAATAAAATACCTTATATTACTCCTACATTATATAGTTTATATTACTTTCACATTCTCTTGACTCTAGTCTAAAATCACAAGATTTAGAATATATTTTACATCTCCACCCCTTTAATTTTACATAGGGCTTGGTATTAGGTTTGTAGCTGCTTGTGTGTGTGGTAATAGTTACATTTCTTATGAAGTCTTAAGATATTAATGAATAATGACTAGTAAACATAATTCAATAAAAAAAGTTAACAGTTAGGATTTCACTATGTTATAATACATTATATAAATATATATATATAAAAGAAAAAAAAACATTTAATAACAAAAAAGAATTTCAAATATAAAAAAAATTAAATGTTGATTTTAATAAAAGAGTATATATTCTTTTCAAGCCAAAGTGAAATTACTTACTTTATTTAAATCTATATTGTAAACAATTACTTAAAATCTACTAATTTTCCTTATGTTATAAATAGAAAATTTTAGATTGTCGGTTTTACATAAATAACCACACATAATTGACACAAGTAGCCACAGGAGCTAAGTTCATTTTAAAATGCTAACTTCTGTTTCACTGGTAAATGAAGTAGTTATCATTAATTTTTAGCTTAATAATTTTACTCTCTTAAAGGTGGATGTTTATATTTCCCTTTAAGCCAAAGGTTAACTAGTTTTAGTTTACAAAATGTGTGATCATATGCAACAAATTATATTCTATGTTTCAAATAAATTTCTGGTCATAGCGATGCTTTTGAGGATTAATTTTACTTTTGAGTGAGAACAATTTCTGAGTAATAAAAAAAAACTGTAACCAAGTTTTTCACTGAATTTTTTTTTCCTTTTTTTATATAATTTTTTTGACTTAGAGTAAGATTTAAAGTAAAACTTTCTTTTTTGGAAGGAAATTTTTAAGTATATAAAAGAGAGATGATCACACAATTTAAATTAAGTATCTTAATATATTTAATAGGTGCTGAGGTAAATAACCAGAATATTTGAAAAATACAAATTTAAACAGAATACATTTTAAAACATTTATTTTCAGCCCTAGAAACATTAGCAGTCACATTTTACAGAACTATATTTTATTTTGAGTGTAACCTACATAATTCACAATTTCCAAATTATTTAACTTTAAAAGAAAATTAAAAATACAAGTTTTAAAAATTTTTTGAAATGAACCTATTTTACAAAAAATTATTAAAGTGGAAAATAACTTCCTCCAGGAAATAATTTTTAAAATAAAATTTTTTTAAATGATATAAGCTATTAAATTCATATATTACATTACCAAGAGAAAAAATTAATACAATTTCTCCATTTGCATTTTTTACACAAATGGTTAAAATAAAATAAATTGTCAAAATTTGAAAATTTAATAAAATCTAAAAACTTGTTTATCATACTTTTTGTTATTTTTCCTGTAAATACTATTATTCATATGTTTAGCGTATTGCAATTTTTCTTCTTCAAAGTTTTGTAGACGAGAACATATAAATTGATATACAATAAGAAAAATGTATTCAAATAAAAAGCTATGCCTTAATACACAATGTATTTACAGTTACGAATTAATTTTTTAAACATATTTATATACATTATACACCAAAAAGGAATAAAAACAATTAAAATTAAGAAAATCAATAAAATATTACAAGAATGCAAAAAAGTCAAAGATTTGAAAAGCACTTCTTAATTTATAAAACCACATTTCTATAAGGAATTTGTAGCATATTGTTTCTGATTAATTTTCTGACTATGTGTTAAATTCCTTTTCGTTGCTCACATAAGTATTAAAAGAAATTAAAATTTATTTTACTGCTACCCAGTAAGTGTATAGTCAAAAATAAAACACTTGTATATTATTAACTGAATATACATATGCTTGAAAAAAAAAGTTTTATTTAAAATTTTCTGTTGGTGAATTTTAATATAAATTTATTTAAAAAATCTTGATATCAAAATTTTGACCTATTATAGAGTGAAATTTTTGTTCAGAAATATTTATAAAGTTAGTTCCTTATAACAGTATATAATTTTATTGAACAAGCGCTTGACAAATTTAGATGATAAATAATTGGTTTGGTGTGTTGCTCAGCAGTAATTTTTTGCAACAAAGGCTAATTAGACCGAGACCAAGCTTTAAATGGATTCTGAATAACAAACATCCAAATCTGTGACAGGACTAAAATCAACATCGTGTTGAATCAAAGGAATAGATAAATGATATTCCATTTCTTTTCTTCAAATGGCAAGTACAGCAGCACAATATTTAAGACAATACCTTTTGGATTGTTTCCACTACAACTTCTGCCAATGTACCTATTTTAATAATTTAAAAATATTAAATACAAGATTTGTCATATTCAAAATATTACAAACTGCATCAAGATATGCAGAAAATCACACAATTAAGCAAATTTAACTAAATTTTCAAAAGAAATTAAGATTTCGCTATCATTTTTAATGTAATTAACAGCTGGTATGTTGAATTAGAACGATCAAAATCACAACATTTTTAATTTTTTAAAAATTAGCTCACACATAACACAGTAAATCCAAACTAAAAAAATTCATATCCTGCATTGTCGATGAAAAACACAAGTTAAACTTACATTTATTATAACAAAAAAACAAGTTCAGCTTTTAATTTTCATCAGTTTTGTTAATAATTTTTGCCAATAATAATGTACAATGGTTACACTAATTTTAAGAAAAGAAAGACTTAACTCTTAATAATTCTGCCAAATTATGTATATATTTTCAGCAATTCTATTCCTGTCTCTAAAAATGTAATTTAATATATAAAAAAATAACTACATGAACTGAATATCAGCAGTAAGTTTAATTTCTTCAGCATTTAAATTAAACATTTTGATAAAAGCAAACAATTCAATAATTATAAAAACAAGATATTATCACTTAGGATAATTTACAAATAAAATACTATAACATTAATATATCATACTATAATATAATTTATGAAGTTAGCACTCATATTTTATTTAATTTTAAAACAAATACAATAAACTGATTTATATGAAACAGGTGCAAAAATATCAACCATATTACTTTGTTCTTTTATTAATGCATTTGTTAGAGATGAAAAGAAAGCATGTTTTATATACAATTTCTAAAAGTACTAAGGATTCATTATTATTACAGTGGCCATATATTATAAGATACTCTTTAAAATATATGACTGAAAAAATAGAAAAAGAGCAACAAAAACATTTTAGTAATTAACTTATAATAATATGTTTAGTATGACATTCACATTCACTACAGACTTTACAAAACATAAATTTCAGCTTTTAAAAAAATGATACATAAATAAGAAAACAATACAGCATAAAATTCATCGAATTAATATGAATCAAGATTTAAACATGCTTGAAGAAAATATTGCTAAATTAAAAAACAAATTAAAGATTAAGTTAATAAAATAAATTCATCATAAATGTATTGAATAATTAATTGTAATAAAAAAACTTCAATTTTTTTAAAAATTATCATAACTTTTTACAAGTTAATTTGTTGGTAATTTAAAAAAATTAATTTTGCAAATAAAGTTAACAATGATATGATTGAATTACTTGAGTGCTAAATTTAACAATCAAAATATAAAATTAAATAGTGATTGACAATTAACAAAATTAATTAAATGACAATTTTTGAACCATGGTTAACATTTTTAACCATCTTCTCTCATGTGAACAGAAATCCAAAAAACAATTACATCAAGCAGTAGATAGAAAATATATGAGACATAATGCCATTCACACAATTGATCAATAGTTTTTGTAAACACTGGATAATCTACCTACATTTCTTTGTTGACCTTCGGAAACTGAAATATATGGTCGCCATAGTAGTAAAAAACCTATTTAGGGGAAGGTAAAAATAATAACACACACATGGATAAAAGAGGGAGTTAAAAAAATGAAGTCAAATAACTGAGAATAATGTTTCTAAAAAAATCGATAAATGTAGAAAATTGGTAACTGTTTCACAGGGCGATGGATCACATAGCGTACTTTCGGCTCCATTCTCTGGCGAGTTCATTGTACTTCTCCCGATCGGTCTTGTATATGCGAGCGATTTCAGGTACTAGAGGGTCGTCTGGGTTCGGGTCGCAAAGTAAGGAACAGATAGACAGCAAAACTTTCGATATCGTTAAAGCTGGAGACCACTGCGACCGCAGAATGTCCAAGCATATACTTCCGTTGCTGTTGATGTTTGGGTGATATATTCTGGTAGTAAACGCTACTTTAGGAGGTTTGAAAGGATAGTCTGTCGGAAAATGGATAGTGAGGAAAAATACTCCACCCTGATAGGGGCTATCCGGAGGGCCCATGATAGTAGCTTGCCAGTGAAATAAATCATCACCTACCGGGCCTGCAGAGCATTGAGCAGGCGGGTCTCGTTTTAAATCTTCCAATTCTTTTTTTATACGCTTTAGAGCCATTTCTTCTTTGTGTCACAAGAGCTCAACGTTAAAATGCTGTATTTGCAACTAGGTTTACTTTTAGAGATAAACAATTTACTTTCAATTGTTACTAGCGGCTAACCTAAATAGTAGTCATGATTTTGAAACCGGAGATGAGAAGATCACAAATTTTGGTAAAACGTAGTTGTTGCCAGATACACTGAAAAACAAAGATATCAAAGGAATGTGTAAAAAAAGAAAATGTAATGAAATGACGCAATTTTAGCTCTCCCCGGAGAACTTAAAATTATTTGTTTATTTCAAATGAGTGAGATTAATAGTTTTATTGAAAAGTAATAAAGCTATCCATATAATTAAGGATATTATGTTTTTAAAAGTATTTTAGATTTATAAGTAGAGATTAGAAGTATAGTGTATTATATTAGCATTATAGTGTATTAAAGTTGTATGCCAGATTATGTATTTTATACTGAGCAATAAAAATGTTGGAATAATCCAGCTTCTAAAGTGCTGTAAAATTTTGCAGTAAGCAAAAATAAAATAGAATTTTGCATAATTTCTTATTTTTTAGTAACTGCACTAAATTATATTGTTGACACAAGCAGAATATTTCAGGCGAATCAGAACTAGCAGATGAGAATGACTGACAGCTGAACTATCGTCGTAGTCAGGTGTTCCGCAGTTTTATCATTAAAGTTAGAATTCTAAAACGAAAGTGAAATTTTGGGCTTCAGTAAATTTACAATTCTATATAATCACATTTCTGTGTTATACCGAAAACAGTTACCATATTACCTAATAATCAAGAAGTCATCGAAAGTGAAATTGAGCTGTTCGTTATTTTATATTAAAATTATTTTTAGAGCCTGTTGAAAATAATTAGTATTGAAGTCACCATGGCATCTAGTGACGAAACCAAGTAAGACATACTGACATATTTTGGATCAAACTTAAATTACCGTTATTTTCTTCTTCATTTTTTATGTCAAATAAAAAAACTTTTTGCACATAACTTATTTCACTGTTTTGTAGATTTTATAGATATTTTGAAAGTTGAAAATCATCTTAAATTTAAAATAAAATAATTGAGAAAAATAATTTTTTAATCATTTAACTATATTAAGGAAAACAATTCAATATAATAAAATTCATTTTAGTTCTTTGCGAAAAGTGTGCTTACAAATTATTTTGATGAAATTTGTTTATTTTCAAATCCTTCGCCATCCAAATCCATTAAAATTTATTTTAAAAATTAACGAATTTCTAAAATTTTAAATATAATCTCTAAAAATATATCATGCACTAAATTTGGATAAATCAGTGTCAAAGCGTTAAAAAGCTTTGACACTGATTTATCCAAATTTAGTGCATGATATATTTTTAGAGATTATATTTAAAATTTATTTTAGAAATTCGTTAATTTTTCTTTTAACAATATATTAATATAATATATATTTAATATTTCTTTTAGGAATATTAAATCTGACCGATGATGTGATGCTGTTTTATCTATTACATTTAAAAGCAGATCAAATCAAATTATCTCTCCAGACTTATCCCTCACTTGCAGATTCAATTTTTAACTGTTCTGAACTTGATAATCAGTAATCAGATTCAAGAGCAAATCAGTAAAATATTTGTGATGTGAATTATCTTACTATTCCTTACTATACTTTTCTGAGTGCTTATCTTGTCAACAAATACTGTGGGAAAACAATGTTGAGATTTTTTGCCAAATGTTGCAATTTTGATTATGCTACTTAAGCCATTTCCATAGTTACATTTTATATTTTTCAATACATTCAAATGTTTGCAGTATCAGTTGAAAAATTAGTGTTAAGTATCAGTAGAATAAAGTGTATTTTACTATTATGCTGGTGATAATATCGCCAAATGTTACCAAGTGAAACAAATTATCACAAATGGTTCCTTTTGACATTATCATTTTTAGTTTTTTATCTTTCACAAAAATTTTAAGTAGTAAAAAGTAGTTTTGCTTTTAAAATAATTTTTCCAATTAACTTATTATTTCTTTATCTGTTTTTCTTGAGTTGTCACCTAAAACACCATGAAATTAGCTTGGGCCAAATGAAATATTACCAAATTAAGTATCTATTGAAAAACTAAATATGATGAATTAAAAATAAAGTTTTTATCTATTTGTACTAATGAAGATTTAAATTAAATTTTCTTTTCTACTCACATATGGGAAAATTTGGTTCAAAAATATATTTAAATATTAATCAGAGTCATATAAAACAAAGTGACAATTTATGAGATTAAATTTCAACATCTTGCAACATATTTTGGTGAAAATGGTCCTGTGAATAATTTCTAAATACCCATTTTACCAGTATTATGACTAGACTTGTCACCAAATATTTTGCAAAAAATTCTACTTACTTGCATTTTGCTGAATATTAAAGTTTAGTGACATATAAATCTGGCATTAATATCAGGAAAATATTTTATTAATTTCACTTGTCTTCATATTTTATTTTACTCTTTTAATATCCAAAATATAAATTTATATAAACTCCATTAAAAACTAAATGTACATATAAATTTATTTACATATATTAATCTGTTGATATTTTAATCAACTTTGAAATTAAAATTTTTAATTTTTTATCAAAAGTTAGAGAATTTTTTTATTTTTATATAAACAGATTAAAACAGCAAAATTTCCTGCTTAAGGAGAATATAAAATTACTATAAATTTACAAAGCTGTTGAATAATTTTGAAATATAATTATTATAAAGTGAGAAATCTTATACAATATGATTAAAAGACATAAGAATGAAAATATTTTTAAACATGATTGTAGCAGAACTTATTCTGCATTAACTTTATTCTCACGTTTTTTAAAAATATTTCTCATTTGTCTTAATTATCTGTTAACATTTATTTTTCATTACAGACCAATTTTTACAATGGGGGACCATACACTTTCAGTTTCCATGGAACTCCATTCACTGAACCGTAAACGTATTTGCGAGGAATTGCGAAAGCAACCTAAATTAGAGCACAGCATCATTGTTCTCCAAGGTGGTGAAATGAAAACTCGTTATTGTTCTGATTATCTAGAACTTTTTCGCCAGGTTAGAGTTGAATATTTAGTAGTTTTCAAATTTTGATTTATGTTGTAAAAATGTTTTCAGATGACTGTTGTTTTTTCTGGCATACAATTGATATTTTGTTTTTATATCAGTTGGACACCATAATTATAAAAACTTGGTTAAAATAAAATAACTCACACGCATATTAAAATGTAATTATGTTAATTCATTTTTATTGAATGTATGAAAAATGTATTATCTTCGCTAAATTTTTCACACACTTATTTTATCTAATCTACTTAAAGGAGACTATTGTATGTTCTCATTTATTTTTAACATAGCCGAATTGGCTGCTGAATCATTAGCTCTTTGATTAAATGGGGTATGGATTTGATTTCCACTTTATCATGGATATTCATTGTAGTTCAGTATCCATCTTAAAATACAGGTTTCTGCTGAACTTGCACTAGTGTGCAATATTTGACCTCTGGATGACAAATCAAATCTTTTAATATGATTAATTTTTTTTTTTATAAATTTGTCTAAAGTTGGCACTTTTGTATTTATACTTATTAATAAAAAATGAATCTTATATTTTCACATGTTACAATATAATTGCAAACAAAAACAAACTAAAAATTTTTGTTTGCATTTATTTTGTAAATGAATAAAACTTTCTTTGTTTAAGTTAAAACCATACTTAAACAATATATGTTTAGTTTATCCCATAGAAAATTCAGATTTTCTTGTTGATTAGTAATCTTTAGCAAGAGATGCAAATGTCAAGAGATTTAGCAACATCAATAATCTGAATAAAATTGGAAAGCATAAAAAAATTATAAACTTTATAAAAAAGTAAAAAGTAATAAATTTTAAAATTGGAACTCATAAAATTAAAAGTGTGTAAAAGAACAAAATTGTTTTAATAAAATTGTTATGAAGATATCTAACAGTGTAATGCCCTTATGAAACCCATTGCGCAACTCTTAAGATCAAAAATGCTTTCCCTATTATGCAAATGTTTTCATTGATAGGAAAAGTGAAGGCTTTTTTTGTAAAAATATTGTATTCATTGAAAAAATATGTATTATACAATGAAATTATTTACTGTGAAATGAGAAATAATTGACTACAATTGAACCTTTTTATACCATCACAAAGACAATAACATCAGTTTTGAAAGATCTTTATTAAGAAAGTGTAGAAATAATATTAAAAAATCACTATCTGAGCGATGTTTAAATCTATTTTTATTGATTTATTAATTCAGCTATTAGTATATTGATATTGTGTTCTTAATAGAGATAACAATTGGTAGATAAACTGCTGAGTTCTGTTATTTTTCTGGATGTTGTTTGACCATTTATAAACTATTTCAATGAAATCCTCTATACCAATATATCTGCTAATGGTAGTCATAAATCTTCATCCTTTTTTTCATATGTCACAATCTACCAATTTATACAATTCATATTGCGAATTGGCTCTTGGAAATTAAAGTGATGCCTCCAATTTGGAAATCCATTCATATCAATTTAATAAAAATTATTTTAGTTCTGAGTTATAAAACTAGTATTTGGTTACAATCAAGCTTACTTGTCTTAATATCTTAAATCCTGATTTGAAAAGCATTTCTTACTTTGTTAAAAATAATTTTTTGTTCTTTTCATTCATAAGTAATTTTAAATTTACTTTTTAATGAAACTTTCAAATGATCTTTTAGGAATCTTTTTTTCACTGGGCATTTGGAGTTATCGATCCAGATTGCTATGGAGCAATAGAAGTGAACAACAATCGATCATATTTATTTGTTCCAAAACTTCCAGAATCTTATGCAGTTTGGATGGGCAAGTAAGTTTCTCATAAATTAATTTTCATTTTAAATCTGATGCAGGTATTTTTCTGTGGTTACACTTCTCTATTAATAACAATAAGTTTCTGATAAAAGCATGACTTATTTATTAAGTTATCTCTTTAAATTAAATTAAATGAACTCAGTTAACTATACATCTTTGGATTTTTGTGAAGTTGAGAAGATGTGCTTTTCCTTTAATTTCCTCAGAGACTAAAGGTAGCTTACATAGATAAGTCAAAAAGATAATAATTTACAGATCTAATTGCCAAGGGAAAAAAACAGTACTGAATACATTTAGAATCAATATGTCATTTCCTGGAACATTATGATCACAATCTATCACATAACCATTTAACTGAAATATGCTTCACAGCTTTTCTAAGCTTATTGACATACAAGTCAAGTATTATAGGAATTGCTCCTTCTAAAATGTAATGTTATTGAATTTTGTTTATATACATATATAACAAAAAATATCTTGTAAAAAGATATATAATTTATAATAAAAGAATTGCTCACACACATAGAACTTAAGCACAAATCCTAAAATTAAAGTCAAATGAACCATTTGAATTTGTTGTGTCAGATGCTGTTTAACATCATTAATTTATTCATTTGATAGTTTTTCAACTTATAAATAATTTTGCTATGTTAATTTAAGTCTGTTTGAAATTAAAGTCTTTTACTTTAAATTAAGTGGGAGTAACAAAAAATGATTAGTTCAATTCTATGCTACTGATTTCAACTTTTTATTGGTATAATAATCAACTAAACATATTTACTGTTCCTTACAAATCTGAAAATGCATGCATCTTATTTTAATATTGTATGTAATTGATATATACTATATTAAACTTAGTGTAAGCTTTCACTTTTGTATAATCATTTAAAATTATTTAATTTTTAAATATAATCAAACTTTTATGAACTCTTTTTATAGAGTATTTTTTATTTATATTATTAGGATTTTGTTTTGATTGTTGTAGAAATTCATGTAACTCTAAAAATATATACATAATTTGCAAAGAAACAATAGCTTTCTTCACATTTTAGGAGTTTTATTTTCAATGTGTTGAGTTTAATTTATAATCTTATTTAATTTCTTATGTTAGTTTTTCTTGCCTAATACAGTTTTTTGTTTTAATTAAATTGGAAAATGGATGTTTCTCTTCTATATATAGTAAATGAATAAAATTGATAATACTGGATCTTAAAGTTTATTTACAAATGAGTGTTTATTCTATTTATATAGAATTTCTATTTAAATGACACACTTAATTTTTTGTAAATCTTGAAGCTTTTTTTTCTCTGATGGATTTAAGATTAATGATAACATCTTTTGGTGATTTATTTGATTTTTCTTTATTTATTTTTGGAAACTTTCACCCTAAGTCATTTCAAGTATATATATATATCTATACAGGGTGGTGCGCGGCAGACGGATGGATTTGAAAAGGCCATTGCTCGAGATTGGAAATTAGTCTCCATATCAAGGTCAGTTCACAAGATGGAATGGTCTGTAGCACACCATGTGTTTCACGTGGAAGCATATTTTTCAAATGGCCGTTCGATTGTCTGCGTACAGTGCGCTTTTCGTTCGGAATTCCGCATTTCCCCTTGCGGTCGAGTTCCCAATTGGAGCAGAATTCTTGCGTGGATGAAAGCCTTTAGGGACACAAGAAATGTGTCCTCGATAAGGAAGGTCCCTAAGAGAACTGTCTCAACGGGGTTGAGACAGTTCTCTCCAGGGGAAATCGAGAGAGTTCGAGCTGTGGTTGAGCAGTCTTCTTGGCGTTCCCTTCGTAAACAGGCTGGTACCCTTGGAATTTTACGACGTTCCCTTCAAAGAATTGTCAAAGGACATCTCCATTTACACCCCTATAAGATGGCTGTTGCTCAAGAATTAAAACCACTGGATTATGAAAAACGTCAACGCAGTAGCGAAAACATGCTTGCTGCGGACTCTGTTGTTTTCTTCTCTGATGAGGCACATTTTCACCTCAGCGGTTGTGTAAATAAACAGAACATGTGCTACTGGAGTGGGACAAACCCAAGGGAGCTCCACCAGAGGCCCCTACACTCTGGCAGAGTCACAGTTTGGTGTGCTTTGTCGAGGGTGGGGATCATCGGGCCCTACTTTTTTGAAGAAAATGATCGAGCGGCAACTGTGACTTCTGTACGTTACCTCAATATGATCCAGACATTTTTCTTGCCTGAACTGGAGCAGATGAATCTGGATGACATCTGGTTTCAGCAGGATGGGGCCACGGCCCATACGGCAAGAGTTTGTATGGATGTTTTGCGTGACCAATTCCCTGGGCGCCTCATCTCCAAGCGAGGCGATTTGCACTGGCCAGTGCGGTCTCCAGATTTGGCCTCCTGTGATTTTTTTCTTGTGGGGCTACCTAAAATCCCTCGTCTACAACAATGGTCCTAGGACCCTGGGAGCCCTTAAAAGCTACATTCAGGCCAGTATCCAACAGATTCCTGTAGAAATGCTGGAAAGAGTCCATGAAAATTTCAGGAAAAGGCTTAGGCAATGTGAGGAGTGTGAGGACTGCCATTTGGGCGATATTTTATTCAAAACTGTCTAAACTATTATTTCCCTTGTCAGTGTATATGAACAAAATTAAAAACATTGTTGTTCTTTAATATTTTGTGTTTCATTGACTTTTGATATCCATCCATCTGCTGTATATATATTACTACCAAATACAGTATAAAATCTACAGACATAAAAAAATATGTTTATTGAGAAGAGATAATTTAAGAAATAATCTTTTTGTTTGCTGAATAATTAAAACTGAAGTTCATGAAAGCCAGTTTAAGATGCTTGAAATGTTGCTTCCATATTTTCAGCATTTGATGATCATGATGGTCTTAATGAAAAGTACCTACCATTTGCAGAGGAAGAATTCTTATAATCAATCTAATTTTAAAAAATGCTTTGAAATTTCTTACATGTTCATTGTAGAATTCCATATTTTTGGTATCAAATATAAAAGTGCATTGGCATCATAATCCATTAGTAAAAGTCATTTGATAATAATTTCTTAAGGCTTATAAAATCATAAAAATTGAGTTTTAAATAACTGAAGTTGATCTGATACTATCATTGAATATTAACTCATGACTTATTGACTTATTATATAAAATAACAGGCTTAAGTGCTGTGAAGAAGTGTTTTATTTCTGAATTTATTTTTGTCTAAGTTAGCAAGTGGTTCATTATTTTGATAATTTCTCAAATTTGATATAGAAAATCCTTTTACTGACACCTTGTTTTTCATGCTCCAATTATGCATTACAAGTACAATAGCTTACTCACTTTTAATGGTTATTTAGTTACTGTAAAGCAAATTATAAGTCAGAAAAATTTAAGTAGATAAATGATTAATTCCCCTTCTCCAGTTAGTTCAAATAGGTGTTTGCCATCCTTGTGATCAAATAAAGAAAATTATCCTTTAAATTCTTTTTAAAAATCTAAGACTTGTGGTTACTGAGTTTTTCAATCAATCTGTTTACTGCCACTTCTTGAAATTTAGTCTTTGAAATTTTTGTAATAAAAAGTACTTTCTGGTATCCATTTGAAATATAGAACAAATGGTTAATAAGATATCAAAATATTGAATTATCCTCTTACAGTATATGAAATCAGCTAGAGATTTAGAATAGTGGCTTAGGAATATATGCTGATATTTAAAAGAAATGGGTTTAAGAATACTATTAAGAAAAAATTTTATACTAAACTTTTTAGTAAAGAAGTTAAGACTGCACAATTTTTGATCTTCCAAAATAGGGGATATCTTTATACTGAAATTATAAAATATAAGAAATTTTTAATAATTCGGATTTATTTTCTCAAATTTTTTCTGTTCTCTTCAAGCTCATTACATCATGATTTCACTGTGAATGTTTTGCAGATAAATGTTTCAATAAAGCCAATTTTTAAAATTCTTATTTGCCTTTTTTTGTACAATGCTGCAAAAAATTATCATCCTTTAGTTTATTTACTGTATCAGAAAGTATTTTATTGTCAAAAATGCTTCACAATAATATTAAATAGATGTTGAGGAGAAAAATAATGTCTTTTAATTCAATAAAATGGCTCTTTAATTATGAAATAATAGTATATTGATAGTTAGAATTAGTGTTTCATTGGAAATAATTATTAAAACTAGTATTGCCTGATTTGTATAATTTTTTAAGTTTTATTTTGCATTAACTCATTTTTCCAAAATTATAATATGTTATATATATATTATATACAATATTTTAATTTTAATCAAAATTATAGTTTATTTAAATATATAAGTTATTAAAAATATCAAATATATTTTTGTCTTATTTTTAAAATTTTTCCTCATTAGGTTACACACTTTAGATTATTTTAAGAAAAGATACGCTGTAGATGAAGTTCACTATGTTACTGATGTAAGTTTTTATCTTGTTAATTATTGACTAGAAACTGCATTTATATGTTGCTATTCTTAGACCATTAATATCATATTAATTACGATTTTATTATTCAATTTAGATTGCAAGTGTATTGGCAGCTTTGCAACCTGAAATGCTTTTAACTTTGGTATGTTCTTTTTGTGTCCTTTTACTTATTAATTTATGTATTATTTTGCTTAAATAATACTTTTTACCAACTTATTTTCAAACTAGTCCAGATTATAATGCAGGAAGTTAGCAAAAGATCTATAATACAAAGAGCTTTCACATAAAAAAAAAAAACAAATTCATAAAATGTTGTCCATATAAAAACATCTGAAATATTTCAATAACCATTTGTAAAAATTTTTTTACAGAATGGTGTAAATTCTGACAGTGGTACTGAAACTAAAGAAGCTGTTTTTGATGGAATTGGAAAGTGAGTTTGTGTTTGAGACTCATATAAAATATATTTAGAAACTTAAAGTTGTAAAGTGAAGGAAAAATTTTTATACCATCCAAATACTCTAATGTAATGGATTTGTGCTTTAAAAAGATGAAACCTTTTTGAACAAAAAGAAATATTTTTAAGTCTGAGTCTTTTTATTTTGCATTATGAACATTTCCAATGTATTAAGTTTCACTATTGTATCAAGTTTATATTGGTTTAATGTTAATAATTTGTTTAAATATTTCTTATTATTCTAGAAGATATACATTTTATTTTATTGGAATGAGACAGAAGTTTTATTTCCTTCCAAGTAAATAAATCTCTTAGAGAAAAATTTCATATTATTCGCTTTGTTAAAATTTCCTCTTTAGAGATTTGTTATAAAATTATTTAATCACATAGCTAGTATAAATTTTACTATACTAACATTAGTTATTCTAATGTCAACCAACATCTGAATACTAATATCATTAGTATACATTTTATTATTAATTTTTTATAATGTTTCATTAATTTGAATTTAATAGAAACAAATTCTTAATACCAAAAATCTATTTAAAATATTGAAATAGATATTTTTAACTATTTCAATAGAATTTTTGGCTTCAGTATTAAAATCCAAGACTGTTTTCATAATTATGAGTAAAAACTTATAAATTAATGAGTAAAATATAAAAAAATTAAATTTAAATTTTCTTATTTTGTCTTTCTGAGGAACTTTGTTTAGAGTAATTAAGTAATTATAAGTATCCATGTTTGTGATTAATAAATTATTTTATTTATAATAAATCATTTTTAAATATCTTATTAAAAATAAGCACTTGTAAATCTAAAATGTGAAATTGTCTTTTTGCGGTACTACCGTTTTGAACATTCAAGCAAAAATGTCACTAGTAAGTGTCTCCTGATTTTCCCCTCAAAATCAATAGAATCTACTGATTTTTTTCCCTCCAAAATTGGCGGGTATAAGTTTGTATCTTTTTTTCGTTATTCATGCACCTTGTTTTGTATAATTTATCTGTTTAATATCAAGCATCATCTTATGACATGAGGTAATCATTCTTGATATGGATCTTTAAAAACATTCAGATATAAATATGTATTTTTGTTCTAAGTTATATAGTCTTAAACTAAATCAGATACATATAATTATTAGAAATCTTCAATTTCCAGATTGTTATTTTTATCGTGATTAAAAAAAAATGTGTAGCAATACACATATATTCATAATCATGATAAAAATAACTAGTGAGGAAAAATGTGTCTATATGTTCCAGATTTTCTATCTTTTTGTCAGAAAACATTGAGCTTTTTCAATTTTGCTTCCTAAATATTCTACACTCATTTATCATATTTTCAAAATTTGTATGAATATTTGTTAATTAAACATTCTAATATCAGTTTTATATAAATTATGCTAAATAAATTTTCAATTAAATGTCTCATGTGAGTTCTGTCAAATTATAGTTTATGTTAATTTATACTTAAGATGAATAAAAATATGTAATTTTTTTTTTTCAGATTTCAAGTGAATAATAAAGTTTTGTATCCAGTTATGACAGAATGGTAAAATAAAATATTTATTATTATAAAATTATTAATATAAGATTATTAAAAAAATTGACTATATGTTTTATATAAAATTGATGTAGTTTAGTTTTTTTAAATTTTTTTTTTTTTTTTTGTAAAAAATTATCATTTTTAAATCCTATTTTAACGACTTTATAACTCCAAAACTTTTATCCTTAAATAAAGCACCCAAATCATTGAACAGAAGGTATACATTTTATAATATCAGATTTTGCATCACCAATTTCTTTATTTTTCTTATGCACTATACTTTCGAAAGTCACTTTCTTTAAGAACCATATGCAATATTGTCTTTGGCATTTTCTTGGATTATTGATTAGTTGTGGCTGCTATAATAAGTTTCTTATAGACCATATCGATTCTGTGATAGCTATAATATTTAATCTTAGGTAGTTGCAATATTTTATTTGATTTAAATAAATCCTCATCTTTACATATTAATGCATGTTTTGATTTTGCAATTATTTTGTTTTACTAATTGTAATGGTTATTATGAATATTTATTTCTTTATTTTGAGCAGAAAACAAACATTTTCAATCAATAACACAAAAAACTAAATCTTTAATTTATTTCTTTAAATAGTAAAGAATGTTCTTATTTCATCTGAAATTTAAAAAAATCTAATCTACAGTACTCTTAAACAAACCATGCATATTTGTTTCTGTATTCAATTGAAATTTCAAATTAAAACATATTTCTAACATTGTAGCAATCTTTTGTAGTAAAATGATCCTGATAACTTTTTTATAGCTGTATTTTTAAGTTGTAATAGTTTGACTTGTGGAACCCTACACTACATTCAATTGTCATTTGAAATATTTTTCAGTCGAGTGTTCAAGACAAACTATGAACTAGAAGTCATGAGATATATAAATAGAATCAGTAGTGAAGCTCATAAAGAGGTAAGCTCTTTCCATTTTGTTTTATTTCAATTTTTTCAGATCAACATTTTTGTTCAAACAAGAATTTCAGCTTATATATAGTTTATATAAATTATAATTTCAGTGATAATGGAAAAGTGCTCTATGTATAATACCATATTATTGGTTTTATGTAATATACTGATATTAAATATGGATATTTTTAATCCTATGTTTAATGCAATTTGGTCATTACACCATTAAACTTTAATATCTTTTCTTACTTGTGACAACTTAATGCTAACAAAATTTTAAAATGCTTATTTTTTATATATTTTAAAATGTATTTTCACTTCATTTGCTACTATAAATGTAACATTTTAAAATCAAATTTTAGATTCATTTTATCATTTATGATAGCTCATTTCAGTTTTTATTACTATGATAAAATGAGGTCTGATGAGAATTCTAATAATCTTATTGACAATGTCTCTCATTTAATATAAAGAAAATAAAGGTGTCAGTTAAACTATATAAAAGATTTTCATATTGATATAGTCTGCTTAATTTCTTAGAAGTTAAAGTATTACTTCCCTGAGATTCTGAGAAAGCTCAGAATCATGAACATTTTAGAGTTCACAGCTCGACCTGCTGTTACTTGGGAATAATCATAATATGTGTAACTTCTTTCTGTAATTTACACCCATATTGAATGTTCTTAAAAATTTTTATTCCATCATCTTGATAGAAAAAATACTTGTTGTGTTTCACAAATTCGATGTGACTTCTCTAGAAAAGTATTGTATCTGGTGCATATTATTACTTATCCTTTCAAATAAACATCAGAAGTATGTATAAAATAAAAAAGAATATGTATAAAATTCTAGAGTAATAAAACAAATTGTATGTTTCATCACCAAGTCATTCACCCCTCAGGGGGTTTACCTTCTTTAGGTAAACAAGGGCGTCACAATCCCAAGGTACCCCAGTGATCTGTCCTCTTCTTTCCTTTTCTATTTCCTCTACTCTTCTGCTTTTTCTTCCTCTTCTCCCTCAGTGTGGTTGCCTCGTAAGAGGTTGAGGGCTCCCCTTGAGTAACTTTCGCCGCTTTGTTGCTATTAGCTCCTTTTGGGGACTAAATCCCCCACATGTTTGCCATCCATGTCCCTGGAAATGAGGGTCCTGGTAATTGAGGCCCCCAGAGACCAACACATTACTTTGGCCTCTGCTTCAGGTAAATGTGAGATGTGTTGTGGTCCTCAGCACATCAATCGGCTTTATATATTAAGCGATCGGTACATCTACTGGATGACTCGTTAAGGGTGGAGGCCATCTCAGGGATGTACTGTGAACGTATAGGACCTGGCTAGCACTGGTGCAGCTGGTCTGCATCCCCTTGTTGGACTCGGTAATGCGGTCAGGTCCCAAAATTTTAAATAAAAATATGGAAAACAGAAAACTTTCTTTTCTCCCGTGGGAGTAGCTATTAATGAATAAGGACACAAATTTTTTTTTTATCAAACAAAATAAGGGAAATTTTCAAAATTTGTCCCTTTTCCTTATTCAGAAAGGAATATCGGGAACAATAGGGGAAGTTAAAAGTATTAACAAATTACGTTCTGGTGACATGATGGTGGAAGTTGCCAACTCGACTCAAGCTACCACCATCAGTAATATTCACTTGCTAGCAAATATAGAGGTAACAGTTTTGCCTCATGGTAACTTGAATTTTTCACATGGTGTTGTATCCGCAAGGGATTTAGAGAATACGCCAATGAATGAAATCCTGGATAATTTGCAGGATCAGCAGGTCTGTGGAGTTGAACGCATAAAAGTCAGAAGAGATTGCAAATTTATAGACACAAAACATAGACCTTCCACAGAATATCAAAGCTGCGTATTTAAATTCACCCGTTTGTCCATATATTCCGAATCCAATGCGGTGTTTCCAATGGCAACATCATGGACACTCGAGGATTGCTTGCAGAAGCAAATCCACCTGTGCTTGCTGCACGGGGGTTGGCCACGATTGCTCAAACTGCAAAGCGAAGGAGAGGTGTGTCAACTGTCATGGTGACCAACCCCTCCTATTCTCGAAGTTTTCCACAATGGGTATTTGAGAAAGAAGTTACCACGTTGAAAATAACAAATAAATGCTCATATCCAGAGGCACGGAAACAAGTTACCTCTCATACCCCACAAATTGGTAATAGCTATGCAAGTGCTGCAAAGAAAGTTACCAGAACTGCTTCTACACAAACAGAAGCAATTTCACTTCCCCAAATTCGATTAACCACAATATCAAAGCTAAAACTAATTTTAAATATAATAACTAAAAGAAAAGCTCCTTTATCTAAGTCAAAATCTACAAAGGCTTTTGAATTAAAATTATCAAAGGAGGGTTCTCAAAGACCCTCCATATCCACCCGTAAAGCCATGTTTCTGGAGGCTGATGCGGTTTATTTACATCCCTTGGACGAGGACTTATCGCTCAAGGAGATGTCAGATGACATGCCTTCTAGCTCCGGGAAAGGAGCTTTTCAAGCTGAACAATAACTTCCTTTGTTTCTTGGAACTGCCATAGTTTACGTTCACATCATGATGACATCAAGTCCATAATTTCAGCCTATAACCCCGCATGTTTTGCACTTCAGGAAACATTCCTGAAGTCTAGCAATAAATTTTGCATGCGAGGGTTTAAAAGCTTTAGAAAGGACTTTGGTGACGATGGTGCAGTGTCTGGAGGTGTTTGTATATGAACATCTTATACTTTTTCCAGCACTGTCCATCCATTGAATACTACTCTACAGGCTGTTGCTGTATGAATTCATGCTTCATGCTTATTAACAGTCTGTAGTTTATATTTACCACCACATGATGTCATCCGCCAAGAGGAACTTGATGCATTAATAGATCAGCTGCCAACACCATTTCTGTTGTTAGGTGACTTTAACGGCCATGATTCTTTGTTTCAAAATGATGATACTAATTCTCGCAGTTGGCAGATGGAGCAGTTTATTTCAGACAACAGTCTCTGTCTGCTTAATACCCACAAGAAGACATATTTCCATTTACCCACAAGAACATTTCATTCTCTCGATCTGACCATTTGTTCACCATCTCTTCTGCCATTGTTAAATTTAAATGTAGGAAATGATCTGCACAACATCGATCATTTTCCTCTCGTCATCTCCCAGATTAGAGGTAGTAGTGTAGGACAACATCTACCTACTTATGAGTACAGTCGGGCAGATTGGACGTTATTTACACTATTGGCAGTTATTGATAATGAAATGGTTGCGATTGATGATATTGATGATGCCGTATGTAAGATCACCGAAACAATTATTAATGCAGCCGATGCGTCAATACCTAAGAGTTTCCCTATATCACACAGGCATTGCAAACTTTGGTGGAATGATGAATGTCAAAACACCTATAAGAAACAGAGGAAGTTATAGGGGTTATTCAGAAGATACTCCACAATGGAGAATCTTATCACTTTTAAGAGAGCAAAAGCATTAGCTCGCAGAGCTCATCGTCGAAGCAAGAAGGAATCCTGGTGTCGCTATGTATCCTCAATAACAACTTCCACATCCAGTAAGTAGTTGTGAAGAAAGGTGAAAGCAGCCAATGGAGTTTATAGAGAATTTTCTATTCCCATTTTAAAATCCAGAGCTGCTGTATACTCTTCTACTACAGATATTGCTAACGACGTTGGTGAAGCATTTGCTAACGTCTCAAGCTCGAACTTTTATAATCCTTTGTTTTTGAGGACTAAGAGTTGTGCTGGGCGAGTACCAATTTGCTTCAACCATCGACAAATTTTACCGTACAACTGTGAATTTGTAATCTTTGAATTGAAGAAAGCTTTACAGCAGGCCAATAACACCAGTCCAAGACCTGATGGAATCAGTTATGTCATGCTTCAACATTTAAGTCCAGACTCCCTGTTGAACTTACTTTACCTGTTCAATAGGATCTGGACTGAAAATGAATTTCCATCTTTCATCAAGAAGCAATAGTGATTCCTGTTTTAAAGACTGGTAAGGATCCTTCAGATCCTTCAAGTTATCGACCAATTGCTCTGACGAGTTGCTTATGTAAGACCCTTGAATGTATGGTCAATGCTCGTCTCATTTATGTCTTAGAAACTAATTATTGTATCGATAAAAATCAGAGTGGCTTTCGTAAAGGAAGATCCACTCTTGATAATATGAAACACTTGGAGACTCAAGTCCGCAACGCTTTTGTGAGGAGAAATCATTTAGTTTCCATTTTCTTCGACATAGAAAAGGTTTATGACCATACATGGGGATATGGAATTCTCCGTACATTATATGATTTTGGCTTTCGAGGTAATCTTCCGATATTCCTTCAAAATTTCTTATGTTCCCGTGTTTTTAAAGTTAGTATTGGAATTATTTTTTCCAATACTTTTATTCAAGCCGAGGGTGTACCTCAAGGCTCTATTTTAAGTGTCACTATTTTTAGCCTTTTCATAAGTAACATTCTTCATCAAATATCATCTCCTGTGTATGGCACGCTTTATGTTGATGACCTGCAAATATCATGTGAGGGCTCTAACATGCGTTTAATTGAGAGACAACTACAAACAGCAATTAACAAACTCGCTGCATGGTGTGCTAAGAATGGCCACACATTGTCACCTAGCAAGAGTAATTGTGTCCATTTCTGCAGGAAGACTAGCCTGCATAATGATCCTACTATCTACATAAACAATACACCTATCCCTATTGTCAACGAGATAAAATTTCTTGGTATAATTTGTCACTGAAAGTTAAATTTTCTTCTGCATGTGCTTCATTTGCGGAAAAAGTGTGAACGATCACTTAATATCCTCAAGGTGCTTTCTAATACATCTTGGAGTGCTGATCGCACCTCACTACTTCGTGTCTACCAATCATTAACCCGTTGATGGTTATGAATGAGCTGAGCCCGCAATCGAATCGTGCTTCATAATGCGCGCAAACGTGTTCCCCTTGGCAGCATGTCTTAGACCGAAAAGGTTAGAAACAAGTATTTCTCGCATAGTTAAATTTTCTCCCAATGCACGCTGATGAGCTGAGCTCATTTGCCAATATTATTCTGCATTGATAATGTTACAAACGAATCCTACTCGCGAATTTAGTTAGTTTTACTGTCTGCAAATGGCAGTACAGGTTCCATGAATTTCTTTTCATAATGATTGAGGATGTTTGTCTTTTTACCTTGTTCTTTTTATATGCATTTTGGCATGTTATTTTGGGTGTTTGTAAAGTAAAATGGCTCAAAAGTGAAATTTAAATGATACTGATTATGACGATGATTATGATTGTGATACAGAAAGCTTATCAAGTTTTGAGTCTGATGAAGACTTTGTTCATAGTATATCAAGCTCGAAAGACGATTCAAGCGATGAGGAAGATTTTTCGAGCACTGGTGTAAAATTAATTCAAGTTTTCCCGCTCCTAGCCGATTTAGTTTTACTGGTGATGTGGGAATAAAAGCTTGCGTGACAAATATTTGGATCCACTCGAGTACTTCGAGCTGTTTTTTACTGATGAGATTGTAAATCATTGTTACTGAAAACCAACATTTTTGCTGCTGAAAATTTAAATAAACTTAAGAGCAAAGAACATTCCCAAACTCATCATTGGAGTGAAACTGATGCGAATGAATTGAGGGTATTTTTTGCAACATTAATTTTGCAAGGAATAATTACGAAACCAACTGTAAGAATGTATTAGTCAAAAAGAAAGTTAATTGAAACTCCAAGTTTTTCTAATATCATGAGTTCGAGAAGCTTTGACCTTATTATGCAATTTCTTCATTTTGATAGGAATGAAAGCACTGATTCTTCTCATCCTCAGCCAAAACTAAAAAAAAAAAAAATTGGACCGTTTTAAATTACTTACAGAAAAAATTTTCTGAAGTTTACACACCCGAGCAAGACATGTGTATTTATGAAAGTCTATTGCTCTATAAAGGGAGACTTTCTTGGACCCAATACTTACCACTTAATAGGGCCAGATTCGGTATCAAAATGTTTATGTTATGTGAGTCTCATAGTGGATATGTATGATCTATTATAATTTATATCGGTAAAGGCACAGATGTATCGGAAGAAAATAAAGAATGTTCATTTTCTACTTGGGTAGTTTTGACATTATCTAAGCTGCTATTAAACAAAGAATACTGCCTTACTTTAGATAATTACTACAACTCTCCCGAATTAGGGGAAATGTTATTGAAAGCTAAAACTGATTTTTTTGGAACATTAAGACCTAACAGAAAAGATCTGCCAAAGGAACTAAAAACAGAAAAGCTTAAAAAGGGAAATTTCTTCTTTTTAGAGTTGGGTTTGTATGTCATTGGGCACAAAGGGAAACTTACTTGCCTATCAAAGAAGTAAGATGATGATCATGCGATGGAGAGGTAAAAAGTATGGTCATTTTATAAGCTCAATTCATAATCCTGAAATCATAAAAGTCCCAAATAAATTGAAAAATGGGGAAATAGAGAAGCCTAAGATTGTTTTAGATTACAATAATACTATGGGTGGTGTAGATCGCATGGATCAGTGAATTGGATACTATGACGTAACTCAATTTCATCAAAGAGAGTAAAACTTTAAAGAGAGTAAAACTTTTCAAAGCGAGTAAAACTTTAATTATTAATTAGAATAAATTAATAAATTCTTTGAACCATAATTACACATAACCTGACACAGAAAAATGGCTTTTACTTTTATGGGTTGAAAACAGGAAATATTATAAGAAAATCTTTAGTTATTTATTGGACATAACAATTTTTAATGCTTTCTAGCTGTGGAAAAAAAGGAATAAAAAATCAAATTTTGAATTCAGAATTGAACTAGCTGAAAGAATTGTTGAAAAATATCACACTCACAGACATTTGAAATCATAACCTTCTGAAACAGTTTTGAATATTTTACGTTTGCTCGCCACTTCCCTGATTATATTCCACTTACTGAAAAAATGAAGGAACCTACTAGAAGATGTGTGGTATGTTGCAGCAAAAATGATTCCATTGGAAAAAGAATTCGCCGTGAAACATGTACTTATTGCAAAGACTGTAATGCACCATTATGTGTAATTCCATGTTTTAAAGTATATCACACCCAAAAAGATTTTTAGGTAATTACTGTAATTAAATGCTTCATAAAGTTTTACATTAGTTGTATTTATTTAGACTTTTCAATTTAATATTTGTCTTATATTTATAATTAATGATTATTATTTATATAATTGGTTATAATCAGTTATAATTTACTATTTATTATCATTTATTAATTATTTTAAAGTACTTAAAAGTGTTATTTATGTATTAAAAGTACTTTAAAAATTTTTTAAAATGTGCGAGGTGAGCTATCTATTGCATCACCAGAGAAGGGTGATATTTACGGAAGAACGGCGGAGGAAAACAGCTGCAAATTTCAACTGCTGTTAACTCACAATGCAGCACAAATTAAGTAAGCGAAAACTGCTCTTTTCCCTAACTGTCAAAGGGTTAATTTAATCTCATATTGACTATGAGTGTGTTATGTATGGATCTGCTAGATATTCTGTTCTACGCAGACTGGATAGAATACATCACTCTGTTTTGAGAATATGTTCATGTGCATTCTGTGCATCACCCGTCCAGAGTCTATATGCTATCAGCCAACAACTGCCTTTAGACCTGAGACGAATGCAGCTGTCTCTCAATTATTATGCAAAAATCATGTCTGACCCTCATCATCCATTACATTCCATGACCACTACATTTGCTCTAATGAACCTGTATGATGCTCGTTCATATATCATTCCACCTTTTCTCACATGAACAAAAATTCGTTCATTATTATCTGACCTTTGTGATGTCTGTTACGACAAAACAGACTATTTATCTCATCCACCTTGGTATGATCCACAGATTAAAATCATTAATCCTTTTGTTCATTATAGAAAATCAGACACAACAACTACTGTTTTCCAGCAGCTATATGCCTCACATCGCTGTCAGTAGGCCATGTACACACCAGTTTTCACAGATGGATCAAAATCTGCTGGACATGTTGATTCTGCTGTAGTCCTGTTCCATCTTCTCTGCTGAAGCAAAAACCATTTACCAAGCTCTTGAGGAGATGAATTTAAGTGATACTTTCAACTATTGTGTGTACACTGACAGTTTGAGTGTGTTGGAAGCTTTGCAGAACTGAGTAGTTTTTTCTGCCATCCTGTTATGTCTAGAATTTTCCTAGCATTAGATTTCCTTGCTGTTAAGGTATATGACATTATTTTCTGCTGGATCGCAAGTCATGTAGGTCTCGATGGAAATGTGAGTTTTGATGCAGCTGCTAAATCTGCTTCTGGCCCATCTCTTCCATCCATTCCTTTGTTGGATGTGAGAAGGTGTGTGAAAAAATTTATTCAAGATCTTCGGCAGGAGTTGTGAAACATGCAGGTCTCTAATAAATTGCATGCCATATTTCCATACATCACCACATTAACAGTTTTACCCATACGAAGCGCTGATGTTCGTTTGACTCGCCTTCGTATCGGACACACACGTTTCACACACAAACATTTGTTCTTAAACGAATTAAATCCATGATGTGAAATGTGTAATAAACCATATATATCATATTTTAGTTTCATATCATGATTTTAACCATTTACATTTTTTTAAAACATATCTTAACATTATTTGATTTACTAGGGGAACCTCCAAATATAAATCTATTCGCCTTTTTGAGAGCAATAAGTTTTCTCCATTTTATTTAAGTTTTAGATATATTTTAAATAAATATTTTAATAAAAAATTTTATATATTTAAAATCTGAATTTTATAAACACTATTTATATACATTTTTTTTGTATTTTAATATGATTTTAATGTTGCTTGGGTTTTTCTTATTTAATTTTTAAAAAAATTAAAAAATAGTCAAAAATTGGCACAGTTTGTCCTTTTTTGGACCTTGTGCCAGAAAACTCAATCAACCACCAAGTCATTCAATCATAATGGCTCGTTGAATAATTTTTATATGTATCATTGTAGTAAAAATATAACTTCTAGAAACTTTAAATAAATAATCAAAGTAATATAATCTTGGCTTTTGCAAAAAATAAAGTTATATTAATGTTTTTTATAAGTGTTTATAGAAAACCTGACAGGAAAGCTAATTTTTTAATGCTAAAGGATTAAAAATGAATTACATTACATAAATCATTGTTAAATAGTCAAATATGATTTTATCAAGTTTTAAATCAAAAGCTTAGTTAATTTTTGATAGGTGATGCGCATGATCCAACCTGGCCTGAAAGAATATCAACTAGAAAGGTAATTTATAAATCATTTTCAATACATGTGTATCTTAAAAATATTTTATAATTGAAAAAAGTTACATTATTTAGATAATTAAAAAATGTATTTTGGATTTCATTTCCAGAATCAAATATAAACAGTCCAGTCATGTTAATGTGATCACCTAGTATTTTCTACCTCAACATTAAATCGCCAATTTCAGAAGGTAGGTGGCAGCACATTTTAGTTGAGTATGTATAAAGGCTGTGTGAAGGCTTTGAAAAACATTGCAATCGCTGGCATAATGCAGAAACAGAGCAATTTATCTGATGTCCAAAAGGGTGTGATCATTGGCTTTCAGGCCAAGGGAGGAAGCATTTCCAAAATGGGTTAGCTGGGGAACTGCTTGTGTGCTGCTGTGGTAAAAATATACTAAATATAGAAAATGAAACTGTCTTAAATCAGCGATGTGGCAAATGAGATGCGCCTCTGGTCATAGATGACAGGGGTGTACGATGGCTGCAAAGATGCATTCAGGCTAACAGTTGTGCAACCATTGAGCAACTGAGTACCCAGATGTGAATCAGGAGTCTACCAACAGTGCCTTCCAAACTACTGTTCTTTGAACATTGCTGCATCTGGGCTTTCAAAGCAAATGCCTGGTTCATTCACATATGCTGACTGCTGTTTATCAGCAATGGAGGCTGTAGTTTGCACACAAATACCACAACTGGACATCTATTGAGTTGTGACAAGTTGCATTTTCCAATAAATCACATTTTATGTTCATTTAGACAGATAAAAGTTGGCATATACCATAGGAAACCTCTAAAAGCAAACAGCCATCAACCATTTCCAGAATAGCCCATTCTGTAGGTGGGAGCATTATGGTCTGGAGAATGTTTTCCTAGTATTCATTGAGTTCACTCATCATTGTGAAAGGTACAATGGATCGATATAAGTACAAATTTCTCCTTGCAGGCCATGTCCACCCTTATGTGGGCATTGTTTTCCTCATGATAATGGTATCTACCAGCAGAACAATGGGAGGTTTCATATAGCTAACTACTGCCTTGAAGTCACCATGGCTCAAGATCCCAGTAAATACCTTCAGAAACCTAATTGACTCTCTTCCTGTATGTCTCGCAACAATCCGCTCTGCAAAAGGTGGTTATTCCGGCTCTTAACATGTGGTCACATTAATGTGACTAGACTGTATAATCAAGTTGTCACAATTTATTTTTTCAGATTAATTCTTTTACTTCAGTTATTATTGTCATGCTTCAAATTAAATTTTGATCTTTTAGTTCAGAATAATAATAAAAAAATTAATTTGTAAAATTACAAAATGAAAAATAATATAAATAATCATGTTAAAATAGGAAAAAGATATATATCTACCTTTTAAGTCTCTATAAAATCTAAGGAATTAATTTATTTATTTTCTCACACAATACTTAACTGGTTATCCATTTCTTGATCAATCTTACGACTTCTTATATTATTTCCTCCAATATGTAATCACTTATGTTTTGCTTATTTCAAAAGATAAATATCTTGACCCTTGATAATTTTATAATGCTCAATTTCAGCTATTCATTGACTTAGATTTCATTATGTTTATTATATTTATATGCTTTCATTTTTATACTTATAATATTAAAACTAAAATCAGATACCCATAATTTAAAATTAGCATATTAAATAATATAGTCACTAAATTTTATTTATAATTAAAATATTTTAATCAAATATATAATTTAAAAAATATTTCCACTAATTTATATTTTCTGATGTTAAATTGAATTTTGAATTATAATTGCGAGTTGGGCTATATTTTATTGTCATCAAAATCCCTTTTTGTGAATTAGTATGCAAATTTGAATTTTGTTTTTTATAATTTATATTATCAGTATTTTTGCAAAATATGTAAGCACTATTCTACTTTGAAAATTTATATTTTGAAGTGTATTAATGTGAATATATATGCTTAATTCTTATTAATAATAATTGTGTTTCATTAATTGCTAAAACCATAATTAATTTCTTTATATAATGTATGACTGAAATAAAGCCTTGATAAATATGCACTATTTTAATATTGTCTCATTATAAATTGTGTTTCTAGAATTTTCAATACTTTCATAATTTTATTTTATTTCTTATACATCATCTTTTTTGTAGCCTTTTCCAGCACTACTGCTATTTCATGGGTGGAGCTCGAAATGTTTCTTATACTTGCATATGTGGGAGGTATAGCATTTTTTAAAGATAGAGCTAGCATTAAATATTTTGTTTACAAACTATGTAATTAGGCTATAATATAGAAATTGTACCGTGGAACAATATTTGACTTGAAAGGTATACAAAAGATTAAAATTATGTTACAATATTTATATGTATCTGAGGATAAGATATTATGCTAAATATTTTTTAAAATATTATCATGATGTATACTTTTTAGTTTGTGGTTGCAAATAAATAATTAAGTATAAAATCACAGTTATTTTTCTGTGCGATGATATGAATTTTAAGTTGTGTGACTGTAATTCCCATTTTAAGTGTTTAATACCCATTTTAAAAGTAATAGATAATTGCATTAATATATAAATTATTAAATGATTGAAATGCTATTTTTAAATTTAATATGTTTTTTTATTTACTTAGTTTTTTATAGTTTATCAATGTGGATTGTAAATACAATTTCAATAACTAATTTGCATTTAACCACATTACAAGATGTAAACTTTTCTTCAAAAATATGTCCTAGGGACCGGAATATGAAAATTATTATTTAAAGAATATAATTTTTTATTACAACCAGTTTTGAGTAATTATGTAAATATGCAAAGAAATTAATAATTAAAATATATCAATTCAGTATCAATAATAATTGAGCTATCCTGGAAAACTCTTTCTCATTTACTGCATTAAAGCGAGGAACAAAACTTCTGTTTAAGATAGTATAATTCTTATTTTCTTAGATTTTAGGTCTCAATTTAATTTTTGTTAATTCCACATTCTGTCTTACATATTTTGGTAAATAAATTCCTAATCTTCAAATAAATGGTATGATTATACAGGGGAGATTTGTATTCTTTGAGATTATGTGATATGTTAATCTTCATTATTCACAAAACAAGAATTTTAACAAGTATTTTAGCAATTAAAATGTATAGTTTACAATCATTAATTGGTCTTCTTATTGTTACCAGTTAAATTTATTATATTTTTCACACCACATAGCATACAATCAAAAAACTAAAAATTGTTATAAGGTATTTTAGAAAATCTTTTGTAGAATGTCATCTTCCAAATATTATAGATCATATTTACATATTACAAAGGAGAAAACTTGGAAAATTCCAAGACCCCACCCCAACAGATATACGCATAGAAAAGCAATATGCATTGACTGTTGCTTAAAAGTGGTTTAGGTAAAAACCCAGGACTTTTTTTTCTAAAGTACATTGTTCTATCACTGGGGACTTAATGAGCTGCAAGTAGGAGATTTCTATTTATTTCCAGAAATTTAAATTTAAGAAGTTTACTTACTCTAAATATTAAATAGGTCATTTTGATGTCGCAAGAGTTAGTTCCACAGCTAAAATTGCTGGAAAAATTCTTATAAATATCACTATAACTTTCATTTTGCTTTGCAAAAAGATTCCATAGATGGTGTGCTATATTCATGTATTTCAGTGAAGCAATACCAGTTATACTGTGATTTCATATTTCAAATTTAATGTCTGAAATATTTATGAAAAATGATTCTTTGATTTTACAATTATTCTTAAAAGTTAGAGTTATTTTACTATTTTCATTTGAATGTAAATTTTAAAATTTTTATCTATCTAAATTTTGTTATATGTGACTAATTTGCTAAATTGCTATTTAATAGCTATAAAATGCATTTAATATTTTCTGCATATTTTTCTGACAGAAGTTATTAAGTCAATTTCAGTAAATGATTTTTCACTAAATGTTGTTATGATTACTTTCATTTATCAAGTTAATTTAAATAAATGTTCAGAAATAAATATAAGCAAATCTAAATGAAAGCTTTTGCAAATTTTTTCTTTTTAATTATCTATTATTAGAAAATTATTTTGTGAAATTTCATTTTTATTCAGATTAAAATTTTACAAAAATAACAAAACATTCAATGCTTACTTGTCTAGGCTAACCTGATGTTTCATAAAATTGGTATTTTTGAAAATATTTTGTTTAACTGCATATTTATATATTTGTAAATAAAACATTTTTGTGATAATCTATTTTTTACATTCATTTTTAATAATTAGAAAGTAGGAATGATTTATTTAAATACCATATTTTCCTTTATATTATCCGCCATCCCCTTTTTTGAGCTAAAGGGAAAAAAAGCGTCCCATAATGTGCTGCGGTGTATAGTCTTCAGCAATTTTTGCAAAAAATAGTTGAAATTTTATATTACTGATAATTTGGTATCAGATAAAATAAAAATATATATTATGATTAAAAATATAATAAATTCTTCAGAAAAAATTTTTACAATGATAAAGATCTGTTTGAATCCACCTCAACGCAAAGTGCGATTAACTGAGATGAAAGCTTGACATCGATAAATATCCGAGAAGATTTTAATAAAACTTATCGATTTTTAGATTTTAATAACTTTTGAAACAAGGTTAGACATATTTTGAAGATAAAATATATTTATTTCGTTAATAGTTAAATGAAAGAAATGGATTATATTTTCAAACTGCGCATGGAATAAATTTTTTCTTTTATACTGCACCTGCTTTGTTTTTCACCTTACATTGCACATTTGCCGACATTATTTTCATTTGCCTTCCCTGTAGCTTTCAGTTTCAAATTTGCTCTGTAACTTAATTTTCTCTTCACTATGACGACATACGAATTTGAAGGTTTTCAGAGCGAAACAGTTCTGGTCAAGACAGAATGTGAAATGAAGTTAATGAATTGCAACTTGAATATAGTTCAGAGGAACTGAATTCGTTCTTGAACTTAATTGGACAATGCTGATAATTAAAATAAGTCAACAGAGTCGCCATCTGTTATTTATTTTAAAAACATAAAAGTCATTTCTTTCAAAACTTTACTGTTAGTTTTTCTGATGAAAAATATTTTTTATTAGATTAATACATAACCCGTGGATTATATACAGGAAAATACAATAAATAAAATATTTATTAATTATTAAAATATTTTATTCAAATTTTAAACAATTTTCATTGTTATTGAATTGATTGCAATTAAATAGACAGCTGTGAAGAGGATTTATTTATTTTCTGTTTTATTTATTTCCTGATTTTGCTGAACCTATATAAAGCATTTATTTTTAAGGTTTATTAAATTAAAAAATATAAATAATATTATAGTAGTATAGTATCAATAAAGTATATACCATCGTGTATTACCAATACCCTGTATGTACAAAAACTGATACATCAGTTAAGAGTTCTGAGGTAATAGTTACCATCTACATTTCGATGATTTGATTTTATATTTGTGTTAAGTGAACATTATTTTTCTGTGTCTCTGAAAGGGACTATTTAATAGATTTTAGAAAAAACAATATAAAAATCAGTATTGTATTTTTTCTGTGTATAATCAATCCACAGCAGCGTAATATACACAAGACATTTTTTTTAGTGAAAGAAAGTAGCGTCATATAATCCCAGACAGATTTTTCAGTGAATAGTCGAAAACATCTGCTGATAGTGTGGTGTCACATAAAGTAAAAAATACATAATATTAATAAAAATATAATAAATTGTATAAAAAAACTCATTTTGAAAAATTTCAGATTGGCTCCTATTTAGATCCACCTTATTGCAAAGTATAATAAACTGAGGTAAAAGCAGCAAATTGATGAAGAGTGATAAATCCTAAAAGATTCTAATAAAACTTACAGATTTTTAGCGTTCTATAATGTTTAAAACGAAATTAGATATTTTAAAAATAAAATATATTTACTTTAATAATTAAAGGTAAAAATGGGTTATTTTCTATCTACTCATTAGATACGTTTTTTTGTGATTAGTTTTTCACCTTATATCAACATGTTTGTGGCTGTTTTTTATTTGCCATCTCTATATCTTTTAGTTTAAAATCTAATTGTGTAAAGTATATACTTTTGCTTCCATATGATAATATTTTCAGAATGAAACAGCTCAGGTCAAGACAAAATGCAAAATGACAATAGTCTGTCGCAACTATAATATCTTTCATGGAAACTACATTCGTTCTTGAACGTTAATTGAAAAAAAAACTGATTACAGCTGTAATAAGTCAGCCAAATGGAGAATATTTTTTAGCAAATTATCTGAGTTCACATATTTTATGTGCAATAAAATTTGAAACTTTTTTAACAAATAATCTGCGAATTATATACAGAGAAATAAGATAAATAAATAAATTTATTAATAATAATATACAATTGCATTTAGATTTTTCTCAACCATTCTTCAAAAAAACTTTTTTTTTTGGCTTGAAATGAATTTGTTTATATTATGACCATATGAGATAAATGTATGATGTAATGTAGATTTGTATTTATTAATTTTTTTCAAGAATTTAAAAAAAATATTTAATATTGATTGTTAACATAAATATTTATTTTATTCAAAATAAGTTGATATAATTAAAAACAATAAGTTTAAATCAACATTTTGGAATTTTTCTTTATTTTAGATTGTAAATTGAATTGCTTTGAAAAATTTATTTAATGTTTAAAACTGATGACTTTAATTAGATAATTAACATGTCATGTTCATGATATTTAATTCATTTTTTATATCCCTTGCAGTGGTACAAATGGTGCTACTTTACATTATGGGCATGCAGGAGCACCTAATGATAAGACTGTTGAAGATGGGGACATGTGGTATGTAACCTTTATCTATTATACTGTTGCATCTTTGGTACAATTCAAAAGCTTCTAAATGTAATGCTTTGAAAGTTATTTTTCTAAATGAATATGAATCGGTAAACTCATTGTGAGTTATCTGCAATCTTAATTATTATTTATTTATTTATTATTTTTTTGTATTTTCTCATTTTACTCAGTTATTATATTAAAAAGAAACTATACAGTGATAGTGTGAGTTGTAAAACTAATAAATAATTTTGTCATGGTGAAAGATTTTGTTAAAAGTGGGAAATATCTTAGTAATGTCTTCTTATGATTTAACCCTTTAACCGGCTATCCCGAGTACACTCGGGCAAAAATTTCTGTGCGTTTTCCGGCTATCCCGAGCCCCTTGGTAGGGGCAACTGGCTTCACTGCAGTGCTTTAAATTCAACCCCCGAATTGATGAATTGCCGTGAAATCGTAGCTGGGGAACTTACTGAACGGTCATGGTTGATTTAACTAATGTGAGTGGAAATCGAAAGTATTTCAAGAAAGCAACAGTTTTACTTTTCTATAATTATTCAAATTTAGATTTTCATAGTTGAAAACTCTCTAATTATTGCGATTTATAAAAAATATATATAATACTAATTTTCATTACATTTTTTATCAAGTTTTTAAATAAATAATATTATTCAGTTTCTTTGTATAATACATATTATGTTTATATATATATATATATATATATATATATATATATATATATATATATATATATATATATATATATATATATATATATTTTCTTAAAATTAGAATGGATAAAATAAGTAATAAATTGAATGTTATTTTTCTAAACATTTGAATGAAATTAGTATTTTAAACAATTTTGTAATGATTTTTGTACATATTTAATGCTTGTAATCTCTCAGATTTCAACTAATTTCACAGTGAACCTAATTTTAATTTATAAATTAAATAACTTGTTTCTACAGTTATCATTTTAAAGCTTATAATATTTTTATTAAAAATTAACAAAAAATCGGAAATTTTAGTTATACAAAATATGTGTTTATGTAAATAAAATATAAAGCTTAAATCATTTTTTGTTGAATGTAAGAAAAAAATAATATTATAAAAAAAACTAAATTCACTCACACTTGATTTTAAAATGTAAAACTTTAAATTTTAAAATATTAAAAGAAATTTTAACATTTAACTGTATTTAAATTTTTAATAATGAAATTATCTCTATATAAAACTAATATTTATGGCATTATTTCATCAGATACATATGCCTTTATAATAAAATGTAAATTATGCTTATATTAGTATGATGCATACCCTTACTGAAGACACTTCCAAATATTTTATTTTATACATGTGACATGAAAATATTTGCAAGTAAAAGGTAAAATGTTCTTCTTCGGGTTTTTGTACAATACCCATGTTAATGATTAACGCAAGAAAAACCAACAATTCTTTTTTATTTATATTTTCCCCCTGAGCTGAATGAGAACTTGGGCTTAATTTATTACTTTTAATATATAACTTAGCGTATTCATTAGTATTTAAAAATTATGAATTCTAAAATTTCGTTATCAAAAAAATAGCGAAAATACTCCAGTGGATTTGATGAATCCACTATAGATATGTTGACTTCTGATTTATTTGTAAATGGAAATGCTTGTGGAGCTATCGCAGCTGAATTGTCAACTGGGTACCAATTACGAGCCCCAGAAAGATCATCAAATTCACTATCCGTGTCCGAAGAGTAATCTTCATCATAAAAATAAAATTCTTCTTCACTGCTTGAATAGACATAAGTTTGTAAAACGGTAATATTTTCACAGATGCAACTACTAGAAGTTAGCTTCTGAGAGTGAAGGTATAAATTAAACCACACTCCTATATATATATAGATAGATACGCAAACAAGAATGGCAAGGTGAAAGTATGACATTTCAATAATTTGTTCTGGCCAGCATAAGGCGATTTATTGACACGCTCACATGGAATATATCATTAGACAGATGTTTCCAAGATAAATTGATTGAAAATGTGCATCTACTATACCAATATTACATTTGTTTTCAATTTAAATTTATCGGTTTCCCACGGAATTTGAAAATTCCCAAGTTCCACAAATTTGTCAATACCATCAATCCTGATAATGTTGATAGCTTCACACCACTCAAAATTTCAGTACACATGTTTCAACCATTGTTTAAAATATTAAGATCATAAAGTAATTACAAAAATTGGAGGAATAAATTCTACTTTATAAATATTTTCGAATTTTAGAATGGAAATAGTGTTACTCTTCATTCCACATAAAAATATATTATTTTGTTACCATTAAGGCCTATAACTTTACAAAGAAGCTATTATTTTTAGCAAGAAAACATTAATTTTGAATCAAACTTTCACTAAATTCCCATTTTGGTGTAGGACTGGCAAATGATATTAAAATACATCAAGAATTCAGAGTTTTGGAAAAATTACGAGAAATATTCCCTTAAATATTTGTTTAAGAAATGCATAACTATTTCAGAGACATTATAATATGATTTCACCATAAAATCTAATGATCAATTTAACTATTTAAAAAATGTTTGAATTCAGTGATCACAAACATTATTCCGTATAAGGAAAAGAGCAGATAATATGTTAAACTGTTTAATTCTTTAATTATGAAGTTCAAAATTATTTTAATAATTTTTTTTCATAAAATTAAGGAATGTTAAACTAATATTTCGTAAATATAGTTTAAAATCATTGAATAAAACTTTATGTTTCTTACAAATTCCGGAAAATAGGAAATTTCCTTTTTTATTTTTCTAAATAAAGCATGTAAAAGAAACATTTTGATTTACTAATTTAATGAATATATTTTAAGTGTTATGCTTTGTTTTTTATATACTTCAATATCTAACAGAATTGCAATTGCACTAAAGATTATACGTTTATATTCTTGAGACAGATTATTTCAAATAAGTTCTATAAGTTATGACTTTTTTATTCCTTTCGTGTAAACACACGAAAACAAACTTCAATGTTACTTAATTCTAACATAAAGATAAATAATTCAACCTTCAATAAGATTTTTTAATATAAGAAATAAAATTTATCTTTGTGGTAATAAATTAAGATACGTATTTTTAATGGGTTATTTTTGATGCAAAATTAATGCTGTCGAAATTAGATAAAGTATTCATTTCTGGTTAATGAATTTACTTTTAAATATAAATTTTGTGAATATTTACTTCTTTAATAGGAACTATTTAAAAATATTTGTTTAATCTAATGAAAACTAGCTAAATAGTTTTATTTTATAACCATCAAAAGAAGAAGGAAATCACAAATCCTTATATCACTAAAGTGCTTTGAAAAAATAGTTCGCTAAATTTGCCACTGTTAATGATTTGCATGTCAAAGCAGTTTTAGTTCAGTGAAGGAAAAAATATTTAATGCAGGACTAATTTTAATATTTGAAAAAATGTTATACTAACATGCTTTATATTAAATATTCAATTATTAGAATACTATTGAAATAATAGCATTAAGATTTCCTTGCTTTTATTCTCCTTCTAAAAATTTTTAGCGTGAGATACAACATTTTATTATTTGTGCAAAACAATTTAAGAAACATAAAATATATCTAATCATAACATGAATCTTATATCGAGAAATATTTTTGCATAGTTAAAAAAAATAAATCTTTCTGTACAAAGAATTTAAAATGTATTTTAATACATGTTATTTTAATGCGTAAAAAATTTAAAGCGAAATTAATTCCCTAGCATTAGACTTTAAATTATATTTAAAAAAATTTTGAATGTAAAATTTAAATTCAAAAAAAATTTACAAAATTTAAACTGAAATGAATAGTTTACAATTTACTCTGAAGTCTATTGTTAAGCAATTAAGTTAGCTTTTTATTTTTAAGCTATATTAAAATTTTAAAATTTTGTCGAAATTCTTCAATTTGTGTATAAAGCAACAAAGCTGTTTCTTTCAATAATTTTGAAAATTATTTGATGATTTTAAAAAATAGTGTTGACTTTGAAAAGTATCGACAATAATTAAAATCAATTAATAATTAAATAGCAAATTAACATGTTTTAACAGCTATTTAAATCATTAAAATTTTAACTATTTGGGAAATTTTAAAAAAATTCTGATTTTTAATAAAAAAAGATTTTATATATATATATATATATATATATATATATATATATATATATATATATATATATATATATATATATATATAGCAAAATGTCATTTTAAAATTATGATAATATGATATTTATTGAGTTAACTATCATATATATATTTTTTATTTAAGAATTTTAAATATAAAATTAAAATTATATAAATAAAATAAAAATATAATTATAAAAATAAAATTTATATTTATTGTAATTAAAAAATTATAATAGAGACTTAACGAAATTTTCAAGCAGAACATTCACAAAGAAAACTACTAGCACGCGTGGGTTTCTTCAGCTGACAACGATTGATGGTCTCTCCCCACTGTAAGTGATTAGAATGTGATTATTGTGAGGTGGTCCAGTGTAAAACGGAAATACGCCTCATCAAGAGTTAGAGACTTTTGTATTCTTGACAAGTTCTAAAGGGGGAAAAACTTGCATTGCTGTGAAAGCCAAAACTATGTTGCCACCGCGAAGCAAAAATGAAGCACTTTCTTCACTGAACCCCAGACGGTTAAGGGGTTAACAAATGTAAGGAAATTTGTTACTGAAGGAAATTACATTGATAAAGACAACATTAATGAATGAATCCCTTGTGAAAATTACAATCTGATTTGATAGTTTTACTGATGATTGCATTGTAAGTGATGTGTAAGGCCTCTTTCACACTAGACGACTTTTATCATATGATAAAAAAATCTCCGAAATTTTATGTGTGAAGTTATTAAAAAACCACACAATAGACTGGTCACACAATATTGTTTCCCATTCATTGTGAAGAGAGCAGTCTATTGTGTGGTTTTTTAATTACTTCTCACGATAAAATATTTGACGACTTCTTATCATACGATAAAAATTGTCTAGTGTGAAAGTGCTTCTTAAGGATTATGTAGAAAATGATAAGAAATGAAGGAAGAAGTAAGGTATTAGTTATCTTGTGTATATGGATGAGCTTGTTCAATAATTTAAAGTATAAAATGATGAATAACTTTTTAAAATGTTAAAGCTCTGGCCAAGATGAAAAATTTTATGGAGATGATTAAAGATGTCAATAAGCAATTTTACCAACATAATTACATATAATATGATAGCCAAATAATAACCGAAATTCTGTTTGTTGATTAGTTGAATTTTAATGAAATGTATATAAGGCTTCACATATAAATTGTAAATAGACAACTCATTGATGTAATTTAAAGGTAGAATTATAGTTTGTTCTGCGGATGTATTTATTAAAGAATATATGATGTACCTGATATAAATTGTGAATTGGGATTTTAATGATGCAAATTAGTGGCAGAAAAGTAAAAGGATTTATATATAATAAAAGATATATAGGGCTCCAAATATGAATTTTGGGCACAAGCCTAATAATGTAATCTAAAATTCTTATTACCTTCACATTTATCAGGAATGGATACTGTTCTCATTACTTACTGTCTATAATGAAAAATAAAATAAGGGAATTTTGTTTTTGCTTTGTTTTCCTTGTTTTTATTTATTTATTCCCCCCTTTTGGTTTTATTTTTAGTGTTATTTATTTATTTTTTTAATAAGTGATAAAATTATTGCTAGACTACATCAAAATTACAAAAATGGATAACATGTGTTTGAGAAAGTTTGTAAAAAGCAAGAAAATCTAATTCAAAATATTTCAACAAATTCTAAATAAGAGCACATTTAGCTTTAGATCTCTAAGCAATTAAAATAATTTTTTTATTTCAAAATAAATTTAATATTATTATTCATTGTTTTTATATATTTTTATTTATGCTTAATTAGTTTTTAAATTGGACTTAAAACTTCTGTATATCTTTTTATAATTTAAAGAAAGCATAATAAACACCAACATAAAATTTTTCTCGGATTGTTATTTATTTAATTTATTAGTTTTCCCATTTGAAATGAAAATGAATAGAAGCGTATCTTATTTGTCAGAAGTAATTATGCAATAGTTATGTTTTCTTATTTATTGCATAAAGTGTTTTTTAAAAATATTTCCATTAATTTGAAAGAAAACTATGCAAAATGTGCATTTATTGTGATTTAGTGTTATGTAACTGAAATATTCTTTTCAAAAGTTATGTATTTCAAAATGATCATTCACTTTATATTTTTGTTTATTTATCAATTAAAATAAATATGTAAAATATTTGATGTTATCTTATAGAAAGAATAGACTTACTCTAAGATAAAATAATTGCACACTAATATGTATATTATTATATAAAGTTGGAAATATCTATGGCCATTTATATATAAGTATTATTAAACTTACTTTTTCAGATCCACATATCATATACAGAAAAAAGGTTTTCAACTGTCTCATAATATTATTTCTTACAAAAAAATGTTTTGGATTAATTAAATTAATATTTATCATGGGAAAGTTATTAACACTTTTATGTTTTCAGATTTTCAATATTAATTGAAATTATTACAATGCAGTAATATGAATTTTATTTTTTGTAGCCTTTTTGACATGGGTGCTGAATACTACTGTTATTCTTCTGATATAACCTGTTCATTTCCTGCCAATGGCAAGTTTACTGAAGATCAGAAATTAATTTACAATGCAGTTTATGCAGCCAGCAGAGCAGTAATGAAAGCAGTGAAACCAGGTGATTTGTGTTTTCTCACTAGTGAAGTCACTGCACATTCTTTCTTAGTTATTTATACCGAATTACGTGAAGTGTAACTAGAATATATTTAAAATAAATTATTTTTAACCTCAATTCATATAGTTATTTTAATAAAAGTAAATTTTCAAAATAATTAGACAGTTTAAACAAATTATATTTTCTCATTTAGAAATAGGCTTTATTTTAATTTCTTAACTTTGTTCTTAAAGCTTTGAATTATTTTATTTTTTTATTTAGGAAAAATTGAAAATGTTAATATGTTCTCCAGTCAATTATATATGTAAAGAATCTCCATTTCATCTATTCCTAGTATAAAAATCACCTGAATAAAAATTATATCATAATTTGTCATTATTTTAATTCTGAACTTAAAATATGGTCTTTAAATATTGTCCATTCGATATAAAACTTTAAATATCGTCCATTCGATTGATAAACTTTACCTGAGATTGTATTTGCTTAAAATTTAAGAAACATTAAATAATTTATTAATTTTTCGGCTTAGTACTCAAATAAAAATTCCTAATATTAGATTTAAAAGTTACTTCTAATTGAAGAATAACAAAAATAAAGTTATAAATTAGCTTTCTATTAGAACTTTTGTTGGATAAATTTCAGAATTTGAATATTTTCACTTTATTAATTATAAAGGTATGATTCTAAAATTTTTAACGATTTTCTGCTGTTTATTGTACATTTTAATTCATTTTAGTTGTTTATTGCAGAAAATACATAAAATACATGTGTACAAATTTTTTCATTTTATATCAAGGTATCATCGATAGTTTAAATAAAATACATATTTTTAGTTGAAAGCTTTTAAGTTATAAAATATAATAGTCTGATCATCATTACATGCAATTGATTATTATCGTAATGAAATTAAATATTTTTATTTAAATTCGAAAATTTATGTATCTTATTTTTATATTTTTCTATAGTGAATTACTCATTATTATCTTTTGTTCTTAGTTCAAATCTTTACAGTCATAGATAATTTTTGACAAATCTATTAAAGGATGATAGACAAATTTACTAAATAGAGCATTTGTTTATAATTATTGCCCATAATGTTTTTTTTTTTTCTGATAAATTTTTACTAAAGTAAAAATATTTGAAAAATGAGGCTATGGAGCAATGGGATTTTTATTTATATAGGTTCTGGAATTTAATATTGTCTAATAATGCAATGTTTATGTTGCAGGTGTGAGTTGGGTAGAAATGCACAAACTTGCTGATCGCACGCATTTACAGGAGTTAAAGAAAGGTGGACTATTGAAAGGTGACATTGAAGAAATGATGGCTGCTCGAGTGGGAGCAATATTCATGCCTCATGGTCTAGGTCATTTTATGGGTCTTGATGTTCATGATGTGGGCGGTTATCCAGAGGTAAATACTCTACTTATGGTGTATGTGTAATTTGATCCTATACATCCTCTTCAAAATTGCATGCAGGTTATAAACATATATTAATGTGCTCAAGCAGAATAAATATCATTCTTAATATTCAAAATATGCTCAATTGCAATAAGGACTAATAACTTAATTGGCTGGAAAATAATGTTAATAGCTATGCAGAGCAGGACTATTCAGTTTATTGTTAAGTGAGTGAATCAGTATAATCACTCAGCCTTGTGCAAATTGTCAGCAAGAAGTTCCTATTATCATATGAATAATTCTTGGTTTATCATATGAATAAATGTCAAGGTTGATTCATGAAAGTTTATCAAGTTAAAATAGTGTCTATTTTTCAATCTTTTTGCATTTTCATAAGACTTCCAATAATAGCAGAACAAAACCAAGAATGATAATTTTTAACTTTTTACATTTTAAAAAAGTTTGTTTACTGCAGTTAAATAATTAACTGTATAAGAATGTTATGCTGTGTGGTTAGAATAATGGCTGAATTTAAAGCTCTTATTTAATATTAACAGTATTTCAATCATTCACTGTTTCAGGAAAGAGCATTTTCATCAGTTATTCAGTGCTGTTATGCAGATAACCATATGTAATATAAACTTTCCTTAAATGCAAAATAGTTTTCCTTTTTTTTTTTTAAACAAATATAAGTTTAGTATATTATGTAAATTTCCCATTTATTTTAAAATATTTAGTATAATTTTGCTTTTGATGTTTCCACTTTCTTTTATTTGTTAAAATTCTTAATAATTGTCTTAAATACTTAAAATATTTAGTACTTACAACATTTAATTAATAGCGAGTATAAATGGTTACAGAAGAATTGTTATTGTTATTATATTTAAAGTTATTGACACCATTATTATATATCCCTTAATATTTAGAATACATATATACTCATAAATGTAATGAAAAATTAAAAATTGTGAGGAATAAATACTTTTGTAAGCAATATTATATTATGCTTTTATTTCTAAAATGTCAGATGTAAATTTTACAAAATATTTCATAGTTAGAATTTTTTTATCCAATTTATATTATAGATGTTTTCTTTAAAAACATTGAATGTAATTTTATAGGATGGACCTCTTCGACCTTCTGAACCAGGACTGAAATCTTTAAGAACAGCTAGAGAATTAGCTCCTGGGATGGTTCTTACAATTGAGCCAGGAATATATTTCATCGAATGTGTAAGATACAATTTTAAGTCTAGGAAGTTATTTTAAACATATCAATAGATATTATACTGTTATTGTTTAACATAAAAAAGTTTTGGTAAATAATTTTTTCCCCAAACACAGTTTTTTTCCCCATTATTCTTTCATTCAGTCAGATTTGGCTTAAAAAATTTGAATAAAATTATAAATATGTAAATGCTAAATATTTTTATAGTTTGATCAAGTGGACATATCAAAAAATTTACAAAGTCGTTTTCTTCTTGAATCTATTGTGCAATTATATATGTTTTTTTAAATGTATCTTTTCCAGTAATTAATAGAATGGATATTAAAATTAAAATTCACATGTATTTCTAAATATAAATTAATAGATATCTTTAAGATTATTCAGTATATTTATTAATATTGAAATTAAATTTAAAGTATGCATTCCTCGTTGAAAGCAAAATCCCTTTCACTTCATCTTAAACAATTGTTTCTTTCCAGCACTACATCATAATCTACAGAATATAATGTATTACTTCCGATTAACGAATTTCAATCACCCAAATTCCAGTAATTATGTGAAATAAATTTTTTATTACTAAAATACGTTTTTTTTTATCATGTATTCTCAGCGTTTTGATATATAGATTATATGAATCATTATTTTCTAATATATTCTTTGCTCCATCCCCTATATATATATAAGCTGGCAGAAGAGTTATTAGTGCTCAGATTTTCAGTTTAATAGTTCATGTGCATTTGAATTTAAGTATTTGTAGAGATTCACAAGCCACTTTAAATTATAAGTGCATGTCTTATTACTCCTCCTTTGCAAAAGATGACCATTGAGTGACTAAGAAATAAACGAAACCAAATCCTCTGATTAGTATATTTCATTTCCAGTAAGAAAATTTAACCAATAATTGAAGTTAATAAAATAACAGAAATAAACAATAGAATATCCTATTAATATTCAAATTATTAACAGTTGATCACCTACTACATTTGCAAAAAATGATTTAGAAAATTAGCTTGGCAGTATTTTGCAATAACTTTAAAAACAGATAAGTGCTATTTTTGAATGGGTTGGCATTATTGTACTTTAATATTCTTTTAAATACAGAAATAATTAAAATATTGAATTAACACTTTAACATTGTACAGTAAAAATCTTAAAGCATTAATCAAAAATAAACTTAGTAAATTGAAGAAAACTCTCATTTACAATAAATAACTTATAAATCATTATTTATTAGCAATTGACTAAAAAACTTTTTTTTTTGCATTAGATCATTTTTAAAGTATTTACTCTACTTAGATTTAACTTTGTCCGTCAAATCATGAAAAAATGTTATATGCATATTAAAATACTGTTAAAAAAGAAATAATTAAATACCCTAATCACTTGCTCTGACATACATGCGTGGGGGAAAAACATGCTTTGTTATCCAACAATAGGCGAAATTGAACCTGAGATCTATTTTGAAATGTATTATCTTATAAGTAATGATTACCTGATAAATGTTGTCAAGAAACTGAAATACAATGTGTTATTAAACAATAGCTAACTGTGGGTAATTTAGATTAAAAGATACTTCAACTCGAAAAACTTAAACTACTTGAGTGGCTCACAATTAATTGTGTTATTAATTGTATGCAACTAAATACAATTAAAGACAATGAATGATTTGATGTATTCCAATTGAATTTTATCACTACATTTTTTTAATTGAATGAGTGAAATTTTTAGAAAATGTTGTAATTTTATATAAATGTTTAATATAATAAATAAGCATAATTTATAATATATATAATTAATAATTTCTCTTGTTTAGAATAGCATTAATTTTAAAATGTTTTATGTATCTCATGTATATTGAATCTTTTTAAAATTCTAATTAATGTATTAACTCTATAATTAATTCATTATTTACAATAATAAGGTATTTTCTTCAAAAAAATCGTTAAATATAAATCAAGTTATTTTAATTTGCAAATTATTTAATTTATACATTGTTTTGACATGTTAAGTTTTGTAAAAAAGTATATTTCGAAAATGTATATGTAGAAAATTTAAAAGAAATTATGTTTTCTATTTGAAATTTGTCAATCTTTTCGATTGATTCTTTTTAATTTGATTAATTTTATGTGTGACTTTTTAATGTTAATAATCAAATATTGTTAAAAATTCTGAAGAGAAAATTCCAATTATAAAAATGTTTTAATTTTAAAATTAGATCTGAGTAAATTAAGTTTATTTTAAATATTTATTATAATATAGATAATTATTATCTTTGAAACTAAGAAATAATTACTCAAAATTTACTTATTAAAATTTTTCAGCTGTTGGATGGTGCACTAAAAGATCCCAAACTTGCCAGATTTTTAGTTCCAGAAGCTATTGAAAGATTTAGAAACTTTGGTGGTGTAAGTAAAGTATTTTAAATTAAATATTGTGTTAGTCACATGAAAGTTAATAAAAAAGTCTAAGTTTCTTTAAGCCTTTTCTTTGAATTCCTTATTCATATATTGTGGATTTAAAGATTATTTCAATTTAGTAAAACAAAGGTTATATGAATATCACTTTTCCAAGTTTGGAAGTTTTTTGTCCCTTGAAAATTTTATAAATTTGTTTATTCAGTAGTTTTTCTAATATAGAATTATTTAATTTACCACAATTATTTTTCAAAGAAAATTCTGGATATCTGAGAATTTCATTACCAAAAATAAATAATCTCAAGCATGTGCTTGAGATCAATGCTCAAACAGTTTGATATTCACACAGCTTAAAATTTGTTCATAAAAATAAAATAAAATAAATTATGGTTTTAGATAATCTGATTGAGCTATTATCATTAACTCTACAGTGAGGCTATCCTTAGAAATTTTCAGCCTTGCTACTGATTTTAAATTAGAAACTTTCCAGAAATTCGGCTGAAATAGGTATTAAAAGATTGCCATTGTTTCTATCATTGTATTGATTTTGACTCAATATTAAACTTACAAAAAAAAAAGTTTTAAGAATTAATAGAAACTATTAATCATTTCTTGACAATTATATGAAAAAATGTTAAGAATAATAAAAAAAAATTACAATGGTTGTATGTATATATTGTGCAATCAAAATTTTTCAATGTTTAATAATTCAATAATATAGTAAAAATTTTAATGATTTAAAAATATGTATGTAGTGCTTATAGAGAGCTTAATTTTCTATATAATGATATTTTAAAAAAATTTGTCCTAAAGTATACTCCAAAATATAAGTGCAAGTTAATCTAAGAAAAATTATATTCACTGTAGGTACGTATTGAAGATGATATTGTTGTAACTAATGATGGTATGGAACTGCTCACACAAGTGCCAAGAACCGTTGAAGAAATTGAAGCCCTGATGGCAACAAAACCAAAAATGACTGAAGGATTCATTCCCACTCTTACAGGGAAAACTGGTTGAAGCTTGCAAAACTATTTTAACCAGTAAATGTGTTAAATATTTGTTTAGGGTGTAAATTATCTATTTTGTAATCAAAATATAATTCTTTATTAAATGTCACTTTATGTAATTAATACATATTTACATATGTATATAAAGCATTAATAATTTGATCTAAGATTTTTCAATATGTAATATACTAAGAATTTACAAGTGTTTAAAAATTATGTTTATTGATATGATTTGGAAAACTATTTTGATACATTAAAATAATTATCAGCAAATTATTGGATTTATTTGAATGTTTGAAAAATTAAACATGTTATTACTTAGGAATGTATTTAAGTTTTCATTAGTCTGCTTCCCACTGTAAAAATTTAATCATAAAGTATAACTGCAAACCTATAATTTGAAAGGAAAAAAAAAAAACACACACACACACATAAATTAACAATTAAAGGAGTGAATTTAAATAACTTATAAAAAATTTTAACTATACAAAAACTAGTTTTTACTAAAGAATACTATGTATTATCAAAGGTTCAAAATTGAATATAAAATTTAAAGTATTAAAAAAATGTCATTCCCTAGGTTTAAATAGTATCATTGGCTTTAAAAATCATTAAAGAATATAAATTTCGTTTTTTTTATTATTAAGTGAAATTGTTTTATATTAAAGCTAATGCAAATTGAATAACTGAAAATATTTTATATTTCTCAGTGTCATACATGTATAAAAATAAATGTTTAAAGTCATTGTCTTTTTTTTATCCAATAATGATAGTATAGTGTGTAAACGAAATATTAAAGCCAAATTATCACTGCCATCTAAATTTTCATTTTATTTAAAAAGTGAATCATTTCTTTTAATTTATACTTAGCTATTTAAGACACAGAAAATATCTTTGGAATATTTTTGTGATAAATTATAGCTTATGCATTCATTTTCTTAATATTCATATCAATAAAATATGAATACTTTAAAAAACACAAAAATTCTGTACTGTATGTCAAGAATTTCTGGAAATTTTATTTTAGCCCAAATGTAATTTGAACTTTTTGTTTTTAAAAAGTTTTATTAACAACATTTTATATACATTATAAACATTTTTATCCAAAATATATCAATTTGAAATTTCAAAAATATTTAATAGTAAAAGTATTCAAAAAACTAATATTTTCAGCATAACATCAATTTTCACCATACACAATGTATTTTAAAACATTCATGAACTCAATAGAATTAAAATATATTGTACATTTTACTTATTTTTACAAAACTTACATTTTTGATGCCGTTTCTCGTATTGGTATTCATTTGTATGGTTAATAATATATGCATCGTACTTTGTGATAAGGCGTGACTTCCATTTCTTCAGCATACTTCCTACGATATTCCCACATGTAATGATCAATCAGAATAGAATTGAAGAAAATATTTTTATCCAATTTGCCTTCCTTCTGCTTACTTTTCAGATTTTCTTTTATGAGCTGGAAAAAAATATTGCTTAAGTGAAACTATATATGTAACTAATATTAAATTTTAATCACTTTTGTTTTTATTTCCTATATTACCAAAAATGTATATATTTTTTATTATCAATTACACATTCATAACGATTATATAAATAAAAATCAATGGTAGAAATTGCAATATGATAAACTTTAATCTTTAAAGTTTGTTTTATATGAAGGACAAAACATTTACATTGGAAAGAAAACTTTACAGAAATAAATATTGAAAAAGAACATGTAGCACAATTAAGCATATATAAGAGAAAAGAAAAATTTATGAAAAGTAAACTTAACATCAAAATTTATTTACTCATATTGTTTAGCAGTTCGTATGTGTTGTATTTATTTATATAATAAAAATTACAACAATAACGACATTTAAATGACTTATAAAATTAAATGAAAAAAATTCCAGATAACTGTTCATATATAAATTATATTATTATATAATACTATATAAATTAAAATAGGTTGAAAATCCTGATGTGAGAGAGAATTTAAATACTAGTCAGTCTTGTTATCATTCATATTTTTTACAATCTTTTTATTTGAAGATAAGAGAATTCAAACATGCTAAAATTATATTGATGACTGATTGACAACATTTTCTCTAATTTCTTATCCATTTCACAAATCAAAGGTAGAATATTTTTGTCTTTTTAAGTGTCACAAAAACCACACAGCAAAAAATGAAATTTTTATACCTGTAAATACAGCTGTGTTTGTTTGGGAAAATTCAACTTTAATATATTATTTTGCAAATCATAGAAAATTCCAATAATATTTCACTCATTCAGAAAAATTACTTATTTACTATTTGAGTCAATATTAGAACTGCAAGATTAAAACAAAAAAGCAATAAAACTTGTCTTTAAATTAATTTTACAATCCAATGTCTCCTACATTGCTAGTGATAAATGCAAAACCAAGTAAATAAGCATATTCATGTAGGAAAACGCATCACCAGATTGGGCATAACACTGTTGAGTGGTTAATATATTGAAGAATTTGCTCATCTTATCTTTTTCTTAATTTTAAATAGTTATTAGTTCTAAATTTTAGCTGCTTAAGCACTTAACTTCTTTACCAATTATTCATCAAGATACTTTTAACTATCTTTAAATAAAAACTGATTCAAGACTTAGAACATTTTTCTAAGTATAGTAATATAAAAGATGCTATTTTGACAAAGTTTTATTCATTGTAGTCATTCAGTCAAAGTATTGATTTCAAACTATCATGTAATGAATGAAATGGTATGGGGAACAATAGAATTCAATATTATATGACATACTTCTACCACCCAAATGCTACATCCTCTTATTTCAATTTCAAACTGATCACCATTTTTCATTTCTTTTCCTATAATAAAAAAGTTTCAGCATTAATATCTTTGAAATACCACAGCCAGTTGGGATACAGTGTTAAATGTAATCCATTTTATAATATAATTTTCTTATTTATAAGTCTCTATTAAAATATATCTGAAACTACTATAAAAATATTTCAGGAATGCAAATATTTCTGAAATTATATTGTTAAATTTGTTTAGCTTAAATTGTTTGCATCATTTAAAATGAATTCTTCAGTTACATCTTCCTGAAATAAGGCTGTTATTATTTGATGATTATATTAATGACACTTTATATTCCATTATATTATTGTATAATTTAGTGGGGTTTTATATTAAAAATGCATTCCTAAATATAATTGGCTTTGACAAAGTGTATCCATATCATAAGGAAACTTCATATTTTAATGAAAAATGTTCTACCACTCTAATAATTTTTACATTTTTTTCTAAATCTCCTATATTTCACACATTTTTATAATGATTAAAAACTCTAAATTAGAAAAATAAAATATAGTGCCACTATATTTTCAAAGGAATAAATTAATTCCTTCAGTAAGTCAATTATTAGTTTTAATTTTTCTCCCTCCAGATGATTATGCCAATACATCTTCTTTTAGTTTAAACTTATTTTTTTATGAAAAACACTGAAATAGGTATAAAATATTTCATATAGGAAAGCATAAAACCTAAACTTAATATTAGGCTTTAATAGAAATAAATATTTAAAAAATATACAAGCTTATGCTGTAGGCATTTCATTTATTAAACAAAATGTTTGAAATGTTTGCTTAAATGTACATAAAACAAAAGTTTAAACAATACTATTTTAAAGTGAGAAGATCTAATCTGGACACTTTTAAAAATGAGGCAGGTAAGTATATATTTGTACAGATACTTATTTTAAAATAAATTGTATGCAGATTAACTTGATTATCTGTGAAAAATCTAAGAAAATGCATGCATTATGTAAATCATAAAAGTTATAAAACTGTTTTAAGAAGTTGAGTAATATAAATAAAATAAAAGCTTTTATTTTTTCAGTAGAAAATCTAGTAAATCTGTTTTTTCATTAAAGTACTCAAACTTTTATTATCATTTGACTACTATAAACGTACTTAAAAGAATATATATAAAATACTTCTTCATTTTTTTTATTTTACTTACATTATTATATTGCTTTTATATAGTATTTTTATTGCATTTTGCTATTAAGAACTGAGTAAAAATAGACAAATTTATGTATTAAATTACCTTCCTTTAGTGCTTGCAACAGTTCCTCAGAATAAATCAATGCACCAAAATGAACTAATACCTGTGGAATTCTGGAAATAAAAGTATATTTATACTTATATTATGTATAAAATATGAAGTTTAAATATTCCTTCAATATTTATTTATCTTTTCACATAAAAAATCATTCTTAGTTATTAATATAGTTTCAAAAACTGTTAAATATGCTATCACTACATTAATATAATATATAATTGTATTTTTTATCATAATGGAAAATATTCTTCACACATAGTTTTAATATCAGTAAAAAGGTGTATCAAAAAACCATAGAGGAGCTGGAAACTAAGATAATAAATTAATCAAGCAAAACCTTTAAATAGTAATTTGTTTAATGGTCACACTAAATGATAAAAGTCTAAGAAATACATTTTAACTTTTTTTTCTTATATATGGATTTTAAAAAATAAAATTTTATTTCTGTTTTGAAGTGCCATTATCAATAACTTGCAAAGTATTCTTTACATAGGTATGTAAGTATCAAAATTTTGTAAACACGTAGATTACAATATTCTGTATATCATTTAATTTCATTTGATAGTAAACTTGTAATACTGTATAAATGAAAATACCTTTTAAATCAACTTTATTTAGTATAGATTAAAATTTTTATTACTTTTTCTTTATAAAAAAATAATCATATAATTCAATTTTTTAAACTTATATATAATAAATACGATATTTTGCAAATATTATAATAAGAAATATATAATTTTATGTAAGTAATTCAAAACTTAATATCAGATGTTACTTCTACAAACTGAGTTAAGTTATACAAAAGCAAAAAAAAGCAATATTTAACTTTAATAATTTTTGCATTATAATTTGTATTTATGTACAATGTGTGTGTGTAAAAATACAATAAACTTACAACACTTTTGCAAAACATTAAAAAATTAACTCTTGAAATTGTCACAAAACCAGTCAAATAATTGTGGTATGATTTATGAAAGAAGTCTGATTAATAAAATGCAATATAAGTATATTTTAAGTTAATTAATGAAAATCTATCGTAAAAAAATTTGGAAGTATAGCAACAATATTAAAAATATATATAAAATGAAATTAAAATATTGTAAGTACCATAAATATGATGTGAATATAAAATTAAATATCGAATATTGCACAATTTTTTAAGTCTAACTGTAGTTTTGAACATTAAAATTTCAGTAAATAATTGCAAGGAAATAAATATAAGAAATTTGCAATTTCTTTGAATAAAAAGTGAATGGTCAAAATTTAAAACTTTCACATTATTTTAAAACTAAGTGAAATTGATAATCCAAACACCTGACAACTTATAAAATGTTTGTCAGTTTTAAAAATTTTATTTATATAAAAAATTTTACATATTTTTTTATAATTAATGTATGTACGAGTTATTATCTTTTTCAGAGAAAGAATAATCTTCAAACATTAAGTTCTGTTAAAATATATAATTCATTAGAGATGCTATGATTTCAAAAAATTTATGAAGACAATGTACAACACCTGTAATCTGCAAATATAGTTAAAGAATCAATGTCTTCAAATGCTCCATAACCTTGACCTTCAAAGCAAGCCCAGATATCTCCAATTAAAATCTGAGCTCTTTTGTAGAATGATACTATATAATAATATACAATATATTATGATATGAGCTTTGATTAAGGTTAAAAATGTTGTACAACAATGTATCAAAAGTTACCTCTCTGTCCTTCAAACATTGCTTCATCTTTGTAAGATGGAAAGTTGTCAATAATTATTTGTAGTAAAGTCTTGGCTTTGTTTTTGCATAATTCCACACAGTTTGTAAAAGAACCTTCAAATTTCTATATGCAACATACATTACAATAATTAACATTTCTTTATTAAGAACTTAAGTACTGTTATGTATAGAATTTAATGCAATAAATATTTTTTAGTAATATAAGATTTTAAACAATTTTAATACAAAATCGTGTTTGCTACATTAATATTTTTCCAAAAAAATTTTTTTAAACTTTTTTCATATTAAGCAAACTATTGACATTAAAATGAAAATTAGTTTTATAATAAAGATTAATATTAAAAATAAAATTAAAATTTAAAAATACAATGATTTCATGCCACAATATTAGAACTCATTTATTACACATTTTCCATTACAAATTTATAAGCATGATTTAACATTTAAAATACATTAGAAAGGAATATTTTGACATCATATAATGTTAAGAGTTTAAAAAAATGTACTTATAAAAGAATAAAAGAAATAGTTATCACATATTTTAATAAGCTTATTAAATAATTTGCAACAAAATTCATTTTAACTACAATGTTTCAAACTTTTCTAGATATGAAGTTAAATTTTAGATTTTAAAAAAGGGAAAGAAGCTAATACATAGTTTTTCTTTAAGTATTTTCTGTTAAAATGTTTGAATGGATTTATGCTAAATTTAGTATACAATCTATTATGTGTCCTAAGAATTAAAAAAATACTGTTTAAAAAATCTGCATTAGGTGTGTTTTTTCAGTAAATTTTTTAATTTGAATAACTTAAACTAAGATATGAGACCCTTATTAGTTGTGTCAAAAATTAATTTAATTAAATGCTAGAACAAAGCATGTAAAACAGATTTGCATTTAAAAAACACTTGTAGCATTAATGCTTTATTTCAAGATTCTCAATAGTGTTAAAATGAGTTAATTGAATTTATTTTATGTTTGAATTCAAGAAGCAACTCCTCAGAATGACAATGTCAGTTAAAAACATCTAGGCCATATTAACATGACATGAAAAAACAATTAAATTTAAATGAATAATGCAAAAAATTTTATTTATATTATTTACAGGAATTTTCATTTATATTATAATTAAATCACGCATTTTCATCCCAGATTTAAAATTTTGCAGCATGAGAGCACTTCAAGTCACTTTTTCAAACAAGAAAAGTATTATATTGCCTGAGGCATATACTTGTGGTTTCTATAATTATATATATTAAAAAATTTTCATAAAAATTTAATATTAGATATGCATTTTTCTTATTTAAACTATATTTAACATTTCTCTACATTAAAAATGTAACTTTTTAGTTTTTTAAATTAAAATTTTATTTTATCTTAAGAATATAATAACATTTATTTTAAAGTACTTTTAAAAAAAATCAGTATTAGAGCTTTGGTAACTTTCATTTACTTTTGACTTAAGTACTAATATCTAACACAACACATAGAGGTTCACATTTGACTTTTCTATGTAATTTATTGTGAATTGCACTCTTTAAACTGAAAGGTTTGATGATCCTGGTCTCTATTGAGCAATGTGATGAATGTTATGTTTTATTTTCATATAAATACACCTATCAAAGTGTAAAATATTTTGGGGTTTACCTTTGGTGATACATAACTGTGACCAGTTTTTGGCTCACAATGGTCTAATGCTAGGGCATATTCTTTAAAGTAGAAGGTCATGAGTGGTGAACATTGCACTTCTGCTTTCTGCATCCACATCTGTTGAGGTGTACGATTAGAAACTTTCCAGGTTTACTTCCTTGTGACATGTGAATATGGCCCACTTAGTATAAAAAATATTTTTCAGAAGACAAAATGCTGTGAATGTAAAAATGTTTCATATCATTTTGAACTGGCTTGCATTTGCAATTCATTTCTCAACAGAATAGCTGTTCCTCTATCATGGCAATGTAATATAATTTAGTTCTTTCATGGAATTCTTGTTATAAATGTGCCTTGGAAATGTAAAATGAGTTCATCTGTTCAGAAACATACTGTAAATCATTTTTACATGAACATTACAGATAATATTCCAGTCGCATTTCACCAAAAGAAAACCTAAAGTATACAATGAAACAGCTCTATATTCTCAAGAGCTCATTACTGAGCATAGATGCAAAGAAATATTCATCCTTAGCTCATTTTTCTTTGTGAATTTTGGGTACCAAAAGGCATATTGGCAAATCACCAAAAGGCAGCTTTTGCACCAATAACCACACACACACAAATGGAGTTAATTTGACATTTCGAGTCAACATCATACAACCTACTGACAAAAGTACAATAAGAGTGCAATTTATTTACCATTTTGATTAAATTATCATTCAAACAAAGCAATTAAATCTCATGTAATTGCAAAACAGATAAGCTAGGCATGCAATATTTAACACACATGTGATATAGGACACTGATCTTTTTCTCCTGGTGAAACTAGTCCATTATTGTATAATCCTTGGCTATGGGAGTTAGTTTTCTTTAGCTTGTTGAAATATAGTTTTTTTCACTCTGCCGCAAAATGATTCAGATTTGGGATTTGTATAGCACCAAAGAGCGTGCAGTGGTATATTTTCAAAAGTATGGATTTATTTCTTCTAAGAAAATGTGTATTAAAGGCCATGATAAGGCGTTGTATATCAAAACTGATAAGCAATGTAAAGGGATGTGATATATATGGTTTTAAATTCCCATATTTTTACTGTGCTCTGGTTTATTTACTGCTGGCTGCAAGAAATAACATCAGTTAAGTGGGGAGAAAAACTACTAAATTTGATAGGAAAGACAACTGTAGATTGAAATAATAATATGAAAGAGGTGTGCACTCGTAGCCAGCTACAATGTGATTCAAAACAAATAGAAGGTCCGAACAAAGTTACAGTGATAGTTGAGAGCCTTTTTACAAAGCGAATAAACTAAGTCAGTTGTATTCTTCCAGAATATTGGATATTTAGGTATTGTGCAGAGAGACCAACAAGTGTTTCATTATAAAGATTTCCCATCAAAAGGCAGTAACTCTAATGGCTGAAATTAGGAACAGCATTGCAGAAGGAACTACAATTTTCTCAGACTCATAGAAAAGTAACGAAACTGGTGAATTTGAAGCAGCTGGATTACAACACTTTGAATGGATCCTGAAACTAGTGTACATACACAAAATGCAGAGCGACTGTGGAGTTTAGCAAAATGGCAAAGCAAGAAACACTACAAAACTACCCGAAAACATGTGGATTCGTATTTAAACAAATTATGTGGCAGTGATTGCATAAGAATTTACAACTTGTTTGTTTGCACTTTAAAAACTATTAAGGATTTTTGGACAACAAAATGATTCACATTATAATATATATAATTATTATTTATTTACTATTATTATTTGATAAGTTTATTGTGTTTACAATGTTTATCTTGGAAATATTTTCCTGGAAAAACTAGAGCCAAAGGATTTGATGAGCATTAGCAGGTCAACTGGATAATCCCAATGCACCGAATTTTGTTTAATCTTTTATAGAGCCCATCAAAATCATATCATATTGCAAGTCTTTATTGTCTATACCTTCAACAAAAAATCTAATGCCACTAAAAAATTTTAAAAATTTCATTTTTAAAATTTTTTATTACTTCATGAATGACATCACTTTAGGTCAAACTGCTAAACAAGTCAAAATGCTGAACTTGAATGATACACACTTTGAAAGCAGAAATGCATTAATATTACTATACAATATTTAACTTGTACATGAGGGTTAATCCCATTGGACTTAAGAATTTAAAAATTATTTGTAAGATTCTGAATCACTGCAACTATCCCCATTTAAGATAGAAGTTGAATCAGCAGATTGCTGCAGTGATAACCAGTGCATAGAATAATTCTACCTCTAAAAAATGAAACAGAAAAACAGTTTAAAAAAATAATAAAAATTAAAAACTGTTAGCTTAACAATGATTAAATTAATAAATGAAATTTAATATAAAACTTAACTTAATAAATGAAATCTAATAGCTTACATATCCCAACAGAAATTTTGGAGAATATATGACAAACTAATTACAAGCATAGGCTTTTCTAAATGCAGATATATTTTGAAAAATTATATTTGTATTGGATAATACAAAAATACTCTTAGAGTAAAGCCTAATTACTTTTTCAGTAAAGTTATGGAAAAGTACTTTATACCAAACTTTTATAACTAATTTCCAGAAGAGTACACACAATTAAAGAAAGTTTCTTGTATATATAATATGTATCACAGAATTATTGAACTATGAAGATGGAATAAAGAGCTCACTTCAATTAGACATTTCCCTGTCTCGTTGAGAATTTTTTGTCTTTCAGCAAGCATTGGCATCTCAATTCCAGAATCTGATCTAAAAATGTGCTTCATTGTATCCATGGATATGGTTGAGTAGAAATTTGGGACAGTGATAGCATAACCTTCCTATTTTAAATTGATTAATATTTCTGAATATACAATGAAATTCAAGACCTTACAAATAAAACACAAAAAAGAATTAAAAATACATTAAAATATATAATTATTAGATTTTTACATTAAAATTATTTATTTATAAAGATGATAAAATAATATATATTGTTCAGCACAATTTATGGCTATTAACTTCAGGTTAAAATAATTGATCAAAACGATTGATTCATTAATAAGTTCAACTCAAAAAAGATAATATTCATAGTGTCTAAAAGATTTCAAGATTTTGAGGATTTCAAACTTATGATTGTATGTCATTTATAAAAATTCAATGCTTGTTAGCAAAGTTAGAGAAGCATTTTACATTATTCATATACATAAATATATGTTTTAACTATAAATTCATATCAACAATGGCATGAGTTTTACCAAGTTGTTTAGAACTCAGTTATGAAAGCTATAAATTCTAAAGTAATTAATAATCTAAATCATTAACTATATGAAATTCAATGACATACATTTATAAATTAGGGATAATTCAAAATCATATGGCAGTCATACTCTAAAGATTTTGAGGATTACACATATTTATGTTAAAAGTTAAAGGAAACTATTAAATGATATTGACAATGTCACAATAAAAAGAGAATAAAAGTAACATGTAAGAAAAATAATGAAGTACATATAAAATAAATGGTGTCAGAGAAATATTATAGTTTAAAAGCTTATTGTTATCTTCACAATGGCATAACCGAATAGCTATGACAAAGAGGATACATATATACGATTTTTTACATAGCTGAATTATCAGCTAGTAGGAATGTGGGCTTACATGGATGATAGTATCTAAGGAATTCAGAATCACACAATGTCAGCTCTAGGATGAGCCATTAGTTCCAAGAGGATAAAAATATCAGTAAACATCACAGCATTTGGGTCACTCCCAAATTACAATACCAAAAAGCGACCAGTAATTAGCAAGAGCTATAAAAAAATAATTATTTAAAAAAAACGTGCAGCTTACTAAGTTGCACGTAAAGACCTATCTTCAGCCATGGGCACTAGTTTTGAGGAAAATATTTTGAAGATTGTTGACACATATAATCAATATGCTCTCAGCCCTGTCTGTAATGTTCCACTCAGGGCAACTCCCTTGTCATCAATTAAATTAGTGTGGAGAACATATAGAGCTCCCATATAAGAATAACAAGGTCCTTTTGTCACTGAGACTGTTATAATGGCACAAGACTGATAATTTAAAATGGAATCCTTCTGTGTTGCAGAATAGATTTGTATGCTCAAATCAGATCCATAGTAGGCCTAATTTATTTGCTTATAATTTTGAAGTGATATGTTTAAGAATGCCACAAATCCAGAATTCATTGTGCGAACATTATAAACAAATGCCTTACTCTAAATATATTATCCATTTGGAATTGTCTCTGACAGAGCATAAATGGTATATGCCACATCAATAAATTGCAGACCATCATTATCTCTTATATGTATACAAGAATTTTGGAGTACATCACTAGGCAAGCAGCATAATCTTATATGCAGCATGCCTAGACATTGTACAAACTGTATTGCAATGCATGGATAGCATATGAATTTATATTCATATACTGACCATATATACTATTGAGTTTATATAAAGTTTTTCCAATTATTCCATCAAACAAATACCACACTTTTTATGAATATTATACACACACATATAATTTATTTAATTTAATAAATTGGCTTTATGTGTATACCAAGCTTTTTTCAAAAATTCTTATTGGCCCAAGTTGACATTTACAGACATAACTATACATTAGTATATAAAATAAGACAGAATTCTATTCATAGACTCCAACAAAAACTTAATTTAATTCAACTTGTGGTGACTATCTCACTAACAACCCAAATATTTTAACTGAATTAAATTTGCAATAATCGGAACTTCCTTGAAGTGAACTAAAGTGACTTGCACTTAAACGTTATAAAACTCATAAGTGAATTATTCATTTCCCAGTTCTACTTGTTGTTGTTTTGTATTTAATAAAATATTTGCTACCATCATTCAATTTAATTCATAAGTGTTGAATACTTACAACACTGTGGCAACTGCTGACTGTCTGACTATGTTTTTGCCTACAAAGTATAAATTATGTACTTATATTTTATGTTATCATTTTATGAAACTATGCAATCTCGGACAATGCTCTGAAGGTTACTGAATGTGGAATGTGAGTAGTTGTTTGCTGTATTTGCTTTCTCCTACATTCTGAATAATGTTTAATGGTAATGACAACACCACTCAGGTCGCATGTATTGCGTTGCAGCTCCCACCTTTCTGGAAGTCGAATGTGCACTTGTGGGTAGTGCAATGTGATAATACAATTGCCTTTTGTGGTATCACGAGCGATGATACAAAACATTTAGCACCTATAGCACACATAGACATCAAAGTTTTTGGATTAGTTTCAGATATTGTTCTGACACCATCAATCACAAACAAATACAAAACTTAGTCTGATAGGCTGATATTCAAGTTTGAAGACCCAGTATATTAAAAAGTAAAAATATTAACAGATATCCAACTTGACGATGAAAGGCCTAGTTAATTGCTTCAGATAATGAAATACTCTTCTGGTAGACAACTGAGTGACGATTTTCAGCAAAGCTCCAAAGAATGCCTATACAAATCCAAATTGTTCTATCAGCCTCTCAGAATCTCTTTATAAGTTGGACTTTATGGCTGACAAAGTAGCAGAAATTATCATGCCAGCACTTATTTGTGAAACCTCTGCTGCCCATTATAAGCCTAGTAAGCCATTTACTAGTTTTTCATGTACCATCTTTGCCACCAAGTGGAGGAACTTTTTCGCCAAGAAGCCAAATTGTCATATACATGATTACCTTGCCGATAGTGATCAGCTTTTCATCAAATATCTTGCCCCCAAAATACAAGTGAAAGTATGCAATTTTTTTTCATAAACATTTCGGTGAAAGTGATAAAATGTAAGCAATCTTGCTGCAATAATACAAAAAAAAATCAGCTTCTATTATAACCAGGATGACAAGTGCACAAAAAACACAGTTGTTTATTTGTTTATGACAGAAAAATTGGTTAGAAGTTTAATTGATTCCGGCAGTGAAATTTCAGTTTTACCACTTTCTTTTAAGGAAATGAAAAATGCATGTGCAAATTTTTTCCTGTTTGCAGCCAACAAATTCCTGCTTATAAATTTTCAAATTGACAGCTGGATTTAGGTCTTCAAAAACTATTTCCATGGAGATGTGTAATTGCTGATGTGATTTCTCCTATTATAGGTGAAGCTTTCTTGCAACATTTTAATCTTCCAGTTGACTTGAAACATAAGCATCTCATTAACCCAGAGACTATTATTTACCTCTGATAACATCTCTTGCATAAATTAACAGTCTCTTGTAATTGTTTATGCTGATATATAGATTATGAATCCTACCTGTCTGAATTCCCAGGTGTAACTAATCCTTTTCTGATTAAGCATACTGTTTCTTGTGACACAGTTTATCATATATTAACTCTTGTGGTCCTCCTGCCTTTTGCTATACCCAGGTGGCTGCATCCAAGACTGCACAAAGCAGGGAAAGAGGAATTTGAATATCTTCATTCCCAAAGGATAATGCATCCATCCAAAAGCCCACAAAGCTCTCCCCTACATGTTGTTCCTAAACAAGATTCAACAGTGCATCTGGTTGGAGATAATTAAAGACTCAATTGAGTTACAGAATTCAATAATTATCATATTCCTAATTTACTGGATTTTGCCCATGTACTTCATAGTAAATCTATTTTTTCAAAAATAGACATTTTTAAAGTTTTTCATCAAATTCCAGTTTTTTAGGCTGATATTCCTAAAAAAGCAGTGACATCATGTGGCCTTTATTGTTACACCCATTTGTGTTTTGGGTTGGTGGGTACTCCTCAAACCTTCATGCATTTTAAGCATGAGGTATTAAAGGGCCTCTCCTTTTGCTACATCTATTTGGATGATACACAATGTGCATGATGTCATGATGTTACAGAGCACAAAGAGCATTTGTATGCTATATTTAAGTGCCTCAGTGCTTATGGCTATAAGTTAAATGAGTCATAAATGTTTTTTTTTTTGTGACACAGAGCTTCAGTGTTTCTTGGTCATCTTATAACTGCATGAAGAGATTAAGTCCCTACAAAATAAATTTCAAGCCATCCTTGATTTTTTAATATCTGAAGCTATTAATAACCTAATAGAAATTTAAAGATTTGTTAAATTTTTATCATAGTTTCCAAAATGCAGCGGAAGATCAGGTCACACAAAATAAGTTTTTAAAAGGTTATTCTGGAAAACCAAACTCTGAAAAACTAATTGTTTTGATTCATTTTGCAACTGAAGCATTTAATAAGTGTAAACAAGCACTAGCAAATGCCACCATGCTTGCCTATCCTTACCCATCTGCTCCACTTGTATTACATGTAAATGCATTGGTGCAGATTAAGCAGTTGGTGGTGCACTACATTAAGTTGGGAATTCAGAAATATAGCCTTTAAAGTTTTTTTCAATGAAGCTGAACAGTGCAGAAACTTGATACAGTATGTATAACCAAGAACTCCTTCCTGTTTTTGCATCCAATCGGCACATTTTAGATATACATTGAAGACTAGAGAGTTTGTCATATATACTGACCACAAGCCACTAACTTATGCTTTCTGCATAAAGAATGATAACTGTTTCCCATGACAGGTGAGACAATTGGATTTTATATTCCAATTTACATCTTACATACAACATTTACCAAGTGTCTAGAATATTGCTGCAGATATAATGTCTCGCATAGCTGCCATAAATGTTTGCACTGAAATTGATTATTCTGAAACTGCTGCTGTAAAAGCAACCTATGATGAGTTAAAATCTTTATTAAATTTCGACATCTCGCTGCAATTCAAACGAATCCTCTCATTGAACAAGATATTGATTTATGGTGTAATGTTTCAGCTGGTAGAGTATGTCCTTATGTTCCAGCAGAGCATCACCATATTATTTCTTACTTGCATAATATTACACACCCTGGTATACAAAAAACACAGTACATAATTAAGGAAATATTAGTTTGGCCTAGAATGTTATCAGATATACCTAAATATTCCAGACATTGCATTCCATGTCTAAATGTTAAAATCCATCGGCATACAAAGGCAGCCTTGACATCTTTCTATGAGCCTTCTTGTTGATTTGACCATGGCTTATATCTGAATGGACCACTTCCTATTTACAATGATTACGCTTATTGCTTAACTTTACTCAATTAATCTTCTAGGTGGCTAGAAGCCCAGCCTCTCAAAGACAACACTGCCAAGATGGTTGCAGAAGCATTTCTCACATGTTGGATCTCCCGTCATGGAGTGGCTTCAATTGTAACTACTGCTCAAGGATGTCAATTTGAGGCTTCTCTCTTCAATTCTCTCACAAACCAGCTAGGGTATTCCTAAATCCAGGACAACAAGCTATCATCCACAGTCCAACAATTTAATCAAGGAATTACATTGACCCTTGAAAACTGTTATTAAGTGCTATGCTACCAAACGGTGGACTATGGTTATTCTATTGATTCTCCTTGGCTTTTCGTGCAGCTTTAAAAGAAAATTAGGTTTGCACATCTGCAAAGATAGTTTTTTGGAACTACAATCTGTTTGCCTTAGATCCAACTAAACAACAATCTGTTGAGCCACATGAATATGTGAGCAAACTATGAGGGTACATGTAAGCACTTTGTCCTATACCACCCAAGTGGCATGGAGATAAGATGTTTCTACACCAGGATTTTGTAAATAACTACTCCATGTGTTTCTTCACTATGACATAGTGAGATGTCCATTTCAACCACCATATTATGGATACATTTTGCTTGTCAGTAGAACAGAAAAGGTTTTCCATCTTAACATAAGTGGTAGAAGCTGTACCTGTTTCAATTGACAGAGTAAAACCAGCATACATAGAATAAATGCAAGCTAGATCATTTGCTCCATCTAAATCTCTATAAGATCTTGAGCACATCTCATCTAGTCAAACCAGATTCTGTTCCAGGAAAGACAGCTCTGTTGTTGCAAACTTACACAAGTGTGCAGACACGTTCTGGTCAACATGTATATTTTCCTGAAAGATATAGTTGACACTGGGAGGGGAGTGTGTGGCTACTACCTCGCTAACTACTCAAAAGCTTGAACTGAACTCTTAATGATCTGAGCTTCCTTGAAGTGAAATAAAGCGATTTGCACTTAAACATTACAAGACTCAGAAGTGAATTGTTCATCTCCCATTTCTACTTCTTGTTGTTTTGTATTTAATAAAATGTTTGGCACTTTAATTCAATTTAATTAATAATTGTTGAAAACTTACAACACCACGGCAAACTATAAATCTTTCCCACTAAAAACCAGGAATACATACTGTAACAGTATTCACCTAACACAAAATAAATATCTAAGCAAAAAATATAGGTATAAACAAAACAAAAAACAGTCAAAATAACTGAATACACAACATAATGCTCATGTTTCCTTGACAAACTCATGAAAACTTCTGATCAAATTTAAGATAATCATTTATAGAAAACTGTTTTATTCATTTTAGGATTTGTATTCTTAACTAGTTCTATCTTTTCTTTCTTTTTTTACATAAAATTTTTTTTTATTGAAAATAGCTGTTATATTACTATTAAACTTAATCTTAAAATATTACCAAAATAAGAATCTCTTAATGATTCATTATTAAGTAAATTAAATAAATTTCTATAGAAAAATTGTTGAATTTAATCATACTTCAATAGCTCTATTGACAGCAGCACATAAAGACCAATAACCAGTGTATGTCTTCCCATGAAACGTAACTTCATATTTATTTCCTTCTTCTGACCAAAAGGAAAAGTTCATTGTATCAACAAAAAATATCCAATCAATAGTTGAAGGTATCCTGTTGTCCTGAGGATTCAATTCATTTTCTTTCCAACTCTTCAAGCTGAACTTTTCTTCTTTGAAACCTTTGATAATCTGGAAGAAAAAAAATAGACAAAATGCATGACATCACAGTGAGTCTTCATAATATTAATTTAACAAAATGTTACAATTACAAAAATTGAATAATGAAAAAGTTTTGGTGATTTTAAAAATTCATGTTAATTCCCTTATTCTTCTCTTATGACAAAAAGACAATTCATATCCCAATTCAACATAGCAATGTGAAAACTATGGAGTAGAAGATAATGTTATATAACCTTATAAATAATAATATTTTAATTAGTCTACACATAAGGATATAAGAAATAGGACTATATCATTCAATTGCAACCAATCAATCTGCCAAAGTTGAAAAAATATGGCTTTAGTAGTAATTTATCATTTATAATATATCATTTCAGAACCTCTTTGCAATAACAATGAGATTTGAATTCAGTCCCGATAGTTTGGTTTCTTTGACCAACAATTTGAACAGAGCTTACAGTTTTAAGTGCATTCTGACCTGCTAAAAACATCCTTATTTAAGCTCTTTTTGGTTGACAATTTTTAGACTTTTTTTTATTTATTTGCAAACAAGGGGAAAATAAGTAAAAGATAATAGGGAATAAAAAATAATAACCAGGATGTAGAAATGCTTCTGCTGAAAGTTTGAACACACAAAATATTGAACTGAAGACCAGAATGTTGGCTATTCAGATGAGCTCAATTTTAAACAGCATTGAGAGTCACTATCAATACATCTTTATGACACTGGAATCAATGGATTTACCACCAATTTCTCATTTTGCACATTTTTTATTGCTTTTAAAATCTTCATATGAATGACAGCTAAGATTCAAATGTAAGATATGTTCTCATTCAAACTAAAGATTTTGTACTAATTTGTTGTTTTGTATATTTTAATTTTGAACTTTTATAGCATTCATATCACATGAGGTTAAATTTGGACTTAAATACCACTATTTATATGCAAGTCCAAAAAGCAAGGACAATTAAATACTTAAGACATGTTTTTTAAAAAAATTTTATGTGCATTCCTTCTCTCCTTTCTTTGTGAATTCACACTGTTTTATCAAGTCATTCTCTGAATGATCTTTACATTAATAAAAATAAATTGTGAAAATCTTAAAAACAGACAAGTAAATGTCCATCCATGACCCAAACACTATTTTTTTCTATAGAAATTTCTGATATCACAGAAACATCTAAGATCATGAGTCCACTATCAATCATTGATCCTTTTTTGTAAAAAATAACATTTTCACCTGCATATTTCATGAGAAAATTGACATCATACAGTTCATTAAAGCAAAAGTATTTCTGATTCAAAATACCAAATTTGTTTAAAGTTAGTAAATTCCATGTTTACAAGCAATTTTTAGATAGCTTTTCATGTATTTTAACATTAATAGTAATTTCTTTATTCTCTTATCTTTAAATTACATTTTTGTTAATTACATCTGAATAAGATTTAAAGTAAGGCAGTGACGTTTGTTTTGATTTTACAGTTTGACCATTTCATTTCTCTATATATAATTGGAGTCTCATAATTGGCTTTTATCACAAGCAGATACAGAATTTTGTATGTCTTGTCTTTAGAGAAATTTTCTAATTTCTGTAATGTTATGCTGTAATAAATGTATATTTAAAAACTATAAAAAAAATCTTGGAAAACTTCTAAATTCAAAATATAAATTATTTACTAGAAAACATTTGCCTTTAGTCATCTTGAATGATAAATTGTATTTAAGTTTCAAAAGTAATAAGCAAGTAGCAAAAATAATCAATGAAGCACTTTTTTTTAATTGTGTATTACAAACATGGTGATAGATTCCTATAAGAGCCTCCATTAAAATTCTTGACCATCCTTTCCTATTGGCTGTTTTCAAGTTGTCCCTTCTTGCATTAAGTTAAATCAAAATCACTTTCTTCAGAATTGAGTAGTTCCTCAAAATATTCACGGCATCAGTTTATATTTTTATAATTCAACCAACATACTCTTTATTCTACAAATATCAGCATACTGAATCCCTTCCCTTTTGTATATTCGAAGTCAAAATATGAACATTAGAACATATTATACTAAAAATTCTTTAAATATATCAAAACTAGTCTAAAAAATGAATAACTTATATATTCCATTTTAATTTTACCATCATAGTTACATCATTTTATGGCAGTTTATAGTTTATGTATATTTAACCTTATTTGATCCATTTTAGATTTAAATAATTTAACACACATATTACACATTTTGAAGTTCTAATTGTGATTAATAAATAAAATATATTTAAATAAGTAATTTCAAAAAAAAGCTAAACAATGTGTTTAATTAATATCAATTACTTACTAATTCAGAAATTTTTTCAACTCCAATTTTTGATATGGATACATGCTTGGCATGATTTGCAATGTATTCTGCCGATTCTCTGGGAGACAATGCCATCTGAAGTAAATATCATTTCATATTATAAGTGAAAGCATTACAACAAAGAATGTAATAAGTGTGAAATAAAATAACACTGACTAAATTTATAAATTTATTAAGCATTGGGGATTCACTATATACAAATTTTAATCTTTTCATAAAGATATTAACTAAGAGTTTTACTTTGAATAGCATAATTTTAATGACTATATAAAACAGTAATAAATCAACTTGCTTATTTTATCACATATGAAACAGCATTGCTACACCAGATCCATGAGCCCATCAATTTTTGCAAAATCAAGAAACAGCAAGGGATTTTCAAGGAAATCATAAGTAAATCCCATACACAAAAAAGGTGTAGAGAGCTAGCCTGGGCAACACTGCATTTACAACAGATAGAATAGGGTTTAACATTGCCATCAAATTTAAGGCCTCAAAGATAGCCACTGCAAACTTAGAATTTAGTCTGGTCAGTTCAAGAACACTTGAAATCAATTTTCTTCTTCTTCTTCATAAGCTCAACAGCCTATTGCAGGCCAAGGCTGACTCGCTGATCTTCTTCCAGCTGACTCTATTAGCCGCAACAGCCCTCCATAGGTTGACTCCCATTATTTTGAGGTCTTTTTCAACAGGGTCCAGCCACCGCGTGGGTGGACGTCCTCTACGACGAATCCCTTCGATTTTTGAGAATGTCACTTTTTTGGTGGGAAAACCATCGGTGCATCTGTACAGGTGGCCCAACCATCTTAAAATCAATTTTAATACATAAAATTTTATCTTATTTAGGACCTACCAAGCACGACCTGATTTGGGATCCTCTTCTGGTACTAGACTTTTTAGGGTGAGTGTACTCGTGGGCCTGATCTAGCTTTGCTGATCATGGGGATTGGAAACAAGAACAAACAATTATACATAAAATAAATTTGCTTTAGAAGTGATTCCATAATATATTACTTCATCTCCAGAACAATTAAAACCTTACATTCCAGAAACATGGAAGTAACTACAATATAGAGTTTTTATTGCTTATTTTCTGTTTAATCCATTAAATTTTTCTAAAAATTATGGTAATGATAATACAAAGTTATCTAAAAGAAATTAAATATATGAATATTTTTAGCATTTCTTCAGAATACTGATGTTGTAGACTATATAATAAAATTTAACCTTCAAGTTGCTTCTAAAAAATTATATTTATATTCATTAGCAATTTTATTAAGCTTAGTTCCAAAATGGTTAAATCGAGCTTAATCTCTGTTAAAGAGCTTACAATAAATCAAAAATTAATGTCACTAGAATAGAAATTAAAATTTGTTGATTTCATTTCCCTACGATATGCATTTCAGATCTTTACAAATAAAAAATAACATCCTAAAAATATTTTAAATTTAAATAAATTTGAGCATTTTATTGTAAGACTAAATTTTCAAGTTATATAACAAATTTAAAAAAAAATTCATTTCTCATTTTTTCTTTTAAATAATTTTAAACTTCATTTCTACTGAAAATCATTAGCATATACAGTGAATATTAACTTACCAATTTATTTACAAAATTATTTTTCATTTATAATCTTTAAAAATGTAAGTATTTTTCTGAGATTAAGTAAATTTTCTAAGATCTTTTTCAAAAAAATATAAAATTCATCTTATAAATTACATTGTATTTTCTTTCCCAATAATTTTTTAAAAGTTGATAAAAACAATAAATCTGAGAACCACTTTATAATAAAATTAGGAAAAATATAGTTTAAGAGAAAACATAATTTAACGTAAAATATAACTTTTGAAGAAAATATAATTCTTTTTCATAACATCGAAGAACAAAAACTAAAGGAAAGCAAGAGTTGAAGTTTAATTTTTTAAAAATTAACATTAACTATTCAAAAATAAACTTGAATACATCAAATGAATAAAATTTTATGGTACATTTCCATTATACCCCCCTTTTGAATTTAAAGAGATAGCATTTTCTTATGGAAAAAGCAAAAATATAACATAGATAAGATGATTATAATGGTTCTCAAAATTTTATTCTTAATTAATATACATATTCCAATCAAATATTTTTTTTGTGCAAAAACTAACTGAAGAATGATAAGCAAATTTAAGCATGCTACATGCTAAACAAAGCTAAAGCTAGTTGGTGCAAAGAATGGCTTAGTGATAAATTGGTCACCTAAAACGAACATGACTGTCACAAATCACAAAAGGTGTAAAAAAAACAGCCAAAAACAGCAATATTTAATATTGTTTCATTTAAAAAATGTGCTATTATACCTTGAAAACTGATGCAATTGCTCTAAGCAGTTTCTGCCAGAAATAAACCTTGGCATTTAAATAAGTTTTGTTTATAAGTGATAAATATTTAGTTTATAAAATGTAATTAAAATGCATTATATTTTGTATTTTCTAAAAGGTTGAATCTTTTTAAACAATACACGATGCAAATGAAATATTTAGGACAGTAATTTGCGATTTTTTCTTCAGATTTAATCGGAAAATCAACGGGGGTATAATGGAAAAGTAACAATTTTATTATCATTATACATACTTTAATATGTTAATGCGACCTAATCTTAATACTTAAAATATAAGCAAAATGTTTACGATGAACTTCTGTTTTTCCAAATTTAAATGTTAATGAAATTTATAACCAAAAATATATTCTATAATATAATTTTGATAATAAATTTACAAGTAAATGTGTATTAGCATTTAGAATGTTCACTCTTTCCATCAAGGTATGTTTAGTCAACAGTACTTCAGAAAATTTTCGCGGCAAACTTTAGCAGACTAAAATAATGAGATAGAGATACCGGTAAATCAACAAGTTGCCAGAAAATTTAATAATAAATTTTCAATTAAACTTTTCTACAACACTATTTATATTTAAAATACAGCATTGCCTTTATAATAATAAATAAAATTAATTCAAAAGGAATTCTTAATAAATTTAATGACTTTGTTATTATTTTTTAATTTTTCTTCAAAATATTAATATCTTTTTTTTTAATTTTACAGAAATTAAAATTATTATGCAGTATAAAATGCATATAACTTCATTTTAAATGCATTTCATATTTTTATGCTGAAAATTAATTCTGCAATTTACTGCATTTAAATCAAGGTCAATAAAATAAATTAAAAGTTTGATACGATTAGCGATTGTGCTTGCTGACGTAAACAACGCTCATAGGATGAATCCGTAACCAGAAGCAAAATTTTGGAAAACTATAACATGACAGACCATCGGCTTCTTTCCGGCACTTCGATTTCTAACAGAATGTTTTACTTCTTCTTAATATTATGTTTTAATTTAATATTAGTATTTTGTGAAGTTCCTCACCGCAAATTTGAATATAAATACAGTTTTAAAGGTCCTTATTTAGCTCAAAAAGATGGAACTGTCCCCTTTTGGGAACATTTTGGAAGTAAGTGATAAAAAATTTGTCCTCCAGCATTCGTACACGTGGCTTTTAATAGTTTTATATTTACATCAATTGCTGTTAATAATTTATTTATATCAAAATATTTACTCATATTACTTTGCTATTCATATAATATATGAATATTTTACGTTTTTTCTTTGTAATTATGTTTCGAAATGTATGTAGCCTGAATCCATATGTTTTAGTCAAACATTTATGAATTTGACAATTTATTCTTTCATTAATTTGTGAGAGGATTGTAAGTGTTATATTAAATAAATGATAACCTTAAAAAACGTTTTTAAATTATAATGTATATTTTTGAGAAAATTGAGGTAACTGTTCTATAGTGCTTTTCGTTCATCATTAACGGTATAATAATTTAAATTTACCATGAAATTTATTTTTTACCAATGAAAACTTCCTTACTGTTTTACTACAACATCTTGCTCTATACAAAAATTATTCATTAAGCATTTTTAAAAAGATAAAAGTGATTAAATTGAAATAACTTTTCAACTATAATTTCTGTAACATAATGTAACAAAATATTTTTGTGTGTACTTTTGTGCCAGTTAATCATATTATATATTTAAAACTTATTTAATCTAATAGGTCTATTAACCCTATATATTGTTTCCAATATAAATTTTTATTAAAAGTTTGACTAAAGTTGCAAAGTCTGTGATGTAAAATATTTTCTAGTTGACAAATAATTATTTTTCTGTATTAAATAATCAAAAATTAAAATAATTACTTTCATGAGTTAAAAATCTTGGTATTTGTCTTCCAATCTGGTAGCTAAATAATCATGGGGTTTTACTTCCTGGCTATAATTAACACATTAGTATTTGAATCCTATTTAAACTAAGTTCACGTTGAATTAGATAGTATTGAACAACAAACAAAACATTTGTAATTTTTTAAAACTTTGAAAATGTTTGAATACTTAGAATTATTATACAAGAGGTATTTACATATTCCTTAATTCATTATAATTTTATATAACCTATGTTTGGATTAGATAACATAGAATCTTGTTGCTGTAGGTTTCTTAATTGATATCGTAATAGATTTTTATATATTTTCCTTCATATTATATAATTTAAAAGTAGTTTTAAACTGCTTAGTAAAATTTTTAAATTTATCTAAAACTTTTATTACCCGAGTCATTAAGCAATCTACTATTCAATAATTGGATCGCAATTCAAGTGAGGAGGAATTGAATCCTGTTAAAAAAACTGTCTTCTGTAATGAAAAAAAATATTTTGGAGGAAACTATTTAAGAGATGGGTATAGTCTAAAAAAATCTCAAGATGCTCTCAAGAATTGTCAAGCACTGAACAGAAATGGCTAGCCGAGCTGGGAGCCGAATGGTTAGCGCTGTTGCCTTCGGTTCAACAGTTCGTGGGTTCGAATCCCACCTTGGGCATGGGTGTTTGTAGTGGTTCGGAATCCACTTTAAACCGTAAGTCCCAGTCTAATTAGCCCTCATGTGCAAAAAATGACCGTTGAGCGACAAACCAAACCAGAAATGGCTATCAGTTATTAAAGTAGCCAGACCATGTAGTGGTAATGCAATATAGCAGCTTTATTCTCATTTGCAGGTAGCTCTAGTGCATATTATCTTTATAATAATTGTAAAGTCGATAGTTGGAAAATCATTAAATTTAACCTTGTCAATTTTATTCTTTTTGAATTAAATGGTTTTATTGGAAAATAATTGTTTACTAAAATTGTAAAAACTGAAAGGTTCTGAAATATGTAAAGGCAGAATAGATTGAAATTTCATTAGAAACTTGAATGATTATCATCAATTTGTATTTTAAATTTATTTGAAAAATTTTTATAATATATAAATTCATGTGTACTTTATAAAATAGAAAAATTACTGTGCTTATGAAAAATATGTAACTGAACTTCCTAATGTGTATTAATATTTGAGTTATTTGGATATAATTAAGAAATTATAAATATTTAAAATTTTATCTATTAAATTGAAATAGTTTTTCTAATTTAATGTCTTGAGTTTAAGATTTACAAAATTTCATTTTTAGATGCTATTGCTAGTGAAGAAATGGTTCGAATAACACCATCACTTCGAAGCAAAAAAGGTAACTTTTATTTTTATTTAAGTATATATATATATATATAAATAATTATTAAAATTACTCTTAAAAAAGTATTAAAATTGGAAAATTTATAATCATTTGCAAAATAAAGAAAAAATTTTAATAAATCAATATTAAGTACATAAAAAATTTTTAAATATATTTATTAAAAAGCTTAAAATAAGTTCTCTTGTCTACTATGCTGTAAAATGTTAAAGATATTTGAAAACTAATTCATTTTAAAAATTCCAAATAATCTGCTCTTTAAAACTTTTTTAGAAATTTAGTTATTAATCACCTTTTTGTTATAATCTGTAAAAATCATTGAAATAAAGAAATTAGTGAAAATATGATAAAGCCACATACACACACATTGATGTCCATGGAATACTTTAGAAGAGAGTGATAAATTATTTAATAATTTGGAACTTTATAGAATAAATTCTAGAAAAGGTTTTATGAAAAGGAACATTCACAAAAGAATAAATATTAAGTATAAAGTTTATTCTAAAATTTACTAATATAATTATAAATATATTTTTGCAAATGTAAATGCAAATTATAAGACACATTTTATTTTAGTAACATAAATTATAAAAATGCCATTTGTGTAAACTAAAGAAAGAATATTAAATTAATAAAAAAAATAAAAAAGAGAATTAAAATAAAAAAGCAATACAACCTATAATTTAAGTATCTAAAAAGTCAAGAAATAGAACAAAGTGTCCTAAATTGCCCTGTAATAATGTAAGTACTAGGATTTTTCCAAAATAGACTGTTAAGAATTGTGTAAAAAAATTCTAACTCTATGACGTCATAAAAATCAGGTTTCCAGATAAACAAGGAAATCCGCACAAAAATCACCAAATTCAAAATTTGGCATGCTCTATTATATAGCAGCTACACTATTTTTCATTTAATTGATACTTGTTTGTAAAAAATGACTTGACAAATTAAACCTTGTTAAAAAATGTGTTGGAAATATTTTTTATTATTAAATCTATCTGTGTAACATTATGCTCACTATGTTAAAGCATCTTGACACTTAAGTATTTTTGTAATTTTGTAAAACGTATGTTATTTTTCAATAATGTTTTTTTTCCCCATTTCTTAGTTTAGGAGCAATTTTTTTTATTTTAGAAGATGCTTAAATTATCCTTAAAAATACATATTAATAATAAATTATCAATTAAATAAGTTTAGTGTATCATACTATTATAATTTTATCATTTTTTCCGCATGCAATTTTTAATTCTAATTTATGAACCAATAGAAGTGAATGTGCTATTGATAATTCTTTAATATTGTACAACACAGGTCAATTTCCTTGCAATGTTTATTATTTTGGTGTAGTAATAAGTTTTGATAGATTATTTAAGCTAAATTTCAAACAAAATTTACCCAAGAATTTAATAAAATATAACAGGGTGTCTTATTTTATGAAAAATATTAAGATATGTGAACTCTTTCTTAAATATTCCATTTGTTTAATTGATGTATTGCGATATGGAATATCTAATTCTTAATTTTTTAAATCATCTTTTCCAATATTACAAAAGTGCCTTTTGAAAATACTAACTATTGTAACTTTATTCAGGCTCTATTTGGACAAAAAACAAGACTAATTTTGATTGGTGGGAAGTTGAAGTAATATTCAGAATTAGTGGTCGTGGAAGGATTGGAGCTGATGGATTTGTGAGTATCTAAAATTAATTGCATTTTATTAAACTATTTAATTTTAATTAATTGTTTTATACAAATTATAATTTTTTTACTAGGCCTTTTGGTATACAGATAATAAAGGTGTAGAAGGACCAGTATTTGGTAGTAATGATCATTGGAATGGTTTGGGTGTGTTCTTTGATTCATTTGATAATGATGGAAGGGTAAGTTTTTCAATTTGTTCTCAAGACTTTTTAAGCTATACTCTAAATGTGATATTCTTGAAGTTTATGCTATTTATAGTTTCATTAAATGTTTCTGCTCATTATTGAAACATGACTGATTTTAGCTTAATATTTACAATATTGTAAATTTTTATCATACATAAAGTTGTATTTTAAATTTCATATAAATACTTTAAATTGTAAGAGATTTTTATTCAGTGAAATAAAAATATGCTATCTCTGTTATATAAAAAAGTTTATCATTTAAATGATTAGTAATTTTATATAAAGTATCTTTATTTTAGGGTAATAATCCATATATTATGGCTATGGTTAATGATGGAACCAAAGCATTTGATCATCAAAGGTATAAATTTAAAATTAATCTTTATTAATATAAAATAAACAAGAATAAGTTTTTACTTTGTTATGTTATTAAATTTTATGTTTATCAAGATTCCTTGTTTAGAAAGTGAATTTCTCTTTCTCTCAAGATTTTTAACTCTTAATATTTTGTACTATAGAATATACTCTTATGTATATTCTTTATAGTGCTATGTCTTGAAATATATTTTTATAGTTTTTATTAAGTAAAATGTGTAGTATTAACACATAAGGTGTTGGAATCTTAGCATGCAAATTTTTGAAACTTATTGAAATGTAGTAGCATTTTAATTACTTTATGAGAAATAAATTGTTTATTCATAATATTTTCAAAGTAGTATTTGAATGAGTTTATATCTTGATTGCTTACATATATGACAATAAGAAATAATGTCCATTAATTTAATATTTAAAGATACTAGAGTTTTGGCTAAAGTTCAACAATTTATGACTATTATACAAATAAATTTTAAATATTTAATATAAATATTTAGACTATGCTACTATTCTTTAAATGAAATTTAAAGAAGTTTTATTTAATCTTTTTCATATATGTGTACATAACTGCTTTGCTGTTTAAGTTTTCTTATATTTAACTTAATTTTCCTGTTATGTTCTGGAAGTTCAGTTTCATTTTTAAAAAGGCTATTTTAATGCTTTTATATACATTTTATGTAGGAAAAAGAATATATGAACTGTATAAACGAAAACTTATTTGAAAAACTTGTATTTTTTATAATTTTTTTGATTTTATGATTATTTAAAAGTGAGTAATTCTTACAGTTAAGAGTTGTCATTTTTGAAAAATATACTATGGTTAAATTGCTTTTGATCTTTTTGAATTAATTTCTTTTACCTTTAACTGTAGATTACAATTGATAAATTAACACCTTTCTTAAACTAAAATAGCTTGTAACTCAAAACTAAAACTTTTTTTTTTGCATTATGTAAAAATTAAGATAACATTAAAATATTTGATTCTTGAAATTACTGATAAAGTTGAATTTCGAGATTGTTGAAATGTATGAAATATACAGATATTTCAAATGGAATATAAATTTGAATTACTTATACAAATTCAAATTTGTCTTCTATTTGAAATATTTGTATATCTGTCTTCCATTTGAAATTATTTTAAACTTTTTTAAATCTATACTAAATATTTTTAATTTGTAGTAAAGCCACTCAAATTGAAATCTATAAAAAATAACCGAATTACCATTTTTTCAATATTCTGCTTGTTGATGATTATAATTATTTATTTAGGATTTATGATTTGTTATACATACTAAGTTCTATCAGTATTTTGTTATAATTACATTGAATGCTAAAAATGTAAAATTCCTCTAAAAGAAAAATTGCATTTTAAATTTCTACGTGTCACTTTAAATATATAATATGACTGTTTATTGTGTCCCTGTTATCAATTATAGTGTCATAAATAAATGTTCATGTTATGACACAAATTTTATTTTGAAAAGGGAAATATATTTGAAGAAAAAAACTTCTTTCACCTATAAACTACTTGTTCTGAACAAGATTTGTGAACACTCATTAATCTACATTCATCCCAATAAGCAAAGTAAAGGAACATATTTTGAATTCGTTTTAACTCGTGCAAATACATAAAACAATTTCTAAAAATGAAAAGTGAAATTTATAAAGTTGTTAAATCTATTATAAAATTCTTTCTTGAACTGCTGTAATTTGATTTCAGATTTAATTACTGTAAAGGTTATACTATTGGAATGTTTATTTAAAAATTTCATTGTGAAATAGCTAATATAAATTTTATCAAAATTAATATTTTTTCATCCATTTAAATATATAAAGTGAATGTACAGCATAATTCTTCAAAATTGCTTCTAAGTATAATATAAAATTAATGAGATTTTATCAGCTGGCAATATTATCTATAAATCTCCTTATATTGCTACTTTATTTATATTACCTAACAGCTCAATTCTTAGATATACTTCAAGTTTATTGCTTGTTATTTTGTTCAACTGAGAACTACTTTTATTATACTTTTTATTTCCCAATGAAATATCATTAAAATGTCTGTTTATGGAAAGAGAAAGTCATTACATGTTCTGTAGTTACCAGTTGTTCGTGATTAATTGCTAGCATTTCTGCAGGTGTGATGGCTTTGGCTTACCCAGTTGCTTTTTCATTTTGTAATATGTTCTTCATTTCTAATTTGTTAACATATTTTGTCAATGATTTATATTAGATGTGGAATATTTACTATGTAATCTAATTTAATCATTTAACACATATTTTTAAAGCCAAAATTTTAATATTTTTGCATGAAAATATAATTTGTAGAATTTATACATGATTTTTTAATGTAATGTTTAATCAGCAATCTTTTTTTTAATAATAAGCAGTAGAACACTCTTATTTCTTGAATTAGTTTTTGCCATTAAAAATATTTGAAATAATAAAAATTTTACTTTGTTATATATAAAATTAGCTATTTAAACTTATACTAGAAAAGAATCTTTATTCACTAAATAAAATTGTCTTAAAACTATTGTTTTGTTACTTTTATTTCTTGCTTCTATCAACTAGCAAAATATAAACTTTCAATTTTAATTAAAGATCTGGTTAGTTCTTAATCGGTTAATGTTTTAGGCAGTTTTGGTACAAAAAAAAAAACATGCCATTTAAAGCATGAAAGAAAGAACATTTAATGATAGATATCACTCTTCAGACCTAGAAATTGATTTGTAACTTTAAATGTGTGACTTAAAAACTCAACATTTAATTTTAAACAATTTTTTACCAAATACTTATGATTGATAGAATTTTTCATATCTGAGGTACTGCCAGTCAGTTATTTCTGGTAATCCAAAATGTACTAGTTATTAGCATTCATTGCTTTGTATTGTATTTTTTGTGAATTATAAAACTTTCTTGACTATTGTAATAAATCTCAAAAGATTGCACCAGTTCTCATCTGAAGCAAATCTTTAATTTTTTACTGTTTTCTACATCTGTAGCATTATTTATCTAATAATGTCTACCTCTAATTTAAAATAGCAGTTTCTTTGGTAGGTAAAGAATATTTGGCTTGCTCTTTTCTGATTTTAGCAAAGAAGTGGAGTTTTAATTGAAAAAATCACCACTTAAATAATTAAAGCAAATTATTTAATTAAAGAATTCAGGTGTATTAAAGATAAATTTTTTAAAGACTTTAGGAATTGTTAGCTGAACATGTTCAGTTAATATTAATTTCTAACACTTAAAGTTCTTATTAATTTTTGTTGACATTTCATGTATTATAATTTTGCAGTGATGGTGTGAATCAGCAAATAGCTGGTTGCCAACGAGACTTCAGAAATAAACCTTTCCCAGTTCGAGCTAAAATTGAATATTACAAAAATGTTCTTTCGGTAAGATGGTGTTTTCTTGTAACCCTGATTCTGATTTCATATTTATCACTTAAGCCTAGATTTATTTTGTATATTAAAGTGTAAGTTAAAGTTTGTGTGCTGTTGAATTTTCACTTTAGTATATTTCAATAACTGTACTTTTCTATGTGTGAACCCTCAATGCTTAATTAAATGCTAGCTAAAAAAGCATCTATTTAGCTCTTATGTGCAAAAAAAAAAAAAACTATTGAGTAAAAAATTTAATATAAAGATTATCAAATTGAGCAATTATTTCAAAGTAAATGTAAATTAGTGCACTTGCCATCAGTTTTGTGGATTCAAGTACCACATTGGGCATAGATGTTTAATAGTGGTCAGTCTACTTTAAACCACACAAATCCCAGTCTAATTAGCCCTCGTGTGCAAAACATTATCATTGAGTGGCAAACAAGCCAAAGAGAATATAAAAGTGGTTTTCCATTAACAGAAATGTATTAAATTTTATCAATATTTATTGAATTAAAAAATCACAAAATAGATTAATTTTTATATTAAATTTATTGTTATGAACTGCAACTCAGTTTCATTCCATTGTCTTGAATTAATTTGTTAATTGATTCAAGTTTTTAGACTTCTATGAATCTTTGATTGAACAATATCAAATTTTTAGTTTAATAATCTCTCAAAACTAAATATTAGTAGAAAATTTTAATAATTATGAACTTGCCTATCCATCTAACTCTGTGACAAGCTATTTTTGATTTTTGGTCTGCCCTTTATTCTCTATCATGCTCTTTTTAAAAATAAAATTGCTGTATAAAATGCTTGGGAGATGCATTTTGTTTTTGATAGCACAAAGCAATCTTGCTTAAAATCAAAATGTAGCATTCATTGAAATTCTAAAAGGAAAATCCAATTGTTTTTTTTTTTTTATGTAAATCATTCCTTCAGTTAAGAATGACTTCTTTAACAATTCTAACCTCAAAGCATTTTCTCAAATTTGAGAATCTTCTATTGTATTTTTCCTTTTGCTATGAGAAAAATTTTTGACTTCAAAAGAATAAGGCTTTTGTCAAATCTAAATTATTTGTATCTCCCCTTCATTTTGAAGAGCTCTGAATAAGAGATTGTCATATTTAAATTGCTTTAATATTATGAGTAACAAGCCATTGCTTTGTTAAAGTGCAATCAGTATTGAATATTTCACAAGTACCCTGCACGAGTTCTGAAATTTCTCCTAAACATGAAATCACATTTATAATTCCTTGATTGAATAAAAAATTCTTTTATAATTAGAAATGGGGGTGGTTTCACAATGTAAATTGTATTATTTTGATTACATTTTATGTTAGTATCTTCCAAATGATACTTCAACTTTTTTTTAAACCTAATAATCCTTGGAATCCTTTGAATTATTTAAAAACTAAATTTATGCTTTAAAGAATGTGACTATTTAACTTCAATTCTTTTTACATTCATTTTCAACAAATATATGTGTTTAATAACTATTTAAATGAGCCATTTTTATTTAATAAGCATGTTTTTGATTCTTTCTCATTTAAGATTATTTTAAATCTTTAAGTATATCAAACATGCTATATGTGGTTAAAATAAAGAAAAACAGCAGTATACAGCAAATGTCACATTAATGGAATTAAATATGCATACTAGCAAAATGTCATCTAAAAGAAATTATTTATAAAGGGCATGCCTTTTAAAATACCAGTTTTAATTTTCATGGGATTTTGCGTACTGAAACATTTTAATACATAGATGGTGTTTGTATGCTTCATTCATTTAGTTTTCCTTGGCTTGTTCAATTCAGTATTTTATTAGGTTTTTTCTATAATCTAAAACATAGTAATGTCTTGAATTTATCCATCTTTTATAACTATTTGAAATTTGCCCTTATTTTTTTATAGAACTGATTTTCTACCCTTCAGTGATCTTGAAATTTTTTGTGATTCTTAATTGTCCTATTTTTTCCCCTATTCTGTAAGCTGTAATGTCTTAAATAAAAATTAGCTATATAAATCTTATGAAATTACTTTCTATTTCAAAATATTAATTTTTAATGATTTAAAGATTTATTAATTACGTTTTAATACATTATCTAGATTTAAGCTATTAGTGTTAAAATGAGTATATGTTTTATAAAATTAAATTTCAGATATTATTCCACAACGGAAATTCTAATAATGATGAAGACTTTGAACTGTGCTTGAGGGCTGAAAACATTTATCTTCCTCAACATGGATTCTTTGGTCTTTCTGCTGCTACAGGTGGCTTAGCAGGTAATATGCACTCAATATAATCTGAAATTACTTTCCTAATTATGTAAAATTTTATTAATAGACACTAAATTGCTTATTACAATTTTTTCTTTTTTTATGTAATATCACAGAAAAGTAAGACTTCTCAGTAATAATTTAATTTTAAATTTTTCTCAAATCTTTAAATACCTGTGTAGTACTTGAGAATTAGTATTATTAGTAACATTATCCTATATTTTTACATAAATTGCACTGAATATAGCATCATAATGTTTTTGATTTTTACATTAAATTGCACTCGGTATAAACAAAACAACTATAAATTGATATTTTTAAATTTTAAGAATTATAGAAAAAGTAAAGAAACTTTCAAAAATACTAACACTTAATTGCAAATTACTATTTAAAAATTCAGATCTAAACCAATTTTACATTTAAATATTTATACCATAAAAAACTAATATTTTATATCATTATACTTGTTAACCTTCACATACTTAAATACCCAAATATTTAATATAATTAAAATGCTTGCAAAATAAAATTAGAGACTTAAAACACAAATTAGCTATATTAAACAAGAATAATACCATAAGCAATTACCATTCTTAATTAAAATTACCAGAATTAAAAATGAAATATAACTATAATTCATAATAACACTAACCTTAAAAATGTTTTTGACATAATATACTTTTTCTTTATTCTTTCATATCTTTTTAAACACTGATAATATAATAAAATTCTTAAAGAAATACTCTGAAATATCAATAGCAGAACATTTAAATCATTACTTTTCATATATTCTTTATTTAAGGGAGAAAATTTCTTTTTACCATATTTATTGGAAAACATATATTACAATCAGTTATCCTCATAAATTAGTGAGTTCAAACAAGAAATACTTGTCTCTCAAGAGTATCATTCAACAAAAGTAACTTTACTTTCGATTTCATATTAGTTTAGAAATTAAATACCAATTATAAAGGAGTGACATACACAATTTGCTGTAATGTATTATGTTTGATGTACCCAAAAATATATATTTACAACACACAATTAATACGATCATTTATATCAGAAAAATATTTCACTTGCAATTCATTGAATTCAAATGCTTTTGTTGATCATAAACAAATCTTGTGAAGAATGACTTTCATGCAAAATATAAGATATATTCATAATATACTTATGATTAAACTAAATAATTCATTTTTATAATACAAATTTTGAAAAAAATTCAGTAATTATTTTGCATATTAAACATGGATAGGTAGTTGTAAACATCAACAATTTGAATAGAACAAATATCTAATTCAAAGTACATATTTATATGAACTGGATATTGATAGTAGTTTCATTCAAACATCAACTTAGTGGGAAAAAGATTTAACAATACTCTAAAATCACCAAAATTTCTTAAAGCAGGTCGGGTTTCATGGAAAAGAAATTCCTTGCAAAAGTCTACCCTATATTTATGAAGGTCAACCCATCGTGAATGGCACTGCGACATTCAACAATGCAAATTAAATGTTGGGAGCTAAATTTTATAAGGGAGGCTAAATAAAAATGTTTTAGAAATAAAGGGTCTAAAGGTTTAGGATAGAAATCTTATTTTTAATTTACCCACAACACAAATTAATATTAAAACAAGCATTGATGTTAGAGGTGGACCATTAGTTGCCATATTTCAGTCATAACTATCTCTCTAGGGTTCTCATTGGATGTTGGGAAAGGGGTGCTGCATAACATAAATAAAATGCGTTTTTAGGAAAACTCTAATTTTAATTGACCTGGGATTGAAGCCCTGTCTATTCTTAATTTAAACAAGCAATGTAGCTAAATACGTAACTTAAACATACATTTTTACATAAACTAGAGTTTCTAATAATAAACATTACAGTTTTGAAAAATCTAAATACAAAAATAGAAAATGTTTATAAACAATAGTCACCTAATTATTGCATTATTACTCACCTTATTATACAAAAAACTCACCTAATTATTGCTTACATAATCATTGGCACCAGTCGGACAGATAGATTTTATGACTAGCAAAAATTCTGCCACAGTGTACTTAATGTTGGAATGATTGTGGCTATATACTCTGTGGTGAAAATAATTTACAATGTATTTTGTGAACTTTAAAATTAAAAATTCACAGCAAACTAATATAAAAACTAACCCTGCAAGAAAATTCAAAATATATTAAATCAAATGCATCGAGGGTTAGTAGCACACAAAAGAAATTTTGTGCATGTTCCCAATCACATTACATCATAAAATGCAAGTTACATCATACAAATGCTAGAAAACCTATCTATACATAAGCCAGTTTGGTGTATTTTATAGCCTGCACTGGAGATGAGGATTTAGCCAGTAGTTCTTTTACTGCATTTCATGTGTTTCTTATAAAGTAATGTATATATGTAATAAAAACATTAAAAATATTACATTTTATGTAACTTACTCAGGCTCATTTGAGGATTGATATTTTTATAAAATTGATTGCAATTTTTATACTTTATTTAAAATAAAGTTCTAGGTTCTTCTCTGAAGAAATAATTGAAAATTTTAATTTGTATTATCAGAAAAAATATCTAAACAGGTGTAACTCTTAATAAAAATTGCTTGACTAAAATATAAAAGGATTTCTGTTGAAGTTGATAACGCTGACTAATTCTTTTCATATTTCAGATGATCATGATGCTCTGAAATTTCTCACATATAGTATGTACCCTCCTGGCACTCAGCCCGTAAGTTATTTTTACGTATATTCAATATTGTATATCTGCTTATTCTTGAAAGGTACTTGCTTTACAGAAGGAGCTTCATCTTTTATTGTTAATGATCTCTATAAATTAGCTTGTTACTTTTTTATTTAAATTCCTTCTCCATTAAACCTGCTTTTTCTTTTGAATTTATATTTAATGTACAAATTTAAGATATGTGTATTTTTAAAATTTTTCAAACTTGCTGCTGATGTATACAAGATGAATGTTGAATGCAAACTGTATCAATATTTTATTCATATTGTTTTTTATAATTATTTCTCTAAAAAAAAATTCCAGAAAACTAATTTTAATCGATCCTTGTTGCCTTTCATTGGGTAATTTTTAACTTATGTGCTCTGGATAATAATTTTTTGAAGGCCTCACATTATCTTGTAATTTAAGTATATTTTGGAGCAAAATTTCTGTATAATAACTTTAAATACAAATGTGGTAACTTTCATAGTTTACAATACTTCATTCATAACAGCTAATATTTATCTAATTAAAATTATGTAAAAATTGTTTTTAAGTAGTGTAATTTTCTTATGAAAAGCTGAAACCAAGAAAATCAATTTGTTGATTATTTTATATACATTAAAAATACCATTTTTGATAAAACAAACATTTAAGTATATTTAAATTTCTCAAATCATTGTAACTACCAGCAATTAAAATGCGAAGAAATTAGTATATTAAAATCCATTTTTCAAACATTAAAAGCAATCACTTAAGAAATTTAAACATTGAACTAGTAGCTAATAATGAATTCTGTGATCTTCAGTTCAATAATCAGCAAAGGTTGATTCCCATATTAACAATTGTATTGCTTTGTAGTGCACTATAAACTGTATTTTCTAATCATGTTTGTTCTTGTGAAAAAGTTGCCTTTAGTGTGGCAAACCTAACAGTTTGGATGCTTTTATTTTCATACTGCAGCCCAAAAAGCAAATTTGTTACAACCCATGATTATTGATATAAAAATAAAATGGGTGACAAAAGTGCTGCAGTTTATTAAAAACTAAAAATAATGAGCAAGATTGAATACAATTTTTGTAAATGTTTCAGTAAATTAAAGATTTCAATAGTAAGAGGTTTCATTTTATAGTCACGATTTTTAAATATATATATATATATATATATATATATATATATATATATATATATATATATATATATAATATATAGAAGAATACAAAACATAACAAAGTTTTTGCAAGCAAAATTTTATAGCAGTTTTATTTCAGAGAAAAGCAGTAAGTATAAATGGAAATATTTCAAAGCATTTAATGTATTAAATGCATTACGAAAAGGTGGAAATTCCAAAATGTTAAAATTTTTTATGTAATTTAACCTACCTAGCAGCCAAACAGCATTCTGGCCTTTGATTCAACAATCTGTGGGTCTGAATCCCATCGTGGATATAATTTCTTGAACTGGTACAAAATCCATTTTAAGCTATAGGTCCCTGTCTAATTAGCCCTTGTGTGTAAAAATAACCATTGAGCAAGAAACAGTGTCCCCTACAAAATCATTTACTTTACTATCCATTCAAGCCAAGGTAGGGCAGAACCAATAAATGTTAAGAGTATTTTATAACTTAACACATACAAACATGGAATTAATTTTAAAGTGTTATAAAATATGCTTGATGAATTATGCAATATCTAAAGGTAAAAGAATTTCAAGGTTTTAGCAAAAGCTGTTTGATTTTGAAGTTAAAAAACATCTTTTCAGTGAAGCTTTTTAATAACTGCTTTTTAAATTCTGTGAGATTAAATCAAAATATTATGATTTATTCCTAGACTTCCCAAAATATTGGAGATGCAGAAAAAGAAAAGTTTTCTAAAGAATATGAAGAATACAAAGAGAAATTAGAGAAACAAAAGGAAGAGTAAGTACAGATTCATTTTATTTGAAGGCATTAAAAGTACTTTTCTCCTGCTTCTCTTTAATTGTGTGATTTTTGCAATACTTATTTTTTAATTATGTTGAAAATGTTATTTTGAATTTATTTTTGCATAAATTTGGGGAAAATATTTAAGTATATAAATCTACACATATATATATTTGAACTTTGAAATGTGATATTTATATTGTTTTATGGCATAACCATAATTAAGGATGACTTTCTGCTGTTAGAAAATAGTTTCCATTGCACCCCACCCCACTCTCTCTCTTGAATGCTGACTTTGTAACTAAATGACTGGGATCCTATGCTTCAGTTTAATATTCATTGGTCCAATTCCTTCATTAAGCACTGATGTTTTAAATGGTCAGAATCTATTTGACACAATACAAATGTCTAAATTGTGTTGATATCATTTATAGAAAATTTTTATTTTTATTTTTTGGCAGATATGCATTTGATAATAAATTATTAGGTACCACTAACTTAATGTTTCCAAATATCAAAAAAAAACCTTAGTTGTGTTTGAATAAAACGATTACTAAATAAATTATAGATAAATGTTTATTTAATAGACAATTTCAAACACTAAATTTGTATCTCAATTAAGATTATTAGTTTTCATGCTGAATTCTATATAAAATTTTGATGTTTGGTTATTAAACAAAATTATGTCTGTCTGGATTTTTAAAAAAAAAACTTGAGGAATTGTGGGAAAATTTCTCCCAAATCTTCAAATAAGATATTTTTTAGTTTTGGCAATGAAATAACTTTAATTTTTAAAAGTTTTTCTTTGATATTTCAGTTTCTGCAGTTTCTATGTATTAAGATTTTATTGGCAAAAAGACAAAAGCAAATAAGAATTGGTTTGCAATAGAAGTAAACACTCCTAATCCAGAAACAAAGTTATTTAAAACAAGTACTTTCACTTGTGCAAAAAAAATTTGATTTATATTTAAATGTGTATAATTTTGTTAACCCGACAATTTTACATTCCATGTATAGTGATTTTTTTTAATTAATTCACTAGGAATTTTGTCAGTTAATGTTGTATGACTCCTATAGCAAAAAAAATTCTTTTAAACTATTTTTGCAATTACCTGCATTTTCTCAAATTATAAACAATTGACAGATTTTATGAATAGTTCAAATTTTTAATTTTAAAAATGTAATTTAGAAAAACATACAATTGAATTATATCAAAATATATTCAATTTAGATAAAAAGGTATGAATTTAAACCTTATATTTCTTTTAAATACATAAACCATAACACTATACCAGCTGCACCTCTTTTCCATGGTCTTCAAGAGAACACATGCTTTTGAGAAATTAATACTATTTGTTCAAATAGTATTAAAAAGATTTTAGAAAATGTAAGTATTCCATTATAATCACAATAAATGTGTGCAAAGGATACTTAACATTGAAACTATTTGAATTATTAAGCCAGACCAAAACATCCATTAAATTTACTTATAGGCTTCTATAGCTTAAAACTCCATTGACAATTACTCCATCCTCTAATACAGTATGCAAATAAGTACTTGTGATTTTATATTGGTTTTGAAAAAACCCAAAAATAAGCTTACATTTTTCATGAATTATATAATATGCTTAAATTTAAGCATGGTTTTTAAATGCATGCTCTAATCTTTTTATTCAATTATTTGTAATTTTTACTATTAATTTAAAATTCCCAAGCCTATTATTCTACTTCAATACTGATGTAATAGTTAACTATAGTCTCTAGTAAATATAAATTTGCAATATGTTAAGTTTTCGAATTTGATTGTATACAGGTAAACTAGAATGATTTTAATCAAAATTTTTCATAAAGGTATCGTAAAGAGCATCCAGATGAAGCAAAAAGAAAGGAAATGGAATATAATCCTGATGAGCAGGTGATACTTTTTAAACTTATAACTGTGCAATATGAGCCGTGTGTTTAATATTAACATTCATAAATACTAATATTTGCTTCTCTGTGTAGTATGACACAAACCAGCAGCGTGAACTTCAGCAAATCTTCCAAGGCCAAAGTTCAATATTTGAAATCTTGAGAGGTCTCCACCGAAAGATAGATGAAATAATTGGAAGGCAAGAAAGATCACTATCAATGCTTTCTGCAATGCAAACAGGAGGTGGTCTGCAAGGTATTTTTTTTTTCTGGATTGTTATATTGCAGTTCTAATGTAAAAAAATTTTTTAAAGTAGCTCTTTTCCATGTTGTATTATTATAGTTTCAAGAAATTTAACAAGTTTAATTTTTTAACTAGTTTTTAAGACGCATGTAAAAATTTCTCTAATTGGATCAGGACTATCAGAAATTTTATGTACATTTTTTTTCTCTGCAGAAGTTCCATGCTAATATGTGATCTCATTATGTGTTGCGACAACTAAATGTTCTGCAGATCATGAATTAGACTTCCAACTTGGTTTTGGATGTTTTTAATGGTTCAGGATGTATTTTAACCCAATGAGTAATCAATCCACTTGTTTAATTAAATATTGTTTTTGAATTTTCCCCTCAGAAATTATGATAGCTAAGTGATCAATCTATATTGGTAAGTTAAATAGTTGAGATATTGATCCTAATCAATAGTATGAAATTTTTTGTTTTGAGGAATGTTGGTTCCAACTGAATAATCTTTTGTCGTTGGATCTTAGAATGACATTCCAAATCTGCCTGTATGGATGGATACAAAAGAATAGATCTTCTAATATTGTATTCAAAAGTGTCATAATCCTACATTATATTTTCCTCAAAAGGAAACTCGCACATATTGCTTTTGATTCATTGATCTATTTATACAATAACTGCATCAACAAAGAGCAGTTATATAAAAAATAAGGTATAAATACATATTTAGGAATGTGTTTTTTGTATGCTCATAATTTTGAAGATAAAAATAAAGCTTACTTGTAATACATTTTAGTAACCATATGCATAGATATAGATAATGAAAAATGCTCACTAAAAATGAACTTAAGAAATCTTTAAGTTACTGCTGGAAATGTTTTACGTGCCATGGCTAATTTATTACTAAATTGAATTCAATATTTTGTTTCTATATGATCATTAGTTTGAAATAAAATATTAAATCTTTTTTGAAACTTCCAACAACTTCTGATTTTTAAACATTTTAAGATAAATAAGTGGGATTGGGGAATGAGGACACAGATTCAAAAATTAAAAAATGATATTAGAAATCAGTTTATATGCAATAAACAAACTTATAACGCTTGCAATATTTATAAATTAAGTAAATTTAAATTTTGAATATTACGAATTTTAAAAAAAATTGATGTTGGAAAACATTTTTTCTTGTTTTGAACAGTCTTAAATACGTTTTTAAACATTCGCATATTTCTAATAGACATCTGCATGTTTAAGAAACTAGTGACTTTTTTATTGCTAATGTTTATGAAGAAAAAATATAAATTAAGAGGTATTTTATTTTGCTTATTTAACTTCATTCTATTAATAATTTGAAATTAACTTTTTCAAATGATTGAAGTATTAACATTGAAGTAGTTAATTTTTGTTATCTAATTAGATTCTTTTTGTTTTAATTTTAAAAAATTTGTCAATTTTCTTACTTCATAATTTAAATTAAAAACCTGATGAAAAAATTTTATTTTTATTAAATTTGGTTTCCATTTTTAAATTATACATTATGAAATTGATTTGATGTATTAAACTGACTTAATTTCTTTAAAAAAAGTGCAAAACATTTTCAAATTTTGAGTGAATTATTATTTATTACAGTAAAGGATTTAAATGCTGAATTTGAGTAAATTTTAACTATCAATTGTGATAAAAAATTGTGTTGTAATTTTGAGTTAACATTATTATTAGCTTTATAATTCTGATATGCTCTTTTTATGCTTATGTATCTACTTTCAAAATTAACTCATACGCTTAAAAAATTTTATACATCCCTCATGTTTAATATTTTTTGTTAAAATAAATTAATGCTGTAATCATAACTATTAAAAATTATCCTTTGACTTTGAAATATACAATTGTTATACTGGTATTATCATAATAATTGGTATTTTTAATTGCTTTGTTCTATTAAGATTTTATTTAATAATTATCTAATTATTAATTAAATATAATTACTTAATTATTTTTAATAGTTGAACAGTTTTGTTTTAAAATTTTAATTTAAACAAAAATAGTTATTGAAGCAGATTTTCATGAAGTATATCTTTTACCATTACTTTTATCTAATATGTTAACATTTATGAATGTTATATATCTCCTTGAATAGGTGTGCCTCCCGGACAAGGAATGCCACCCCCACAAGTCGCAGGAGGAGCTCTTAGCCGCCATGAAGTTGAAGCTTTGTTAGGTGGGCAGCGTGAACTTATACAGGCTGCTCGTGATACAAAGTAGGCTTTTTGATTCGAAAACTTGTATAATAACAATTGACTACAGTTTTTAGTCATTTTCTATTAACTTTTATCAAAATCAGGATAATGTTTAGTTGTAAATTATTTCTAGAAATGATAGTTTATTCTTCCTTTTTAAGTTATTGGGGATAAATTTGCTTTTGCTAAACCAAATATTTGTAATCAAATTGTTTTGAAGATTTTCTGTGTGCCCTTTCAACAAGCATCAGATTAAAGTTGAAAATCTCAGACTTTGATATTTTGCACTTTCCTAAACACTTGAAAATTCTGTTTTATTATTATTATTATTCTGGAAGAAAAAGAAAAACTGATATTTTTAAGTCTTCCCATGTTAAAAAGAATGATAGGAATACTCATTTTAAAATTGTAAATCTATAAAATGACTTGAGAATCAAGCCAGTTACCGAGTGGTATAAATAAACTTGTACGTGTTTTGAAAATAATAAGAATTGTAAAGCTAGAATTATCATTAAATGCTTTTAGAGTGTAAATTTTTTAGTTGATGGTACTTGTTTTGTGTATTTTAAAATGAAAGATACTGCATTATCATTTTGAAAATGCTAAAGATTGTGATTTTATTGGTTTCTGTAAGTAAAATATTTAAAATAAACTATATTAAAAGTTCATTGAATTTAATATTTATGTTTAATCAACTGTGCAATTTTTAATTAAAGTAAAACTTTAACTACAAAACCTTATTTTTAAGTGTTATTTTCATCCATATTTTGCCAAAAATTCTTAATAATCAACTTTTTATTCTTTTCAATAAAACATGTTAGCATCAAGCTGTAATATTACTTAAAAAAATGAATGGCCACTTGATGGCAGTGCTTAATATGTCAGTCAAGAGAGATGTACAAGTAATTGAGAGAGGAGATTGTGTGAAGGAGCTCACTATGAAGGAGCTACTTTAAAGATGTCTGTAAATAATCCAATTTGTAAATCTTTAAATATTAATATATTAAATTTAAGAACTTCTTCCTTCCCCACCTAAGTTATTCAATTGTCGTCTGACAAATAAAATGGAATCGATAACACAAGACTTATATTTTCAGCATATTTTGTACCTAATTGATGCAAGAAATTTATATTGACATCTTTAAAATAAAGTTCTCAAATGTTCATGCATTCCATATCAACAAGTGAAATTTTCTTAACTTGTCCACTTCTGTTAGAGTGTATGTTGTTATTGTAGACGTCCATGGTTTTGGAATCTTGTGTTCAACTTGTTATCGACACAATTTTATATTAAAATTTGTTATGTTGAAAGAAATAAAATAAAGAAAAAGTAAAAGCTTCCTGAGATTAATATTGTCAGTAAAAATTTTATTACTAGAGTGATTTGTTATTAAATTATGTTGTGTAACAGATTTAAAAGAAGTTTAAAACAATATTTATTAACTATTCTTATTTTGAAAAGCTCTGATTTTTATTAATTTTCTTAACTTTTCTGTATAATTGTTGCTTATTGAAAAATTTTAAAAAATTACAAATTTTTATGTGTAATTTTTTCTTTAAGATCCTACTTAACTGATATCCATCAAAGAACAGGAACTATAATAGCAAAACAAAGTGACAGTGTAAAACCTTCGGGTGGCCTAGCTTTTGAAGCTAATACACAATTCCAAGATATAAAGGATGCCCTGAATAATATAAAGAGAGAATTGGCAACCATTTCTGCAAAAACACAGGTAAAGATTTATTAACTCTTTGTCTAAAATGTGACAAATCGTGTGTCAGTTTTACTGTTGGTTTATCTTTATGAAACGATATATCTAAAAATCCTTGGTTATGCATTTATTTCAATTGCTTTAAATTTAACTTATTCAAATGAATATTGGTCTTGCTTACTTGGATCTTTATATATCTCTGGATGGGTGTTTAGAAGTTTTTTAGGATTCAACTTTTGTGATGCATGAATATGTTCCAAAGGAAAAGAATCTGGGAAGATCCTCCCTGAAGCCAAAAATGCAGATTGTTTAAATATTTTGAACAACCTATAACTGCTGGGCTGTTTGCTGCATAGTCTCTGAAACAAGTTGTTTAGTTAATATTTATTAATTGGTTACATTGCCTGTAATTTTTGAAGATACTAAAATAACTTGATTTTACAGTTTTAATCAGGCACAGTGTTTTGTTCTATAGCATTGAGTGTGCTTCTGTGATGAAGTTGAAATTCCATGAGGTAATAAATTGATTAGTAATTACTATAGTTTGAATTTTTTGCTGACATTTTTAAACTACTGCGGAGAAAGATTGAGAACTCTGACAATAAGATTAAGAATGATAAGGAAATGAGAGAATTGTGTTGTAAACGTCAGATAAAAATGGAAACACTGGTAATTTATGCATCTTTTGTGAAAAATTAAATAATTGAACAAAATGCAAATAATTCGCTTAAGTACTCGTGAAGATTCTTTCATCTAGCTAAAATGAGATAATTTTATGTTAAGCTTTTTAACTTGCTAAAACAGAAATGAGTGACAAATCTTTTAATTGAGTGAAGATAGCTTAGAAACATAAGAAAAGTATCCACTAGAAGCTTAAGAATAACTCTTCAGCTATTGATTGAATACATAATTAAATATTTGGATATAAATATTTAAAATTTGCGAAGCAGGTTTTGATAATTTAACTTACAGTGAAATTAGTGATACTTTAATGAAATATTCATAAGCACAGCCATTAATCAAAAATTGGGATTGATTTTCAAAACTAATCTTTTTAAAAATTGTACCAAGTACAAATCTCGAACTATTAGTATTCAACTAAAAACTGTTCTCGTTTAATGTTGATATGTGCATTATATGTATATATTTATAATCTGCTTTAATCAAGATAATATTTAATTCAGCTTTGTAGTTTTATATTAGTAAATTTAATTTTTCATTGGATACTTATGAGCTAATCTGACAGATGTTCTCAAAATTTTTGAAAAATTTCTTCTTGAAAAATGAAGAAATTAAAAAGAAAAAATATGGGAAAGTCCATGTTAAAGAAAAGAAGGCAGAACTTGTAAATTAAAATTTCATAATTTTTAAGGGAAGAAAATAATTTATACTTTTAAGTTAAAATTGATGCACCAAGCAAAAATACAAATAACAATATTTATAGTACAAATGTTATATTCCTGTATCCATTGACCATTTAAAGATACTTCCTTTTGAACTATCATCAAAGATAGCTGAACCTAGCTCATGAATTTGAAGCTCATGTCGCCATAAATGTCATCAAATTGTTAAAATGAAGAGCCAAAAAAATGGGCTTGTCCAGATACTTGTTTTGCTAACTATTCAATTCTTCACTTGAGACTTAGTGATGTGCAATTCATTAAGATTATTTCCTTTTCTGGATGTTGATAGCAGGTTGCTGATACTCCATACTTGATTCTGTGTGAGCGTCCGAAACCCATTGGTTTCACATTTTGCAGATAATCCTCCGATCTTAACCATCACAAGAAGCAATACTGCTGCATTGTAGGCTTTGACCAAGTTAGTCCTAGCTTGTACATGCTATCGTAGAAACAAAAATAAATCAATCTCAGATGTGATGCATTTCCAAGATTTAAAAATTGTGAAAGCCTTGCATTACTTTCAAATAATTTTGTTTGTATTTTTAAATACTTATCTGCTACTTTTATGTTTTCTTGCATAATTTTCATTTATTTCAAAATTTTATGTATTTTTTAGAATTTTATAAATTAAGTGTTTTTACAATTTGATTTTTCTCTTTTTCTCATAGGGTGGACCTTGTCCAGTTGTACAACCTCAAAATTGCCTTTCTCCTACTATTTTCTTTGTATTCATGGGAATACAGTTAGCTCTTATTATTGCCTATTTTACTTACCTGTAAGTGTTTATTTTCATTTGGTATTTTTATTGCTTTTATTTTTAAAATATTTAGTTTTAAGGCTTTATTTTTAAAGTAATTGTGTAGAAAAGAGCTTAATATTAAGGTAATATTTATTTTATATATATGTATATATATATATATATATATGAATTTAAGGAAACTAATGTTAATTTGAAACCATCTTGAATTAGAATAATTTTAACAAAGAAAACAACTATTGTAAATATAATTAAAAATCTTATGATCAGAAATTAAATAGATGTAAGAGCTGTGTTTAAATACGTTTGAAAAAAAAATAGGACATTTTAACACTCCAATAATGTAAAAAGGGCACATAAAAACTTGAAATTCAATACTTATTCTAAAAGTATCAAGTGATATTTATTACAAAAATTTTCTTGGTAGTTTTTATTCTGGCTTAATAGTTTCTTACTGTTTTAAGAAAGCATTTGAAACACTTTAAGCATGAAAAATAGATTTAAAAAAAAACATTTAGCAATTTTTCATTTGTAATCACATTGAATGAAATAAATGACTATATGCATACACACATATACATATATTCATGATTTTATTTTTAAGATATGAAAATGATTTATTACTGGATCATTAAAACATACTCTAGTCTTCAGTAATTTGTAGATTATATTTCCACTCACACACAAGTATATGTTCATTTGAAATGGTTTATAATCTACCTTAAACTTAGTCAAACTAATTCTTGTGTACAAAAAGTGACCTTAGGAGAAATCAAACCTTTTAACATTGGACAGTTTCATTCCATTAGAATTGCTTATGTATGTAATCATAATCAATAAATAATAGTATTATTTCATAGAAAACTATTTATCTTCTTTTATTGTGTATAATGCTTCTATTTTAATTTCAGGAGTAATAAAGAATCACAAGCAAAGAAGTTCTATTAGAAGAAAACAAATTTCCTCTTTAAAGACATTCCACATCAAAAAGAATCATTTTGTATTCATTCATTTGAATGTCCAGGTTCTATCAGAGCTCATTGAAACTATGGACAAATTTAATTTTTTATACTCAAAAATATCCATGCTGAGCTACAAAAGCCAATCAGCAGCTCAGAAGAATTAAAAGGAGCTGAGCTCCTCTACTCATGCAGAAACTGCAGTGAAATAAAACATGTGTACATTAACTTTTATTTCTTAATTAGTCAGTCATAATGCAATAAAAGGTTTTACTTATTTTATGAAATATTTTAATATTATTTCTGTTAACAGTGTTTTGCAATAAATTTTTTAAATGATTGATAGTGTCCGCATACACATCGATCACAACTTTACTTAACTCTTTAGAATTTCTGTTGCATGTGGAATCGAGATAAAAAAAGATAAACTCACTTGTTTCATATTTATTTTGAGAGAATTCAAAACATTTTATTCTACTTAAAGAAATATTTTTAATTCATTTTTTCATGTATTAACTTGTGAAGCTATTAAAATTGAATCAGAATTTGTGTAAAATATATATTGCCATGAATTTTTTTTTCTTTTTGTATCTGTTATTTTTTATTGTACAACTATGTAGCCAACTAAAATCATAATGTATTTACACAAACTGTAAAAATTTTCTTGTTATAGATAAAATGTATCCCAATCACTATATGGTAAAAAGAAGTGGCATGTTTAGAATACGCACATTTTCTACATCGTGTTTTTGATTACTTTAATTCTAAAATGTGCAGCTGTCGGTAACTTTTTGTAACTTGTAAAAATCTTATTGTAAAATTTTGCTAAACATTCAATTTATATAATTTGCTCAGTTTTTATCTTCAGTGCTTTTAGATGCCAATTACCAGTATTATCTTGCAAGGCCAAATACATCAATCTCTCGGCACATCAGTTATTTTCCATGTCCATTTAAAGTTCATGTTCTTAAATTGTGATTATCCATGTCATACTTTGCTATGTTTTATTTGGAAGAAGAACTAAGAGGGAAGTTATGTAATTTTAATAGCATAATATCCAAACCTTAAAATTTTATATTTAAAGGCTTGGAAGTATTTTTTTTAATTTCCCTAAACTCCTTAAAGGCTTTTATTCTGTGCTGACATCTTCTGCATCTCGTTTTCCCAAATAGTCTGAATAAAATAAAATTCATTGAAGTGACATTAAAATGGAGATCTTATTTTTATAATTAAATTTATATTTTATATTAATATAGTGTTAAACACTGCTTTTGTTTAACTTGCAGATAATATTTAAATAAAGTGTTAAGGCTCTAAATTTTTTTAGTATCATAGAGAAATGGATACTGATAATCACACATTATTTTTCTTTAAAAAAATAAATAAAACTACATCTATATTAGCACTAGTCAAATCAAATGACTTTCTCTAATTTTCCAATTGTATCTATCTTAATGGCTTCAGTGTGATTAGTATATTCAGAAGCTTTTTTTAGCTTATATATATTTCTCATCATAATGGCTTGGTACATAAATTTTAATTATTTCAGTTTTCTTCATTTCATTGAAGTGATTTTATTTGTAATACAAAACTGTTTGAATATTATCTGCACATATTTTTTTCTTTTTTGTATTAGACTTTCTTGATCAGAAATTGTAATGTTGAATTTTAAAAACATTTTTGTTCTTCAGAATAAAAAAAAATTGTGTTTTGTATGTGTATATTTTTTGGGTTTGGTTCTATAGATTTAAAGTCCCAAATCAGTGAAAGCTCAAACTGTTTCATTGCCGGTCCTTTAAATATTGTAAAACTGATTTTCAATGTTATAGAATTTTATTAAAATGTTTTCTAAAGTAATGTGTGTATTTTCTTACTGAAAACAAATATGCAATCACTCAATTGTATATCACATTCAGAGCATGCTTAAAATATCTGTTCAGTAAATGTATTTGTCACAATTTCTCATTGAAGGAATATTAGTGTTGATACTTGAACTGAAAAGCAAATGGTTCTGAACCAATCCTGTACTATGCTAAAGAATAGTTACTAATCAAAAAACAAGTAGCATTAACTAAGTTCAAGAGGTATTGGAAAGCTATATCATTCAATTCCTGAAGTTCAATTGAAAGTCCTCCTACCTGTGCAAATCTGTACTCAGATATCTTTTCACATTCCTAATATGCTTATAAACTTTTGCACACAGACATTTCTTGCATATGGACATCCTGCTGAGCTGGGAGCTGGTGTTTTGCAATTCATGGGTTCAAATCCCACCTTAGGCTAGAATATTTGTAATGCATCAGAATCCTGTCTAAAGTGTAGGTCCCGGACTAAGTTTAGAAAACTGAGCAACAAACCATAGCAAATACAAACTGAGCAACAACAATAGAAAACTGAGCAACAAACCATATAGAGATATCTACTAATATCATTCATTCTCATGATAATGAGTTGACTTTCATGGGGAACAGTGTTTTGTGAGCAATAATATTCTAAACCTTGGGAAAACTTTTGTCAAATCAACTATTTCTGTTATTGGTGCATTTATGATTTTAATAATAATTTTGTATACTTTATATCTGGTGTTTAAAAATTGATTTCTGAAATGATAAATATAATCTTTGCTCAGTTTTGAGATCCTCAGGATGGTTTTAGCAACATACCTTGCTAACCTAACTACTATTAAGAGAAAATACGATAATATTACTGGGTACATTTATTAAAGATACTCTTATATCAAATAAAACTGCCAAGTTAACGCTTTAAATCCCAATTTTTTGGAATAAGTTTATAAATCGTGCAGTTTATGGATCTACAAATAAGAATTTTCCTAGTGATTTAGCCGTTAGACTAATTGATCCATCAAATTTTCAATTGATTTGTATGATATATCTTCATTACTGCTAACTTCAGTGGGAATGAATTTTATAATCCCTCAAGCAATAGGTATGTTCAAAAGCAATATAAGTACCCTATAAATTTTTCCTAAAATTAGAATTTAGGAAGAAGGAACATTGAATTACAATTTATTCTTACTGTATTAAGTCGAGCAATTACCGCTTTAGCCTTCGGTTCAACAGTTCAAATCTTATTTTGGTTTTGGATCTTGGTACTTATTCAGAATCCATTTTAAATTGTAGATTCTAGTTTAATGCGTTTTCAAGTGCAAAATGGGAGCTTCGAACGACTCGTATTTGGAACCTATTGGATTGTGAAGAACTCGTAAAATTATGAGAAATGATGCCAATAATATGTTCAATGTATGAAGCTTGGCTCAACACTCCTGGTCAAACCCACGCTAAGAGTATGATCTGTGGATCATCAGCGAAGATTGCCTGTGAAATTCTAAGATGCTCTAGGCAGAAGATAAGTTTAATCGTAGGCTTCATAACTGGGCACTACTATTTCAGAAAACACCTCCATAAAATGGGACTGTTTCAGCAAGACCCTATCTGCAGGAAATGTCATACGTAAGAAGAAACGGCAGAGCATATCATTTACGAATGTGAGGCTCTTGCCCTCCCTAGATTAACTTCTTTAGGCATCATCCATACCAGAGAGTTACACCTAGACTCCATTAAAGGGTTATCGGACTTTATTAATAAAGTGGGTGACCCGAGCAACTGGAACTACGGAAACATTGGGTTTGGAGTTAACAGTATAAAATGCTGATTAAAGCAGAGGTGCTAATGACATACAAACCCAACCTTAAGAAGAAGAAGAATTTATAAATTATGTATATATTTATTGAAATGTAAAAAAAAAATTTCAGACTTCATCTAATGATAATAATGTAAGACATTTCATAATTAAAAATTTTTATAAAATTTAAGAATTTTCATTAAAAAAAAGAAATTATTTCAAAAAAAGGAATGAAATATTGAATAGATGATTATAATCCAACTTTAAATTTCTTGCGAAACAAAATTTGGGAGTTTTTATGACAAAAAAAATAGTTATCATTTAAATGCAATTCATGTCAAAAACAATAAAAGAATAAGGTTGTTATCATTTATTTTTCGATTTTCTCTCTATTGAGCATCAAAAACATTTCTTCCAAAAGCAAATGTCTCAAATTAAGATTTTCGAATGTCAAATTAAATATTCTTAATTAATGTGTGCGCTATGATTAAATTTCACCACCAACATTAACCTAAATGTGGTTAATAATTGCTTTTGGTGAATTTTTATGGCAATGAAAAACAATAATTTTGTTATGTTTGGCAGTTTTTTGCTCTTGGTGACCTAATACGCAATACTTCTTTTAGCCAAAATGTCTAGTACATGGTGGAATTGATATTCCGAAATGTCAGATCTGAAACAATAATTGAGGAATGACAGGTAGAATGTATAGCAGATATCTCTCTTTCTCGCTTAAATCTATAGAAGCTTGTAAGGTTTCACCAGTGATTGATGAGCAATTGTTTGCTGATGATGGCCTTTGAAATTTCAACTAATTCATCATCAGTGCTTTACAATGTTTTGTTTTAAGAAAAAAAATGTTTGTTTTTTTCAGAGTTGTTCGTTTTTGTTTCTATCCAAAAGAATATGACAAGCCTACTTTTAATGCTCGCCGCAGCCTAATGGTGGGATAGCGTTCTTTGTTACAGGAGGTCTCGAATGCGATACCAGGCACTGATGACCAACGGAAGAAGGATGTTGCGCTTTTGTTTTCTACAGAAATATCTATCGGGGTGGCTACTTGGAAATTTTCTGGGTTTTCCTCGCTTGTGACATGAGTATATAGCCTACTACCTACTTGCAAAGTTTGCAACCGAGTGGTTAGTGCTCTCAGCCTTCAATTCAACAGTTCATGGGTTCGAATCACACCTTGAGCTTGGATATTTGTAGTGATTCGGAATCCACTTCAAACTGTAAGGTCTAATTAGCCCTAGTGTGCAAAAGAGTGACCGTTGAGCGACAAGCAAACTAAACCAAGTCTTCCCGTTCATGTGGTAGATATTGAAATGGCCATCCATACACGGTGTGAAAGTCTATTGGTGACTATCCAGTGTCAGTAATACCTTAGAGTGTTGCCGGATATCATGTGGTCAGCTTCTCGGAACAGGACATCACTAAAAAACAAAAGATGTAAGTATTTATACATTCATTTTTTCCTAAGATTGTTGGCTGTTTGTCACTGTACAGCAGACAGCCGAAATCTCTTGTAAGACATTTCAACGCCCATTGTGTTTTTTACAATGTATAGTTCATAGCTTGGAAAATTTCCATGTACGCACCACGACAAGTGTCCATGCAGAAAGGTGTAACGTTACTCACAAGGGACTGGTACGAAACCATGACCTTCATCCCAAAAAGGCTGTTCTACCACTCATTCAAGGGAACTCAACTACTGGGTGTGTGACGAAAATTTACGATAGTGTCATTTTCATTTACAGTGTAAATTAATAGTCGTAGAGTTTACATAAAAAAAGTTTTGTTCAATACATCCATAATATAAACTACATCTTTAAAGATCACAATGCTGAGAGAGGCCTGCATAACATTTTACCAAGTCCCTCCACTGATACTGTTTTGAGAGAAGGTTCGCTGTCTGAAGTTTCGACCAATCAGACGCCTCAAATCGGCTGGTACGATTTATGGTCTCTGCGCATGATGATGTGCGCATTGGTACATCATTTTCCTATGTATTGTTACAAAAATATAAATGATGATTGTATTTGTCTTAAAATATCTCAGAGAGATCGAAAATTCTCGCATTTTGGGCAAAAATTGCGGTATTTAGACGTGTTGTAGTTTAAAAGCGGATTTCCTAATGATTTGGTGACAGTTGGCGAGATTCTTGGCGACTTGGCGAGAAATAGATACTTCTGGAAACATCCATCACCTAAGCTCTAGGACCAATATTTTTCGAGATAGCCTAGAAGCTTCCAGAACCTTGGCGAAATTGGTAGATTTCTCCGCCAAGTCAGGTATAAATACCGCAGCCCGACATGGAAGAGTCAGTTTTGTGAAGACAGTCATTGAGTGAAGACGATTAGTTGTGATTGCTAGTTGTTCTCTGTCTGAGGTACTTGAGACCTGTGATTGATTGGAAGCTGTTTCTTATTACATCTGACGAATTGTAGCTGTATAATTGTGATTGTTACAGCGGGAATTTCGTATATCTAGTGAAGTTTTTACGAATAAAAGTCTTGTGTTCATTAAGTGGTTGCTTTATTCAACTCTCAATCGACACGAATCCGTGAAGCACGGTATACCTGTGTATGATAGACATTTGATTACCTGTTACAGATATAAAGGGAAGACAAGATTGGATTTAATTTCTGAAAAATTACTTTAATTTTTTACTTTTAAATATTCCCTAGTAGCAGAGGCTGAGTGGTACTACAGTGGCCATTTACCGGTTTCATTGGTAACTCACTTGACACCGGATTTTTTCACCGGTGCGTGCCCATTATCTTACATATGACACGGTCACTGTATTTTCTACCGCCTATTCTGAACGACACCGTCGTTGGCCACTGATAGAGTGGTCGCTGGTCGTCGGTTGCAGTATTTACCATTGAGATTGAAGGAAAGTAAAATCATGCGCAGACTTATTAATAGGTCTACGCATGCGTGGCGGCCATATTTAAAATCCATTGTTTACTTTAATTTTCTCTGTATATTTATTTCCACTGGGTAGTTATCTATTCTTAATTGTCTTACGAGGAATTATATTTTACAGAATTTTTTGGTAAGTACTATCAGTTTTTTAAATAAATAACAAGTATATATCCTTAAAATTAAATATATTTCCTGTAATTAATTATGTCACATTATTATCAAGCTAATCATTGTATTTGTGCAATTAAGTTAGAATAAACATTGCAAACAGTCTATTTTAAATGATACAAAATAACTTTATTGTGAAATTATGCTTTAATTTGTTCATTGTTTTTTGAAATTTATAAATACCCATAATATCCATTAATAATCTACAATTATTATAACAATTAAAAAAATTTTAATGTATACTTGTATCGTACCGCATGGTAAAACATCCATAAAGTGTTATGTTGACAATTTTTTTTGTGTATTTTTGGTATGTGTTATTTTTAATATGAATTTTTTTGTTTTTGTTTCTAAGATTAATATTTGAAGCTTGGAAATGAACAGGTTAGAATTTTCATATAAATTAAACGATCAAAAGATTTATTCCAGACGGAATAAATTTCGTAAAATCCAATCTAATGTAAAAAGACTAATGTAAAAATCTAATGTAAAAGCTTTTATTAAACAGAGTAAAAAAATATTGTTTTGAGTGTTACTATTTTATAACTGGAGAACTAAATTGTTGATTGGGTTACTTTATCATTCTCAGCAAAATTAGTAATAGATAAAATGTCTTTGAGACCTTAAAGATGATCAAATTCTATTTTTGATAAGAAAGTATTAAGTTAAGTTTACAGAGTAAGTATAATTATCTTCATATACTTTATTTAATTCATATCTATTTTTTATAATCTTCTATAATCAAGGTGAGATTCATTGCAAGTTTACATTTAATGATAAAATTCATATCAGCAAATGAAAATGGTGGTATATAAAACTTGGGAAATAATATGCAGTAATGATTTCTTGACTTGCATTCAAAATTATAGAAATTTTTGGAAGCATCTCTCAAAATTGTAAAGAGGTATTCCATTTTTGATTTTGTAATCATTAGGGATCAACACTTCCAGTTTACTAAAACTTGAAACATGTAAAAATACTTTATTAAATATTTTAAAAATAGGTTCATTTAAAAAATATTAAATGGTTAATTAATAAATAAGATTTTTGAAACTTAATCATACTCTTCTATATATATATATATATAATGCCTTGACAGGATTTTGCAAAAAGTTTTCATGTTACATATAAATATTGTGTTTTTCATAATTTTACCAAATATATGAGCTTTAAAGTGAATCATTGTTTTTATAGAATAAACTTTGATTAAAAGAATATAAAACAAAATTTTTTTAACAAAATGGTCAATAACAATCTATTTACAATTAAAAAACTACTTATCCTAAAAACAGAAACAGAATTTATTCATTAAATATTTTTCACATAGCTTTCAAGTTGTAGAATTCGTAGAGGAAACAGGTGATAAAAGTGTGGCAGTTGTCGCATCTAATTGGATGGATGGAAATATGTGTTACTGGCCTCCTTATAAGACGCCTAACAGAATTAGGCGTGCTATTGAAGACTTTGAAGTTCCTAATGAAAATTGGATGAAGGTCTCATGTCGTTGCCTGTTTTCTTGTGGTTTGTTATTATCTTGGTTTTATTAGCTATGATTTGTTCATACTTAAGTTAGTTATATTTTGTAATTACTGTGTTCATCATAAATATTATTACAATTTTGAAAAATTCTGTGTATTTTTAAATTTTATTTAATAAGGAGATTTATAGTTTTTTTTCCTTGTAAGATGTGGATTTTTTTAAGTTTAATTTTAATATTTATAATTTTTCTTTTTAGTATTTTCTTATTTTTGTATAATAAGCAACAACTTGTGAAAACTTTCAGATACATATACAAGAGCTCGCAAGAGACTGAGGGATGCTGAAGATACTTCAGATTTAGCATCTGAAAGTTATGAAAATTTGAAAAAATCTAGAGCAATACGACATAAAAAAGCTTTATATTCTTCAAAATCATCTGATTCTGAAGCACCTTCCCAGTCACTGATATCGACTGGGGAGAAATCTTCATTATTAGAAGATTATAATATGAAGAGTCTCTTTGTGAGGCAAAAACCTTTATCATCACCATTATTTACTCCTACTGGTAGATTATCCAGCAACAATAACCAAAGGCTGGATTCACATTATATAGTCAAATGTTCTTGTGTTAGCAAAAAAAAAAAAAAAAAATGATGGTAAAAATCCCTTTTAAATTATTCTGAGAGTTATTTTAAAATTAATTGGTTTAATACTGGAGGGCAGTGCCTTCTAAATGCATTCTTTTTGTTTTTATTTAGAAAATTATCATTAAAGTTCTATTTAATGTTGTTTAAAAGTCATCCTTTTATTTTTCTATTTAGCTTTCCAGGAGAAGGTTATAACTTTACTTTTAAAACAAGAACAGGCTATAAAAGACCTTCAGACTGAAATTCAGCAATTAAAATCCAGTGATGTTAGGTTACCTACTATGTGTGAATTTTTGCCTTTGCAAAGTACACAAGATATGGATTCTTTTAATGTTTACTTAGCTAATGAAGATAATTTTAGAAATTTAGTGAGTATTATTTGATAAATAACAAAAAAAATTAATAAAATAAAGAGTAATAAAGTTTTTATCCAAAAATGAAAAAAGAAATGCCAGTTTCTTTGTTTTACTAGTTGATCAATGATAAATTTTAAGGAGTAAGCCAAAGCAATATATTAATATAAGTTATGATGCAAATTTTGTAATATATATAACAAAATAATATACAAATATTATATTGAAGAAATATGTGTTGATCTATTTTTTGCAAAGAAAACTGTATTTAAATTTTTACTGTGATATGTTTTTTAGAAAAAATTCTAGAAAGCTGATTTGGCTTTAAATTTTTCTGGAATTTTTTTCAACATAATTTAAATTTCCTAGCAATTTAAACCAATTGAAATACAAAAAAATAAAGTTTAAAAACATTAAGTTTCTATATAAAAATATTTGACAGGTAAATTAGCATTAACATGGATTTGGAAACTGGAACTTCATTTGAATTTATTTTTCTGATATTTTGTTATTATTTTCAGATGACTATTTTGACTAATAAAGGTGGAACAAGTTCCAGTGATGTTATCAAAAGAATTCTGATGGAACTGATGACAAACAAGTTGTCAAAACAATACAACTGGAAGGGCAGTAGAGGTGTAAAGCATCCCTTTTCCACCCTTCAGAATGTTATGAATTTGATAACAGGTTAGCATTTTGTTTTTAAACTTTCTAAAGCTAACTGCTTGTAGAAATAAATTTTAAAAGTAATATAGTGCAATATGAAAACATTAAATTCAAACGTAAAAGTTTATGAATTGAATTTAATCAAAATATTTCTAAATCATAATCACTGTAACAAATCATAAGAACATAATATTTCATGTTTCTGAAATAATTTTAATTGCATATTTTTATTATTCTAGGTTTAACGTATGTAATTTAAATTTATATTGTGTTTGTAACTTAAAATTGGGAAAAATTGTTATTTTCTATTTTCATTTATGGATTACTTTTGTATTTTTAAATGCCAAGTTTACCATTGGATCAAAATGTTGATTATAGTACATAAATTAAATTTAATAAATTTATTTTTTCCCTAAAATTTTAATTTTAATATTTTAACAACTTAAAATTTAATTTTTGTGATATTTCCATGTAATGTTAATAATATCAATTATAAAAATGTTAACCTTACTTTGTTTCTGATGTTACTTTATTTAACATTTATATGAGTAAAATTTGTTTATTTGTAGCTTCTACTCGCCACCATGACAGCCGTATAACAGATATGGATGTACAGCAGGACATCAAGAAATGGCTGATGCGTGCTCCTGATAGAGATGGGGGGGTGCTTGAAATGGGCTTTGGAAAATGCCCAGTCTAATGTTCATATGTTATAAAACTAATAAAGATTTATCTTTTGTTAACATTTTGTTTTTGTGAATAAATTCATAAATATTGAAGTAGATAGTTTAACAAATATTAAAATCAAAAATGCTGTAAAATAGGGACACTTTATCTGAATATATAACTGAATTTTTAATCTTATTACAATAATGTATTTAATACACTTGTTACCAAAAATTTGTAACTCATTTCTTTTATCACTTTTAGCTCTGCAAATATTGCTTTTAGAAATGTTCTAGAATATTCATATTTAAGTCAATTTTTCAACTATTAATAGAAAATATCAATATATATATATATATATATATATATATATATATATATATATATATAAACATTAAGCTAAGACCATAGAATCAAAGTTGTCTGTTCTATATTAAAATATAGAATCAATGTTTTATTTTAAATTTATCAAATGTATCTAGTTGAGAATAGTTTATACCTATTTTTACAAATATATTAAAACTAATTTGTATGATTTTAATTTCTAAAACTGAATCTATGCACACATGTTAAAATATATATCTTATAAAAGCAATAAAAAAAGTTTAGTTAATTTGCAGCTAAATTTGCTAAGAAAACATTTTGAAAATCATAACAATGAACAATTTCCTAATTTATTTTTTCTAAAATTGGAAATTATTCTTTAAAATAAAATCTTAATGAATATTGTCTGTGTTCTATATTAAAATAATGAATCAATGTTTTATTTTAAATTTATCAAATGTATCTAGTGTAGAAAGGTTTTATAAATAAATTTATACCTATTGTTACAGATATATTGAAACTAATTGAATTTGTAGGATTTTAATTTCTAAAACTGAATCTGTGCACGCATGTTAAAATATATATCTCACAAAAGTAATAAAAAATTTTGATTTATGCAATTAAATTTCTAGTGTAAAACTTGTTAAGAAAACATTAGAAAAATCAACCTGCTAATTTATTTTTTCTAAAACTGGGAATTATTTTAAAAAAATCTTAATATTGTCTCATATTGATTTTTCATATCAGTGAAAAAAATTAAAGCAAATCTATAAAACTGAAATTATTGAAAGTTAATTTTGTGTCCTGCAATGAAAACTTGAAAATACTGAAATGTCCTATAGTGAAAAAATATTAGATATTGGGTAAAATACATTTCATATTAATTTCACTTACATAACTGTACTATATCAATTATTACATTTTGAATTTATTTATAAGTATTAAAAAATCCTTTAACACAAATATTTTTATCACTTAAAACACTTATAAATATATTAATATTTAAAATAAGTTTTCCTAAATATTGTCAGGCTTATCAAAAATACACTATTGTTAAGTTATTTTTAACGATAGTGTATTTTTTATATTTAAGCCGGAAAAACAGCATAGGTACACGAGTAGAATACAAAATTGAATGGCAAATATCATCGATGCTTTCACTCCCTTTTCATCGAATTTTAAAAAAGTCATCGGGCCATACGCCATAAACTCATCACACCGTGCACTTCAACTGAACGGGCGGCGACACCGCAGCCGCTCTCTGGCCGAGGTGACAAAAGGTCCACTGTTCCATGCACTTTTGCCGCACAGGGGCCGCTGAGTTTCCATCGGTTCAAGTCGTTAACCCAATCACCACCCCAGTGTTGAATTGCTACTAGGGATTCCTACGAGTTTTTCTTCGTAAATCCAGAAATAAAGAAGATAAGTTTTCTTCTAAGCCAACTCTTTATTTATAATTTTCTCAGTCACAATTCAGCTTTTACACAGGCTAAAAAACCTATACAGTTTCAGATTCTCAGGCGTCTAACTGCTTGCTTCACTTCTGACTCCGAATTTTATACTTTTCTCCTAGTATATTCTTCCCTGGTATTTTATAGAACATTCTAGTTGTGAGCGTCGGTTCATATTGAGTCGAAAATTCGAAAATGTTGGCATGTTTTGTTTCTAATGTCACCGCCAAATGTCGTCAAAAATTTTGCCAAGCTTCCTTAGATATTACAAATTTTGTTTCTCAACCCTAAAAATCGTTATTTTTAGCACTACATTTTGTCTATATAATAATTCCAAACAATTGAACGATAATAATACACTAAAATAAGTAATTAAACAGAAATTTAAAACATTCTTTTTTATTTTTATTAAAACATTTACTCGATTTGCATTTTTAATAGGAATATCTTTATCCATTTGATGAGATGGATAGTTTATGCCATAAAATCAATATTATGTAACGCGCGTCCGCTATTTTTAAAATTCATCTCACAAACTATAAACATTATTTGTCTAACATTCAAGTCAAATTATACATAAATGCAATCAGATCTATTACTATAAAATCCATATTTAGTTTGTTCTCCAAATGTTTGTGTTTGGTTCTACTACAAACGACAGCGCGGTATGAAGTGAAATTAAAATAAGAATCTTTTGATACCTAACCTAACGGCTTCAAACTGTTGTAAAGTATTTTAAAGTCCATTATTTATTAAGTTTAATTATTAATTAGTCTGGGAGGACCTTTCTTGAATTGTGAGCCGAATTGACGTGTCACAAGACGGGAAGCCGTTAAAACTCCCTAACACCCACCCCGACAAATGTGCACGCAGAAAACAAATGTAACATATATCCCTCGTAGTTTCACAGATGCTGGAATCAAACCCGGAACTTAACGCTAGGAAGAGCGATGTCTTATCACTAGATTGCGATGAGCCTTATATCAAAATGATTTCTTTGGCCAACAATAAAAACGTTGGCTATCTTTGTTTCAACTTTCAGAGCATCATTTGTAATTAATTCAAACTGTAATTAACACTAATTTGTGAACTTCCAGTAAAATGTAATCAATTTAAATAATGCAACAATCTGTTCCGGAACTCTGCACGCTTCAAGAGAGAAACTGTTAGAAACATAAAATCATGTTGCAAACGCATAGAAGTATATTTTACAAGAATTATGAGAACTTGCATTTTAACACGGGAACAATTCTCTTTGCGAAAAGTACTTTCTTAGTTTTGAAACCTAGCAGTAAGTATCATCTTCTTTATACAGTATTTATCAATTTAATAACAATTGGTAATATTTTTATCATCACCGTTGATCTTATTTTAATCCAGCCTAGCAGCTTAGTGTTAATATTCTATGTACATTAAATAATAGTTGCTCAATATTTTTCGTACTAAGAGGAATAAAATTTTATGGAAGATAGTGATTCAATATTTAACTGTTGCTCAGATTATTGAAACCATGTCTTGAGTGAGTTTTTGAGTTACATTACAATTTTGGGCACAGGTGCCGTATAATCCATGATGCCAAATTCTGAGAATGGTGATTTTTTGGCGGATTTTCTTATGTATCTGACAACCTCGTTTTTATTACGTCATACATATGGAGACACATAAGAATTATGTAGAAAATTGTATTTTGGTAACTCTAGTATTTACGTCATCACGCACGGCAATATTTGCTCATCGCCAAAAAAATTCAATATTTGGAATCATGGATTATAAGGCACCTGTGCCAAATTTTGCGATAATAATCCATTACATGTTTCACGTAAATAAATAAATATTTTTATCATACTTTTTAAAAAAATCTCCAGTTTTTATTATTCTAGGCATTTAACTTTATTTTTTTTCAGCTTGGCTTTAATTTAAATAGTATTCATTGGCTTTTCAGTTCTTTATAATAATATCTAATACTGATTCTTAATTACAAAGTAATGGATTATAAGATTTTGTTATGTTAAAAAAAAAAATTGAGAGCCGTTAAATGAAAATCAAATTGTAAATAATGTTTCTTTGAAGATTTATAAATAAAAATTCTTCGCATTTCTTAAATTATAAAATATATAATGCTGTTGGAATATTATTTTACAAATCGAAATTAATTTTTGTGAGAAAATCCATTAAAAAAAGTTATTGTAAAAATATGTATCAGAAAATTTTTTTATTTGTATCAAAATATTTTTTTATTATTTATTTCATGAGACTGAAAGAATACTAAAAGAAAAGGACACCGGATTTTTTATAATTATAAAATAAAGTTTACCACTAATAATTTGTTAGTGGTAAACTTAATCTTTCGGAATATGACAATTAGATTATCAACTTAAATTCAAAAGGAGATTAAGGTAATTTTTGCGATATATATTTATAAAATAACAGTTTATTTTCCCAAAGTAGGTAATAGTAGTATATTTACAGTCATCCAAAATGTAAAATATACACGCCCCCGGGTGGGCTCGAACCACCAACCTTTCGGTTAACAGCCGAACGCGCTAGCCGATTGCGCCACGGAGGCTTGATAGGTGAGGAAATATTAACTATATAAGTATAATATATTCCTTCACAGAAATTTTTTATGTATGTATGTATATATAATGAATTCTTTTTTTTATACATTCTTTATTTAATTAATAATTTTATACATTCTTTATTTAAAGTTTTTAAATATTACTTTTATATATTTATTTTTCAATAATAATAATTTAATTTATCAAATATATAATAAAAATTTTAACTTGTATACATTTACCGTATAAAATCAAACTTAAATGAGAATAGGTGTTATAAATCAAATAACGAATTTTAAAACAAAAGCTTAAAGCTGGATTATTTTTTAAAACAAATGTAGTTGATGATTTTGTAAATATTTAAAGACCCTTTAACTTAAGCAGAAAATTTTCTTAACAGCTTTTATTCGAATTTAATTTCATAACTTAGAATGTAAAAAAAAAACATTTTCAGTTAAAATATTCAGCCACAATTTTTTGTAAATTAAGCTATCTGTTTTCTCGAGGTTAATTATAAAATGAATTTAAGATATAAACTGGATGATCTTATTACATAAAAGGATTAATTATATTCGAAATACATTTTATTTATCTAATATTACACTATTATTATAAAATGCTTTTAACTTTGCATTATAATTTATAATGCTAATAATAATATAAATAACATAAGATTTTAATTTGTCTACATATGCTTTTTGTTCAAAACTAACAAGAATAAAATAAAATATATTTTAATTATCATGCAATGATTATATAACAGCTTTGTGAATATTTCGCATTTTGTATGTATGAAGTACACTAGATGGCGCCATGAACATTCACATGAAGGAGATCGATTAGGTGACACGTCGATTTCCTCTCTGTTGCATCATTCGACCTTCACAGGCTGACAGCAGCTATTTTCGAAGGAGAGGAAATGCGCATGATTTGCGCGACCGGGCTTTTACTGTATATACAAACAAAATTCATTTGGCTCTACACCGGACCGATTTCAAATCAAGAAGTGATTAATTATGCATGGGTATCAAAATTACGTAATTTACGAGACAATTTTAATTACTTTAATATATTAATTCTGGTTGTATACTCCATTTTCTACTTTAAAAATTTATTTCTTCAAATAGTTAAAAATTATTGAAACATATGTTTGAATATATTTGTAAAAGTTTACATATGGCTATAAAAATTATGATGACACATGGAAGGTTCTTAAAACAAAATATGATCGGAACTATCAATTTAACAAATAGTTATACTTTTATAATAATGTCAGCTAAAATAAATTTTCACATAGCATTATAAATGCTACGCATATTTCTCACATACAATTATGAGGTTTTATTGTAAAGTAATTTACAGTGAATGCAAAACAATGTTTAAATATTAACTGGTTAACTGCAAGCTTTCTAACAATTCAGTTCAAGATTTTCATAAAATTACCCTAGTTGTAATTTTATGTAATCCTTATATTAGAAATTGGCTATTATATTGTTTAAAAAAATAAAAATGAAATGTTTTTGATATATCACATAAAATGATTTTGTTCTTATTTAAAATTATATGAAATTAAATTAGATTACTTAACACTGTACAAATAAGTAAATTTATATAGACTATTAAACTCAACATTATAAATTCAAAAATTGCTCTGATTTTTCTTATAAAATATTCTTAAGATTTTATTTCTGTAAAAATTTAAAAATTTATTCTCCCTATGTGTGAGTTACTAATAAAATTATTTTTAAAACCATTTATTTAAAATTTTTCTTATATATTTCAGGATTAAAATTATATTCGTCTTTCTTACCAAATAATTGAAAATTATATCAAACAATACCGAGGCGTAACTGAATAGCATTTATTTGCTTTTACTTTCTTCCATTTCTCTCGCTCAAGGGGCATTCTATTTAGAAAGCGGAGAGTAAAGGAACGCGCTTAAAAATGATCTAAAGAAATATTTGCATTCTTCGTGTAAAACGAGTTTTCTTATCATTTTCATTAAGAAATATATATTTCCATTGCATACGAAACTGCTGCAAATCTTATAGAGTGAGATAACTTATCGCTAACGGATTTCGCAAACTATTATATAAGCCTACCTAGCACTTTTATTTATTAACCCCTTAACTGTGACATATATTTCAGAAAAATGGACCAAAAATGGAAAAATTTTTTGACTGTTTAATTTTATTCTTTATATTATTATAAGAGTTAGAAAATGCTTTTTTATTACAAAAAATAAAGTTTTAAATACAATAACTACTATATTTATAATTTTTACATACACATAAAACATTGATTACACATACATGTTTTTGTATTGAGCAAATTAAACGAAATTTGGAAGCCAAATTTAACTAGTATAAACTAGTATAATATAAAAACAAAACAATATCATTTTCAATACATAAATTTTACTAAGTATGGTATACCTCAAAACATGGTACTGCTCAAAAGCCTATATATTGCACTGTTTACAATAAACTCTTGTCTCATGCCTTATTCCCTTCCCTTGTTCATCGGTTTTACGACAGCATATAAAACACTGCCTGGTTGGAGTAGATTTTTTTCCCCATTGATGGGATGTGTTCTGGAAAGTGTCGACCTGTGAGGTGCAGTAAGCTTACACTAGGACGCAATGGTCCTGGTAGTTGAACATTTGGTTTATTTAGTTCAACAATTGATTTTCTGAAGTTCATATTTTTCGCAACCTCACTGCTGAAGTATGCAAAATAAAGGAGTTATTTATATAACGCCTGGTGTAGGAGATGGAAAAAAATTTTCTAGTAATATTTTTTACCTCCTTTTCTAGCAACCGGGAAGTCTGTAAGATGTTGATCGACTTTAACATCAACTCCCATAGTGTTGTTGTATTCATGGACTACCTTCAGAACCAAAGTTGGTATTAGTAAAAAACTATGACAACTTGTGTCATTTATAGGGAAAATAGGATCCTAAAGTAGAAACGAACTCAGCTCGGATTTCACTAAATAGGAACGTTAAATTTTCTTCTGCCCGAACTGAGTTCGGGCATCACAAATACTGCACGCAGTGATTGCCCGAACTGAATTCGGGCGACACTGGCAAGGGGTTAACTAGATTCATGCGCATATGTTTTTAAATTTGGAGCGAGAATTTTAATGAAATATAATCGTCTCAATTTTTTTCTGCTGGAATAAAATTTTAATACTCTAAATTACAATAAAAATGCAGAAGTGTATATAGATTCTAATGGATTCTCTACCTAAGGAAAATTTAATTGCTACGCAAAAAAATCAGGGGGCTCAAAAATTATTATTTTTAAACTTTTATAAAAGATCGAATTTTGTCAGCCTTAATAATTCGAAATATAAATGTCAAATAAATTTAATAAAAAATAACATAATTTTATGTTAATTATCAAGATTATATTTACATAAAAATAACAGCAATACGTAATCTTCACAAAAAAGGAAATAGCTAACAAATGCCAGTTACAAAGTTTATTAACTTTTTCTTTCATTTGTAAATAATTATAACAAAATATTTTTATAACAAGTTAAAAAATCAGAAGATTCTTTGTCTTCCGAAACTGTGTTCCAGTTATGTTATATAATAAAACACGTAAATTTTTTTTTAATATAATATTAAATTTTGTGTATTTTACACAATTTTTTTTCCAAAACCAAGAACTCTGAAATCATTGAATATGTATGAATTTTTCTTATATGTATTTTTTTTTATATAGAATAAGAATTGAGTGTAGATAAGTTTGAAATTTGATTTCTCATGTTCATAAAATATTTACATAAAAAGTAAATGATTGCTAATCGTTATTATGAGTTTTGTTCATAAAACCTTTTTCCAAAAATTCACAAACTTAACGCTCCCAAACTTCTGAAACATTTATTAATTTATCAAGCACATTTTTTAATTTAAATTAAATTTCAAGTAATATAGATTAAAATTTAACTAATGAAAATAAACAAGTAAACATAAAAGAAAGGTATGCTGTAATTAACGGCAATTCTTTCTCAGAAATTTCAAGAACTTTACACCTTTAAAAAATTCTAACTCATTTATTAATTTCTAAAACATTTTTATTGATATCAATGTGTTGTTATACTAAATTAAAATTTAATTAATTTAATTTCTGAACTAAAATATAAAAATACAATGAATTATTATATGGGATTTTTTTCAACAAAATTTCAAGAACTAAGTAATTTTCAAATTGCAGAATATATTTATCAATGCCCAATACAACTTTTTAGTATTTTAGAATAAGTTTTGAATCGATTTAAGTTTTGTGTTTAATTTATTCGATTTATAAAGTAATATCTAAGCAGAAAATAACTACAAATCTATCATTTGCAATGAATTTCTCAAAACATAAAAATGCGAAAAGTTCAAAATTATTAAGGATTTTTTGTTTTAGTGGCATAAAATTTCTTTTGAATTTGAGATTTATAAGGTAGCATATGAGTAAAAAAAATTACGACAAAGCCGAAGCAAATGAAAACAGCAATCGAAAGAGCATTGCGGACTATGGAAATATTGTGAAGAATATTAAGTAGAGAATTGGCAAAATAAAAAAATGAATTAAAATTGTTATTTTTGCATCCAACGAAGCGAAGAATAAAAATACATCTTTTCCCTTCCAAGTACACGATAAATAGTGATCATATACAGTTACAGTTATTTATTCGAATAGGAATGAAGTTCGATGCAGTCATGTAAATATAAACTGTACCTCTGCGCTATTTTTTTCCCGCTGTCTGTTTCTGTCCCATTCGTACCTGAAAAAGCATTGTGAGCAAATGATCCATGCCAGGAACACAAAAGGACTCTGACGTCACAGCCTGTCAATGAGCTTATATTCTACTTCAATGATTTTGTTAAAAGAATTGTCTTTAAATGGAAGCATCTGCTTGTTCTGTTTGCGTAAGAAGGCACAAGACCTGTTTTTTAAACATACACAATTTGAGGCATTTATAGAATAAAAACGTTCTTTCAGTTTATCATAAATAATTTTTCATAAATGGCAATGAAAAATTATTTTAAACCAAATATTATTCTATGGAATCGCAGTTAAAGCCTTAACTGCAGTGCTTGAATTGATTCTATCCAGGATTACTTTCAGTATTCTATCCAAGATTTTTAAAAATAATAATGCAGCAATAGTACCAATAAAGTACATCATTAGATTTTGTAATATTCATTTCACGTTAGAGTTATACTATAATGAGCTTATAAAATGCAAACAGAAATTAACCGTGATACAGTTTTGCAGATCTGAATTTATATTTTTCCATCCTGTCTATTTTGATTCTAATCCTGATTCAACCAACAAGTTGAATCAGGATTAGAATCAAACTAGACATATGATATGGTTTTTGCACGAGAGTTCTTCGGTTTTAACTCTTAAAAGATAATAAAAAAAATGATAACACTCTCATTGAGTGCATTCATATGAAAAAGGTACTAAACTATTCAAAATGGAGTCCTTTTTACATATTTAAATATCCGCAATATTATTTGTGACAAAATATATCTGAACACAAAATTGTCTCCAAAAGTGTAACTACTGACACAGAAAACCATTAATTATTTAAGGCAATGGGTTCCTTTCAAGTTCAAATGTATGTATTTTCTTAATATTATTAATGGCAAAGTATATTCGAACTCAAACTTACTTCTAGGTGTTTAGTTTTATTTATAATCCTTAAATTACTGAACATAATAGGCTTATTTACATGTTCGAGTATTTTTTTTATCACTAGATTTATTGACAAGAGATATTCGAACACAAAACTATCTCCAATAATATACTTCACCTAGAAGCCATGAACAATTGAAGTTAATGAGCTTCTTTACATTTTCGAATATCTTTTTATCCATATTATCTATGAATATAAGGATATTCAAACACAAAAGTCTCTAGAAGAATAGTTAGTCAGAAAATCTGAACTATTGAAGTAATAGACCTATATTACTTCATAGTTCAGATCTTCTGAATTGAATTGAAGTAATAGACTTCTTCTGAGTTCTATTGAAGTAATAAGACCCATATTGATATGTTTGAATGTTCTTTACCACTAACAATACTGACAAAGGATATTCGAAAAGAAAACTGTCTCCAGAAGTGTAGTTGCGATCAGAACTTTGGACTAATGAAAGTAATGGGCCTGTTTACATATTCGAATATCCTTTATCACAAGTAACATTTGTTAAAGTATGTTGGAACATGAAACTATCTCCATTATTGTAGTCACAGTCACAAGTTGAATAAATTTTTTCTATTTTTATTCATCATCTTTCTGTTATAAATATTATTTCCATTTTCGATATTACTAATAACATCCTTAAAATATAGCGGTTATATACTCGATTTTTGCTGTGGAAAATATGACCAGCATTTCAAATTAAAAAGAGTATTAAGTCATAGGCAATGATGGTGAGGCAAAAGGTGAAATCAGTATCATCAAGATCAAAGTCTTCTGACACTTAATTTAAGACTGATTGTCTCTGAATGTATCTCATCAGACACTAATAATCGAAACAAGTCTTCTTTTTAAATTTAAAATATGTAACAAATCTTCTGACTACTTTAAAGGAGAAAATTCCATTCCATAAAGAGCAACAGACCTCTTAAGAATTTTGCACAAACTTAATTTCAGTTTTTTATATTGCCTTGAAGAGCTGTTCTTAGAACAATAAGAAACACTAGTTTAGAAAAAGAACGTCGTAGTTACTTTTTCTTAAAAACAAGAGCTAGTGTAATTAAATTTTAATCTGTGAATAATTTAATTAATAATCTGAAAATAAAAAAAGAACTGGCTTCAACATTAACCATAATCGTATGCAATCTTGAAATCAATGAATAAGTGTTAAGTACCAATGCCATATTTCTTTGTTCATCCAGAATTTGTTAAATAAAATGTATTGCTATTTTTTCTGTTTGGAATCACATGCCCCATAAAAACTTTAGAGCCGCGTATTAATAGAATGCTTGAAGAATATTTTATGTACTATATATTAAAAGAGAGATTCCCTGATAAAATTATGATATTCCAACCTACCTTTTTATATATTTTGCACGGACAAATACTTCTTACAAAACAGGCATTTTTTCCAGTGTCTGTATTTAGCAGATCATCCTATGAGTTGCCTTATTTAGCCTTATTTCATTGATGTTTATTAGCTCCAATTTAGTACCAGCTGATTTATAAGGATTTAATTTTTCGATTGCCAGTTTGATATCATAAACAGTTGGTGTATAGCTTGCCATCCATTTATTCATCTTCACAGTTAAAAGTAGATAATACACTATGAGTAGAGTGGTTTCTACGACACTATTTCTTTTCTCAAGCAGAAATTTGAAATGTTCATGCCATCTAATTAAAATATCTCCCATATTTCTGGTATCTTTTTTCTTGTTTGTTGGTTACTGTGTTATCGTGTAGAAATCAGAATTTTCTGACCTCCTCTTGTAATTTTCGCTTTTCCATCTCTACATACGGTGTTTCAAGATGTATAGTCTTTTTTATGCATACTTTTTTCTTTGAATATTTTGTACTGTCGATGTAATTTTAGTGAATTGTTTCTGAATTATCAGCTTCTATGTCTAATTCTTCTTTCCGTTTTCGTCATACATTCCTCGTCAAACTATTGGCTGCATTTCTTTATCCATTACTCTGGTATTGTCTTCCGACAACTGTAACGATAATTCCTTTCAGATTAAGATAAACATTGTTTGCTGACACGATTTCCTCCCCATTTGTCACGCAATATAGTCTTTAAATATCACCAGCCTGTTTAATAATCCTTTTAGATTAATGTATTTCTTTTTATAAAAGAAATTGTTGTACTTCTCATGAATTTTTGAAACATACAAGTTTTTATAATAGTTCCTTGAATGTGCGTAGATCCAAGAAACTACTTCTGTTTCCATTCTGTTAGCTCATGATCAATTTGATTCTGAATTCTTCTTCCAAGATATCTCCAAGTGACTTTCTATCTTCAAGGTTGAAGGTCATGCTCCCATTCTCATTACATTGAAATTGCAAGTATCTGTAAGTCTAGAACTACTTACTATTAATCTGTTTTTGTGTAGGGTATGTGTTTTAAAAATATTTACAAATTAATTTATACTCTTGCCAAAAAAGTCTGCGTACAAACGCAGACTAAACATTCTACAGGGAATAAGTGAACATTATAGTGTCAATATTAATTCTATTTTTAAATAATATGGCACATATGCCGTATAATCCATGGTTCCCAATTCTGAATTTTTTTGGCAAAGAAGAAATGTTGCCAAGATGACGTATCGTGACATACGCGATGACCTAAATACTAAGGTTACCAAAATAGAATTTTTTGCATAATTCTTATAGGTCTCCATATCTATGACGTAATAAAACGAGGATACCAGATACATAAGAAAATCCGCTAAAAAATAGCCAATTTCAGAATTTGGCATTCTGGATTATACGGCACCTGTGCCAATAATACTAAAGCATTTTCTTTGACAATTGCTTAAATATCAGTAACAATTTCAGAAAGATAACACACATTATTTAAAAGTAATTAATTAGAATAACAATTAAAAATTAATCAAAAATTATCAGAAAACGTTTGCGTACAGGTACGAATTACAAAGATATTTGCAAATTAATACACTGCTGGACAATTACTAAGGACGGATCACAAATTGCAATTAAAATATAGTTGCCACACTGTTCAGACATTAGAAAAAGAATATTTATTGTTCTGGAAAGTACAAAAGCTGTGAAACATCTGAAAGAAAAAAAATGTTCATTTGATGCTGCATACGGAAAAATGGAACAATGCATCTAAAAGTCAGCAGACACCTTGAAGAAAGGTATCAGTACGGGATATGTCCGCCGTGCAGTGTAATGCAACATTCCACACGTCGTATCATACTTTGCACAACTTTACCCAGCAGCTGTTGAGGCAATTTATCCCATCCTCTGGGAGTGCACAGATGAGGGTTTCTTGTTTGTCGGAGGATAGTTTTGACCATCAACTTGCCTCCCCAAAGCATCCCACACATTTTCAATGGGGTTTAGATCTGGAGAAGGTGATGGCCATACGAGGCGTTGAATACCCTCGCTGTCTAGACAATCCTGAACAGCGAGTGTTCGATGGCATGTTGCGTTGTCGTCCATAAAAACAAATTTATCACCGACAACACCACGGAAAAGACGAACATGAGGAAGTAGAATTTCATTAATGAATCGTTGGCCCGTCATAGTCCCATTCGCAACCACATGTAGGGGTGTGCGGCCATTGATCATGATGCCGGCCCACATCATGACAATGCATGTCGGATATCGGTCCGATTCCTGGATATTTTCTGGAAGATAAGCAATACCATTCTCGCACCAGATCAGTTGGCGTCTACAATCCGATGACAGACTGAACCTACTCTCATTTGAGAATAGTACGCATGACCAGTCCTGTTCAGTTCAATTGCAATGCTCACGACACCATTGCAAACGGGCAGTACGGTGCTGTCTGGTCAATGGGACACACACAACAGGTCTGGTTGCGTATAGTCCTCCTCCCCTCAAACGTCTGGCAACAGTTTTTCGGGAGATCTGCTTTCCTGAGGCAGCAAGAAACTGATTTGCCACCTGCTGAGCTGTGGTACGCCTGTTCCTTTTTGCTGATAGGACGATATATCTGTCTTAGGCGTCGTACTTCTAACACGACCCCCCCGTGCCACCTACTACACATTCCGGTAGTTTTAAATGACTTCCACAGCCGTGAAACAACGCTGTGAGCGATGTCGAACTACCTGGCAACATTTGTTATTTTTCGCCCTTCTTCGATCTTTCCAATGATTCGGCCAAGCAAAAAATCATCTAAGTGATGTAGGGAAGACGTGTCAAAAATTTCAAGTTCGTCTGTTTAATCTTTTTTGTAAAACTTTGACTGCAAACAACAACTATCCACACGCGTCAAAACCTTTAAAGCTCTTATGAACACTATCACGTGATGAACAGACCTGGAAAAAAAATTCGCATACGCATACTTCTTACTATATCCGCACTTATTCTAATTTTCCACATTTTGCTTCCTTTAATTTTGTGGTTCCTGTGGATGATAGTGTTATCCGTCCTTAGCAATTATCCAGCATATTAATTTTTTTAGCCTTCTTGAGCATGTATGAAATGAAATATTGTCTTCATTTATATTTTACTACTTATTCATTTTAACACTGGTACTGGTGGCGATACAACAAACAGAATAAAAAACATTGTTTTGTAGATATGATGCATTAGTACTTGCAAACAAGTAGTCTTAAAATAGATTCTAAAGGAAAAGAGATTGTTCCGAATGAGAAGAAAATCACCTTAAGACAAAGGAATGAAGGTAAACTCTTCGAGCAAATGGATAGATAGTTGGAAGAATCCACATTCTTCTATCCAAAGAGTAATCAATAATTACAAGTCATCGAAATCTGTTAACTTAAAGCCTCTCGGAGTAACCGACCATCTAAGCTGACTTTGCTAGAAAAGATATGCATCCTGAAATCCGTATGTTTAAATCCAAAGATTACTGCTTCTCAAATAGCACTTCATATTAGAGGAAGGTTTAAAAAATTTCTTCATAGGAGAGAAGATACTATTCGAAAAACTCTTAAGAAATCTAGCTATCACGAACGTGTGGCTCGTAGAAAGCCATGTATTTAAACTGCAAATAAGCAAAACCGTTTAAATGTTGCCAGTAAGTCTGTTAATAAACCTTCTGAGTTTTTTAAAAATTAATATTCTCTGATGAAAGCAAGTTTTGTGTCTTTGGCGTCAAAGGATGTAAACTGGTGTGGAGAAAACAAGGTCCGGCGTTTGAGAAACAAAATGTGTCTACAGTTTAAACAGGGTAAAAATGGCGTAATGATTTGGGGTGTATGGCAGCAAGTGGAGTTGATCGATTAACTTTTATAGACTCCATATTAGATGATATGGGATATCTAAATATATAAAAAGAAAATTCGAAGCAGAGTGCACAAGATTTGAACCTTGGCGACGACTTTTGATTTCAACAAGACAATGGTCCAAAACACACTGCCCACAAAGTAAAGCTCTGACTGTCATACATTATCAAATATCAGTTGCAAACTCCACCACAATCATCAGACTTAAACCCCATCGAATATTTATGGGACTTATTGAAGTGCAACATTCGGTAACATAATGTAATAACGAAATCTTTGCTTAAAAGAGTAATTATGAGAGAATGGAGTAATATTTCATCTTTAGAAACCGCCGAGCTAATTCAATCTATGCTTAAACGATTGGAAGAGATTCTTAGACATATAAGTTTATCCAACCAGACACTAAAGTTTAATTGACAGTCCATGGAAGCTATTTTTTAAAGACTTATCTCATCTGTATGCCAACTTTTTCTGACTCTGCTTTTTATGTAGTTAATTATTATTATTATTACTTTGAAATAATGTGTCTTATCTTTCTGAAATTGTAACTAATATTTAAGGAATTGTTAAAAAAAAGCATTATATAAAAATCGTATTAATGTTGTCACTATAATGTACTTTAATTCTGTAGAATGTTTACTGTGCGTTTGGACGCAGACTTTTTCACAAGGAAGTGTATCTCTAAATCAAGGTCAGTTTTCTTAAGTAAGAAAGACCACTGAAGATGTAAAACGACGGGTGATTACTTTGAGTTTGTGATTCACTTAAAAACGTGAATCACAATTCATTTCCTATTCCGCAGTAGAAACATACGCATTTATGTTATCACACGATCACTTATCTGCTGCGTGGACCGGGTTCAAGTATCAAATTTTATGCATTTGGCGAAATATAGATAATCGCCAGAATATATTATTATATAATTTAAAACTCTTTAAAATTTTAGACATTTTTCATGGAAATTCAGCAATTAGGGAATAAATAGGACAGATTTTTCACCAACTTAATATTGTTGTGCGAGCATGAAACTGTCTATAGCATAAAATGTCTCCAAACATTTGTTTTTTATTCTGTTGCTGTATAAATTCAAACAAATTAGAATTTCATCAGCTATATGCGTTTATTTCACCATTTCGCACTGCCTCATAGCCCAGCGATAATCTGCATAGGACAACTAATATCTGTATCAATGAAGCTCAGTTTGTTAAGGCAGAATAATTCTTGATAAAAAAAATTCATAGAAATTAACTTTGCAAACGCTGATTTGGCGAAGAAAAATGGCGACATCATCCAAACCTCTAAAGCATGGGTTCCCAAACTTTTTTTATCGTGGATAACTTTCAAAGTTTTACTATTTTCGGTAGACCCCCTGCTGCTGCATTTCTACTGTATCCTCAAAACTCTTAAAAAAAATATCACCCTAAATTGGGGGTGTTAAGAAGGGGAAAAAAGTAGCACATTTTCTTGTGTCCTATTTATTAAAATGATACTTGTGGTTATACAAAATTATAAACATTTATCATTACAAACAATCAACGATTGACAAAAAATTAACGATGAACTCTGAAATGTAAATCAACAATAAAAGATAGTCATACTTTTAATGAGACGGCACACGGGGGTACTTTGCAAGTCTCGACATGTAGTGTACTCTTGTACTATTATCTATTGTTCTAATCAATTCTATGTTTGAACTGAACCTCGAATGTTTTTGAGTACCTACCTAATGAATGATGCTACCTGCCTATGTTGATAGGTAAATCCATGCCAAAATGTTTGTTCTTTATTATGAAAACTAGAAAATTTTTCGTGGACCCCCACTTACAACTTGTGAACCCCTATTTTCTTTTCACGTCTATGTGGTCTCCTATGGACCTCTGAGGGTCCACATGGACCACTTTAAGAGCATATGCTGAAAAGGCATGACATTTGGCGATGACTCTGATTCCGATAACAGACAAATACACACTCAAGAGACTTCATTGGGTCGAGAATGAACTTCCAGTTAAATGCAGGCTTGATCAATTAAGAAAGAGTTTCTCTTTGGGAATGCAACACTGAACTAAGAAATATTTTATTGATAATTAAAATATTTGAATGAATATTTTATTCAAAAATCCAACATGTGTACAAATAACGTTTAATAAGTAGATGTAGTATCTGCAAATAGTTTTATTCAATAGATGCAGTCTCTCAATAGTTAAAATTTTAGGTGGAGTATCAACGAATAACAATTTATTAATATGTATAATACAGTAATCCCCGTTATAACACGGTATATTTGTTCTGAGTCATAGGAAAATAGTTTCCCTCATATAACATCGTATAACGTGTTACACGCGAATGATTCACATTTGACTTTTCTCGTTAAAAGAGATTTAAATCGAATAATAAAAAAATTATGTTATGAACGAAATGTGTGCATTTTATAAAAACCAAATTAATAACATTTTTAAATAAAAAAATTGCATGTTGTTGTTGCTTATCCCCGACTGGCGTGACAGTATCATCACACCAGCCCCATGAATCCAAGAATAGTCAGTCTCTCAAGCACCACCTCCGGTCTCAACTCCATATCCCCTCTCTCACACCCAATGCACTGAAACATATGAGATAGGGAGGCCTGAACCACTCGACATTTGGGACAGAGAGGGTAAACCTTGGGACCAGAGACGTTTCTCTGAGCAAGCAGGTGGCCACTTCGTAGTCTTGTCTGAGCCGTTTGGCTGCATCTCTTGTGTTTACCCACTAGTGCGAAACCAGGATGTTAGCATGTGTACCATGCGTGGATATGAATGGTATCCCTAAAAGTAGCATTGATAGCCATCCTACTCTAGAGGTCAGCTCTGAGGACGACAAGCAGTCTCCAATGATGATATTCTGTAGGCTTCCATCCTTGGCTAACTGATCCTCAACTTCGTTCCAATGTCCATTAGCATGAGATGGCACCCACTGGAAGACTATGGTACTGGCTTTCAAATCAGTAAGATGTTGTACTATTTTAGTTGCTGTTATGTCACCATGCCAAAAAAATTACATAAATATAACTAATAAACAGTTCATTTCCAATAAATCAAATTATTTCAAAAACAATTTTACTACATGGTTGCTAACTGTAGGAGCTATCGGAAATAACGTTCCATCGACACCTTTTTTAGCAGAATGTTCAAAGATTAATAATGTAATTAATTTTATAAGAACACAATTGGAGCAGTGACTCGAAATGGATTGTGAACTATACATATTTATATAGATTTCGCAGTTCAGAAATATTACGTGGGGAACCAACGCGTTATATGGAGGAAAATACGAGTTATACGAGGGACATTGAATCGCGTTATAAGATGTTATGGGGGGATTACTATATCTGCAGATAACGCTTTATATATAGTACTTTTAGCTAATTCAAAAATAGCATATTTATTCTTTAAAATAATAATACTTACTGTGTAAATAAAGAATTTGCAAGAAATATTTATTTCGTTCGTATGTAGAATTTTACAAATAACGTTTTATTTATAGGAAATATCTCAACACATGGTTTTATCAATAAATACAAGATCTCAAATTACTTTTCAATATAGTATATGCATATAATGCTTTATCATTACGCATAGTATTCATAAATAACGATTTACTATTAAAGTAATATCTGCGTTTGAAAAATAGCAGCCTCAAAAATAGCTAAGCATCCTTAAGAAATGATGTATCTGCAAATAACATTGTATAATGAGCTCCAGTGGCTCAGTAGCTTCACACCGCTTCCCGTAAGCTCAGTAAAGTGTAGCATCATTTGCCGCGAGCAGTGGTTGGGAGGGTGACCACACCGTACTCTCCTTCACTGGGTTGCTGGAGCTCCGTGGGCTGGTCGCGTGTCCACGTTTATCTGTGACGTCCAAAATCCTTCCGCTGGTGTGGCGTGGATGTAGGTGAGAGGAGGGTGCCAGCTCAGGTGTGGCTTCCCACCTGACCGTGGTTCAAAATGACGAGGCACCTTAAAAAGAGCAAAGTCGTACTTTCCCCTTCGTGGTGCTCTGATCCAAACGAAAGACGCTCTCTACTGACTTAATTCCCACTGCCAAAGGCATAGAGAGCTTGGCTTGTCCAAGTGTCATAGGAAAACAACAACGACAACATTGTATAATAGATAAAGTATCTGCGAATATCGTTTCATTATTAAGCATAGCATTTAAGGATAGCACTTTATTGCTAAATAGAATATTTACAAATAACGTCTTACTAGTAAAAACAGGTCTGTGGCAAAAAAAAAAAACATATCTGGAAGAAATGTTATTTTTTAAAAATGAATGTAAATAAGAAATGTTTTGTTCACATATACAGTATCTGCAAATAACATTTTATTGATCTGCGAACACTGTCTTATTGATAAATACTGTACCAACAAAATACATTTTATTAATAACAGCAATATTCACAAATAACGCTTTATTCATAGTACGTTCAAGTATAAGTAAGCAATTAGAGACAGGAAATTTCCATCATGTGCTTAATGTTGTTAATAAAAAGGGAGAGGAATCTTAATATTCTTTAACGAGTTTCAGAAAATAACGAAAATTGCTACCATGATCAAAACACCAAGTGTAGATTCGAAAATACTTTAATGTATGCGAGCTGTGAAAGTAAAGCTTCAAAACTTATAGTTCTTAAAATGCAACTCTTTAAAATTCGCCTTGCACACTCTTGAAATGGAATGTTTCATAATTCTTATATTTGATATAAAAAAAAATTAGTAAAATGCTTAGAAATTCATTTCGAGACCCTCGAAAGGTGCTGTAAACGGAAATAATACAGCATATTCTACGACTTCAAGAAAGAGGAAGGAATAAAAATAATTCCCCCTGTGTGCTGGAGCAACACTTGGCGCCCTCTAGGTATCTATTTTCTACAAATACCATTTCATTAGTAAATACTGAAGTTTTGGAAAATATTTTGTTCGTAGGTATAATATCTACAAATAACGATTTTCTAGAAAAGTGTAGAGTTTATAAACAACGTTTCATTAGGAAGTATAGTATCTACAAATAACATTACATTAGAAAGAATAGTATCAACAAATAAAGCTTTGTTAGAGAGGATGACATTTACAAATATCGCTTTACTAGAAAGTAAAGTATCTACAGTTAAAAAACATTTGTTAGAAAAAATAGTATCTACAAATAATGGTATATATTAAAAGTATAGTATAAACAATCAAAGTTTTATAAAAAAACATTATATTATAAAAATAGCATAATATATATTAGAAAGCGAAGTATTTACAAATAGACGCTTTACCAGAAAGTCCAATTAACATTGTGTTAGAGAGTATAGTGTCTACAAATAATGGTATATTAGAAAGCACAGTGTCTATAAATAACGTTATCTTAAAAGGCATAGTATCGACGAATAAAGCGTTATTTGGCGCAGTATTTACAAATAAAGCTTAGTTATTAAAGTCTTTAAATAAATGAGGAAACCAAAAAATAAAATTTTTTTTCTAGTAAACATCAAGAAACGATGATTTTTAAGAATATAATAATTTTATGGATTCGATTTTCGCGCGCTGTGTATACAGCCTCCTGTTACAATAATACGTTTTGTTGTGAAAGTACGAAGCTGCCGGTGATACAAGAAACCTAGTTTAACCGCCGAATCCTGATTAAAAAAGGTAGAATCCGGTGCAATTCTCTCACAAAGATTTATTATTTCATTTATTTTGCATCGCAGTGTTCTGCACGTGGCTTCAACATGAAAAGAAAGTTCGTGTGGAGGACTCGTCACGTGTATTGCTTGGAGTTGTTCTTCCTCTGCGGCTTTTCATTCTTTTTTTTTCCCCCTTTCCTTCATTTTTCCTTTCGTTTGCTTCTTACCGCTTCGCTTCAATTCCGTCCTCGTAACCTTTTCACGCTCCAGAAAACGATATACAAAACAACAGACGAGATCTTCATTTCCCAGAAAATTCTGCTTCTCCATTCCCTTTAAGAATTCTTCTGGTGCACGAAACCATTCTCTTCTGCTGTGATATTTCGAAAATGGAATGGAATATTTGTTCATTCGAAAGTCCGTCGTGCATGGCTGTGAAAGGTACATGTGTGTAAGATATATATTTACAGTTAACTTTACTCATAAATTTATTCTTACAAGTACTCTTTTTGAGCATTTTGCTGTCCGGCCTCTAGTTCGATAGCTAATAGGTTCGATACAATCTCGGAAGTGAAAGTTTCTGGTGGTTTGGTATCCAACTTAAGCCACAGGTTCCGGTAGGGGTATCAAACAATCCATGGGTAAAAAGTGACGAATTAAACTGAATGTAACTAGGTTTAATTGTGTTCTGGAAAGAAAAAAATCCATTATAATAATATATAACATATACCTTTTAACTATGAAAAAAGAACAAAAATTTTATCTTAATAAATTTGATATGCTAAAAATGCAAGATGTTTACTTTGCTGATCTTAACCGGAAGTGGCGTCTGAACCACTGAAGCTCTGAGAATTGTGTTGTGATGTCTGGCGCCATTTGTCTATATCACTTCTTTCTAATGCCTGTTTGGCGTTTTTAAAGCCATAACAGCAAAAACTGGAAAATGAAAGTAATTAAATCATTTAAGAATAAGTGCACATTGTTGGTGATATATATTATGAATTAATTAACGGTTCGGATATTTCTTAGCACTGCGAAGTAACAGTTTTTATTGAACTCAGATGCATGAAAAGAAAGTCAGGACAAACTCAAATCACATACTGTGGGACCCTTCATTAATCTATATAGAGTCTAGAACGTTAGAGGGCGTGTCAGAACTGTAACAAAGACGAATTAATAGACCAATTCCATTAACCAACCAAAAATTCACACAGAATTAATCGCTATTGGTTTAAAAAAATAGGAATGTGCTGATACAAGAATATTTGGTTTGTTGATCACTTTATGGTCACCTTTTGGACACGACACGTTCGATGAGAGCTCACAGTTCACAATAGATTCCAAACTACCAGTAACATCTAAGCCTGAGGTGGGATTCGAACCAATGAGCTGTTGAGATTATGAGCTCATTATTGATCTGCCAATACTATTCAAGACAAATCGCTCCTAAAAGTTCTTCAGAATCAAATTTCTATTTGCTCTGAAAACAATTGGTGTAAAAAAACTGTAAAATTAATGAGTAATATGGAATTAAATTGGAACTTGTTTAAAAATGTGTTCATTTAATTTTTAATTAATAAAATATTCCTTAAGATGACAATTAATAAATATGAAAGGAATTCAATTATTGTCCCTATTTAAAAAAACTGTGTGGTTTTAAAAAGTTATTAAAACGGTAAATTAGTCAAAATTATCTGATAATTTGATTGATAATAATATAAGAAATTCTTTTATATGTGTTAAATTTCCAGTGAACAAATGGAGTGACTTTGAAACTGAGAAGACTTTCCTTTTATCAAAAATTTTAGAATTAAAGTGGTTGTTCATAATGCTTATGTTGACATTGAAAAAGTGTACATAGAAACAATTTGAATTAATTTCGTTAATATTTATTTTCAGCGATCTAAAATAGCTGATTAAAATGAATGACTATATAAAAGTTTCCTGCTAATTTTATAATTATAAAATAAGACATATAAAGCAAAGTAAATATAATTTTAAATAGTTAAAACTTTAAGTAGTTAAAGTGATTTTAAAAAGAGTTAATATACATGCATATAATGCAAAATTATTAGTTAAAACAAGACACTATAAGAGAACAATAATCTTTCATGAGAAGTCTCTCGTGGGAGCCCGTAGCTCCTACAGAGAGCGTCCCCTAGGTTAGGGGAATGCATCCACTGAACTTCCAGTGGTTGGTAGAAGGGAAATAAAATACCTTCCGCGGCATCAAATAATATTCCATCAAATAAACAACTGTCTCCAGTTGTGTAATTCCCTTGAGGTAAAACTCGGTGGTTTTTGATGCAAAGATGTTCGTGGCGCAAGTCTACTTCGTTGGTGAAGGATTTTTCCACGAATAAAATTATCTAGGGAACGGAAGAGGTGGCAATCAGATGGGGCAAGGTCAAGTGAGTAAGGAGGATGGCACTAAGTCTCCCAACCAAGTCCCTGTATGGTATTCATGGCAATTGGCATAACATGAAGCCTCGCGTTATCGGCTAAGATGGATACACTGGCGATTAACCAGTCCTGCTCTGTTATAATGCCTGTTGCACACGTTCCAATTGCTGTGAGTGCATGTCCGCAATGAACGTTTGGCACGTTGGTAGCAGCTCATTGTGAACCACTTAATGACTGTTCCACCAGACACCAGCTTCATCGCAGAGAGACAAATCTCCGACCTGAATTTATGAAACCAATGTCTTATCATACGTGCATACACAGCACTATCCCCAAACGCTTGACATATTTGGCGACTTGACGCAGCAGCTGATAAGCCCACTTTCAAGTCCAAAAGCAAACAACACCGATCGAGCTCCTTCGACACGTCCATTTCTCTTCTCTACTATACGAGTTTATGACTGATGAATGTGAGCGGTGGATTTGTGCTTTTAAAACGACTGATATTCCTACCCTCGATTGACCGATGTCTCAACCCCGTCATGAACTAATTAGCAAACGTATTGCCACTTGACTCAATAGCAGCGCGAAAATGGTGAGAACTTTCTTGTTTACCTTATATAATTTTCAACGTTTTTTTCTTCTCATGTTGTTGTCATGTGACAAGTGCAGAAAAAAGAGAAAAGAAAAGGTTAAAAAGACTAGTCATATGGGACCAAAGGCTTGGAGCACTGCCCTGACCATATCTTCAGCTTTTTCCTTATAAAGGATCATAAAGGGGTTTGCCATTCCCTCGGGAGGTTGGACTTCTGCCTGTTGGTAATTTATAACAGAACAGAAAATTCTATGAGATTTCTTTCTTTCGCTTATTTTATGAAAATAAATATACATTTTTGTTATTTTTTGATAATTATTGCGAAGTTTAATTCAATATAATGTGGCAATGAAGTGATTTTGTTCCTTAAATATGGTTTTCATTGACGCCAGCAATTTTTCATGAATTTTTAACTTTGTACTAACAGAACTTTTCATTGCTGATATTTTCTGTTTTAATTATTTAAAAAGACACGCACACAAGATTCACGTGAAAGAAATTTAACATATACGAAAGGATATCCAGTAACTATTTTGTTAACAACACCGTATTTAAAAAAATATCAAATTACCACAGAGCTTTGAAGTTACATTTCATATTGAAATGTTTGCTCTAATTTTATAAGGCAAATCAAACGCCACAATGTGTGTGAAACAAATTTTTCTAAATTAAATTAAAAAAGCCAACAAATTTAATTTCCTTTATTCAATTGCCTAAAGAAAATTACTTGCTTGCTTCCGAAAGGAAATTACGAATCCCAAGTTCATCGGTGGTGGACCATACAGCAAGCATTCAGATGGCCGAAAAAATAACTTCAAAAATAAATCCTTCATTAAGTTCTGCCTCCTCATATCCATTCAAATGTTTTTTTTATCTCCTGAGACAACCCACCTCCGCTCCCCCACTAAGAAAAGTCAAGGCCGGTTACAGCTAAATTCGGAACACCACGCGAAGTTCTAGCATTCATCTTTCTTCTAGAATGCGGTTCATTAAAATATCGTCTGAAACATTAGATAGAAATGAAAATAAATAGATTTTCGAACAAATAAATTCGAATAATTTCGAAAAAGAAAATAAATAAATTCTTTTTGTTACTTCAGAAAATATTTCTTGTAGGTAAAAATGTAACGAAACTAGAATTTTCTCGAGTCGGAATATGATTTCGAATCTTTAAAAAACTATTGAATGGCGCAATATCTCATGATGATGTGAGCAATGAAATAATTTCCGGTGGCAATTAAAAATATTTTATTTTTGAAAGCGGAGAGTCAAGATTTTATCACGAATAATTCGGAAAAAAAGAAATCTTAACGGTATCTAAACTCTGGAAACAACATAACTCTATCACTGAGCTTTTTGTTACTGTGGTAAGGTCTAAAGAAGCATATAACAGAAAAGAAACATAAATATTTACTTTCATTTATGTCCATTTGACAGATTTAAGACAGAGGTGCGAAATGATCGAGCACAATCACTAATAAAATATTTCAAAATAATCATTAATAAATTGATTGCAAAAAAGAAAAATTCCGTTGATTTAACGTTAGATAATCTAGGTTATTATGATATTGGATTCAAATATAATATATATTATATATTGGCTCAACGAAAACCGCTAAGACAGCCAACTTATTCCACATTTTCAATAATAATTTAGCACAGAGAATAATTTATGAGCTAACATCTTCCTTTTCACACCACGCTAATAGAGGGTTATTACGTCCTAACGTACAAGGCTTTCTAAGCCCGATCGACTTTGGCTAGATCAGGTATCGAATCTGGTACCTTTTGAACGAGAGAATAATGGCATTTATCACTGGGCTACCATGGCATACAGAACTGTTGACGTGCATAGAACTTCTCGGTACATTTAGTACTTGAATCAAGTATTGAGTCTACGATTGCAAGAACACCAGAACGATCATTTTCCCCGTTAGGATGTCTATAACAGACAATAAATAGAAATTTCGGGGAATTTTACTATAGCATTATTTGAAAAAAATGAAGAAATGAAACATTGAAAGATTTAAGCTTTCTTGAAAATTTTTTTAATGAACATTAGTGAACGAGCTACTAGTGGTTGTTAAGCGATAGCATCTAACTGTGCCACCCACGTCAAAATGCCTGACAACGTCTCTTTCATGATTTTTAACCGCAGCAGAGATTTACCCAGTAAAAGGCTGATAACTTAAATGAAGTCGATAAGAGTCGTGACATGCAGAACAACGTACAACCGTGCATGTACCTCTATTGCAGGCTTATTCACATAACGAGAGGAAAAAGTGGCAAACTGCTGCAGACTTAATTACTGATGCATGTCGTTGGCTGCAGTAACCGTGATTTGCATTTCTCATGATGTCACTCTTCATTGTGAAGTAATGTTGTTCTCAAAGCCGTGGAAAATTCAATCCTTTCACATCTGTTTCTATAAGGCTGACTGCAGATAATAAATGATTTATAAATTATTGAAATGCAAGGGTCATTCACACTATATCAAGTAATTAAAGTTTGTGTTCTTTAATTTCTTTTTTGTTTAGTTACATATTTACATTTCAAACTGTATTTGTAAGTTTAAAATTAAGGAATGGAAATATTATACTTTTTTGTTTCCATTTAACAATCAGTTGGAATGGAACCTAGAGTTTAGAATGGATTCCAAATCACTAGAAACTTCTCCAAGTCCTAGATGGGATTCAAACCCATGAGATGTTAATGGGAATGTGAGAGCGTTGACCATTCGACTGCCTGCTTAACAGGTCGAATGATCATCAGTTCACAAGGAGAGGAGGGTGACAGCTCAGATGTCCTTCTCATCACTTGTCAAGGCTATACTGAGTGACTTCAGAATACGTGAAAGAGCTGAAAGGCATTGCCATCAGATACGGGGACTCGAACGCGAATCTCAATAAAACTCAAAATTCGGATGAAATATTTAGAAATAATTATTTTTATGAATAGGAAATAAAAACGGAATTTTAACTCTTCGAAAAGCTAAATATTTAATTATTTTTTTAATTTTTAATTTTTTTTAATAATTTAAAAACTGTGAATACGAAACAAGCCATAAAAGGATTTATCTAAGTTCTAAAATGAAAATACTAAATAATATATCTACTGAAATCCAATGATGTTAGCTGATGTGTTTTATTTAAAGAAATAAAGTCTAATTTCATGAAAAGAACAACCAAATTAACACTATATAAATGTTTAATACGGCTTTTTAAATTTATTAAGCTGAAATTGGGTCGCTGACAGAAAGTTTTTGAGAGAAAAAGTCTTGAGAAGTATTTTTGGGGATGGAGAGGTAAACCATCTGTACAAATACTGAATTACATAGAATGTATAAAAATTCAGATGTAATTAATTTTATAAGTAATACAAAAATTAAGGATTGATCGGACACCTTATTAGAATAAGCGACTATAAATCCACATAACATTTTCGTTGCCAAACCAACAGGGATTCGGACGGCCAAAACTTAGACGGTTAGACTGGAACGAAATTGTCTTAAAATCGTTGGAAATTTCAGATGGAAGAATCCAAGGATAAGGGCTGTCAAGTGTCTAATTCTGGAGAAGGCTGCCATTCCAATAAAGAACATGAAACAAATGCATGCAATGGTTTGATCAATACACTGGCCACCAAAGGTTAAGGAACTACCAGTTTTTTACGCCTAATTTTCTGGTGAATGAAAATAGAAGCACTAAATTTGGATGACATACGTGTAAAACAGGTATTTTACATAGAAGTTTACATAAGAAAACGCATAGAAGATTTACAACAAAAAAAAAATCTTTCTGAAAAAGTCCCTTAACATTATGTTGTAAATGTTGCAGAAACCAAATAAAAGGGATTTTTAATAAGGAATCTGCCCAACTCCAGCTTCAAAGCATTGGTGGTATATCAACTTCCCATGTTGTCAATTAAGTTGTTGGTCACTGAAATGGGAAGCGAAGATTTGACTTTTTTCCACTCTCCAACAGACCTTGAAAGATAACTTAAAAGTAGAAATTTGTCTACCTAGATAGTCCCACAGAGGCAGCATTGGATTCAGGTCTGGAGATCAAGCTGGCCATTCCACACACACATACACATTCGCTAAAAACCAAAACCCTAAAGATATTTCTCCACAACTACAGCTCGATGGGGTTGGGTGCTATCCATCCATCAGAATGAACTCATTGCCTATTGCACCGGAATTAGGACGGACGCATGGATCAAGGAGCTCATCCCGATAATTTCACACCTGTCTCATTTCTTTCCTGCGACACATTCAGGTCATAGTGATTATCGAGTGAGAATCCTGCCCAAAATCTTTATTCGACCACCATAGTAACTGTGCCTTTCCATGGTGTTGGATCGATGGTACCTGGGGCTTTGTTTCCTCCAGATCAGTACACGTTCTGACTGAGGCTCGTGGTGAGCAATGTCCTTCAAGTGAGATGATACTTCTGGTAGTGACAGGCCAAATATTGGGGTCATCTGCATAGTCTTTGCTTCAAAATCACGAATACTTCACCCGGCTGCTTCTATCTAAGTGGTAGAGCCCAGGGCTAGGGAAAATAAGGGCTGGCTCATCGCTTTGATGTATCGCATGCCGCCTTGTCACCGGAGAGGGGAAGAGCGTGACGTCACTGGCATCAACTGGCTGGCATTCTCTATGCTAGCTTGTGTCTGATCGCAGCTTTCTCATTCATTTTGGCTTGTTTTATGTTAATGTTTTCATTTTAAGCAAGAGTATTTTTAAAGAGGAAAACATGACATCGTGTGCTGTTGCTACGTGTTCAAATATGTATCGAAATACAAAAGGAAAACACATAATATTTCATCGATTTCCAAAAGAAAATCAAATGCTTTCAAAGGAATGGGTGCAAAGATGTCGAAGAAGTGACAAAATCAACATCAAGAATGCTAGAGTGTGCAGTGAGCATTTTGATTTGAATGAATATATGGACGACATGCAAAATAGATTACTTGGTTTGCCAGAGAGAAAAATATTAAAACCGACGGCTCTGCCTAATCTTAAGTTACCGGCTTTAAGCATAATTCAAAATACTCCAAGAGAACAGAGACAAACGAAAAGAAGAAGATTAGTAGAGGCTATTGAAAGAATTGAGTGCGTGAGTCCACATAAATTATGTGATGCAGAAAATCAGTGTGATGGTGTTATTAAGTGCCTTAAATGCAATGAATATTTAAAAAATATAGAAGAATTGAAAAAAAGAATATTATGCGCAGAAAATACAGTGAAATTCCTTAAAAATGAGCAAAAAGGAAATCGAACTTCTACAACAAGAATAATTAAACGATCGAAATCAAATAAAAAATTGCTTTTAAATGAAAAACAAAAATTAAAAACGAAAATAAAATTACTTCAAAAGGAGAACATTAAACTTGGGAAGATAGAATTTATTCCCTTATAAGCGTGAAGATGAAGAAAATAAATTAAGAACTAAATGGTCATCTGACACTATTTCAAAAAGTATTTTGATTCGGTCATTATCTTCAAAATCTTACGATTTTTGGCGAAATACGATGGGATTAAATATGCCAAGTGCAAGTACTTTGAAAAGATGGTGTTCCAAATTTAGTTGCATGCCTGGAATTCTTAAAGATGTAATGTTATTGATGAAAAAAATTGCGAAACTTTGAGTGATATAGAAAAGATTTGTTCCTTGAGCTTTGACGAAGTGCACATAGATTCGAAATGGTGTTACGACTCTTCATTGGATGAAATATTAGGCCCATTTTGTAAAGTTCAAGTTATTTTATTGCGAGGATTAATTTTCCCGTGGAAACAGCCAATATTTTTTGATAACGACTGTAAAATGAATTTCTTTTGATTCTCAAGATGATGAATTAAATCGTGAATTCTTAATTAATCCCTTACCTTTATCTTGGGAAAATGAACTTGCTTCTTCCAATCAAAATTGTGATATATCTCCATTTGAAAAAGAAACTATGGTTTATGTGGCAGGTTATATTGCTTATAAAATTAAAGATAATTCACTTGGAACTATATCAAGAAATTCAGTCGATATGCCCAATCATTCCGAATGGATTAATTTAATTTCTGCTGGGGGACTTACTGTTACAACAAAAGCATGGATGGAAACTATAAAACAAACGGACATAATATTTCGCAAATTTCATGGCGACACATTTTCTAAAGGGAAAAATGTCATAGCAACATTAATAAATGAAACAGAGTCTTCTTTTCCTACTGTAAATCGAAAGGCAATTAAATTTTTTTGTCGCTTGAGAACATTTATACGAATTAGGTATTTAAATAGAAATGCAGCGATAGTATCTCATAATAAAGCTCAACAGAAAAACAAGAAATGGGTCAATAGTCAAAAAATCAAGATAAGCTGAAGCTAACAGGTAAATATATTTTTATATTGGTTATACAATTTTAAGTTAATTTCAATATTAATAATAATTTTTTTGGGTTTATTAAATAATAATTGCAAATTTACTAAATATTTGAGAGGCATTTGTAGTTTTTTTCACTCTGATTAAAAACAAAATGAACTTAAAAATAAAAAGTAACTATTTTGCTTAGAAATTCCGGGCAGCTTATTCTCCTTGGATGCCAGACTACGTCATCAACGGCTATTTCCGGTGACAGTTTTGGGGAGCATTTGAGCCAGCCCTTCTCTTTCCCTAGCCCTGGGTAGAGCCTAATTCAAGGCTAGGTACCGGGAAGCATGTTGGTGCAACAGCAACACGTCCTAACTAGCTCTTCCATGTGAATATGGACTCATCTGTAAAAAGTACAGAAGACCATCGCTGTTTGATCCAGAAAGTGTGTTCCACTGTCCAAGCTAAACAGGTTCTTCTCTGTCAGCCGGCGGGATGAAACACATACAACTGGTCATCTTGCTTGGAAACCTGCATGGTGAAGACGTTTTTGCACCGTACTAGCGGATATTCTTCCCCCAGATGCTACAGAGGGGTCTGCAACATGTTGTGGCACAAAGATGCTTTGTCTTCTTCGGGTCTCGGAAGAGCTATAAAACGGTCTTTTGCAGGTGATATAGCTCATGGTCAGCCTGGAACATGTCTTCTGGGCACAGAAGCTCTGCTTTGATATTGACTTCAGAGACGATAGACCACACTGGGAGATCTATTATGCGCTTATCAGCATCAGCTTGTGACATCTCCACTTCCATTCAGCTGACCAATCGCCACCTTAACAAATTAAGCAAACGACTTCTTTTAGACATTGCGGACCCATTGATTATTATCAACGAATCTGTTGACAAAAGTTGAAGGTAAAAGTATGATATATCCCCCAGAGATTTCTCGCTAAATTTGCCTTCCTTAGTTTTAACTTTAATATTTCCGGTTTTCCCTTTGATGTTTCCAGTTTGAATTTTGTTTCTTTTTTGGATATTTTTTTGTTACCTGGTTTGGTTTTTTTTTCTCGTGTTTTAGTTCATTTTTGTGCCATACAGACAGTTATGCTAAATGGTAACAGCGTTCAGAATTGCTTGGCGACGAAAAAAATCGCAAAGGTCGCCAATGGGGGATTTACATCCTACTTGTTCCAAGTTGAAAATAAGAAAAGTTACACACGTAATTATGAAATTGTGATATTTGCTAATTTTTTTCTTTCATTCCTATAATTCCTATATACCTGTCCTTTTCAATCAAAAAGGTAACAATCGTTTTAATCATTTATATAAACTATAAATTTTATCTTTAGTGTCCTTTTTTATGATGAGCTTCAAAAAACAAGTCCTTAACTTTTGAAGGCTAGTGAAAAAAAAACTAGCAACTCTCTAACATTTATTTTTTATTTAACTCACTCAAGAAAATTGTTGAATCGTTTGTAAAGTAACTGGTTTATTAGTTCAATTATTTCAATAATAAAATTTTAAGTTTATTATAAATATATTAAACAGTTAAATTTTTTACAGTTCTTATTCTCACTCGATGTGAATAAATTTTATAAGATACTTTCATTTTTTCAGAAATATTCGAAAGCTCTCAAGAGGGCACTACCACTTACTTTGAAAAACACTATTCTATACTTATTTAAAGAATTTGCATATAATTATTTATTTTACATTTTAAAAAAATATATCGCACGAAATTTTTAAAACAAAATATTGTTTTCTTGTATCGTATGTAAATAAAAAAAATGTAACCAAAATAAGATTTAATTTTGTTTTCGTAAAAAATGCAGGCTTTGTATTAAAAATATATTTAGTGATAGATCTAAAAAATTCCAAGTCTTATTATTTTAAAATAATAAATAAAAAATATAGTTTGTTCATGAATATATTTTTCGATTAAATTTAAACTATGCTCAAATGATTGCACTTCTGTTAAGGTGAGATCTGTACAATAACCACGAAAGGTCCGTCAATCTTATCTCAAATCTGTAAGAAAATTCAACAGATTTCAGCTGTATCCTCTGTTAAAGTCTTATATAGAGTATCTTTACAAATTTGAAAATTCATAAATCAATACATATTTGCTTTAGAGATTATTCCACTAAAAATGTGGAAAGTTTAAGAAATAGTTTTTAAAAATTTCATTTAAATTTTTATAAAATTATCTTCCTTTTTCTCAATATATTGAGATAAAGCTAAGCACAATTAAAATATCTGACAAAATAATAAATTTATCATCACATTTCTTACTCCGTAAAAACGAATTTTTTCTAAGTTTTAAATATCTTAAATCTTTGGTACAATTTCAACTAAAATTTTTTTTTGAAGTTAAGTTTATGTCATACTTTTTATTTTTATTTAAGTTTTCTTTTTATTCTTATGTAATAATAATAATTATTAATATATAAACGTAAATTATTTTTTCAATTCTTTTTATAGAGGTATCATATAAATTCTTTATAGAGGTTCTTTATAAAGGTTCAACGACAGAAAACACGCAGGATTCTGAAATCAGCTAAAATTCAGATTTTTTGGAAAACAGTTAGGATTTGTTCCAGCTTTAGTTTCTATAATTATCGTTTGTAATCAACTCATTTCAATTTCCAAGGGAGTGTCTGTAGAAACAGCTGTTTAATTGCAAAGAAATAATCGTTTTCGTTTGTTTATCGAACATTTGACTGTCAGATTAGGCAACAGTTGAGAAAGAGATTGTTCTAATTGCAGCGTGAAAGGGAATAGCTCTTGCATCCCAGTCAGAAATATTTTAAAACGGAATGCGGAAGTTTTTATCGCGATAGAATTAATGTATTGGATGAACGGAAGACTTTTGTGTGGTCACAAGATTATAATCCACTGATCTACTTCATAATTCTTTAACAAATAGAATGAACACTACTCTTTTTCTTATTGTTACGCATAGTGATAAATCATTCTCTAAATTGAACACATCACACATGTAATTTATATATATCATCTATTAGAATATACACTCCCATGTGTAATTTAATTTAAGTTTCTTATATTAGAAAATATCATGATAAATTCTTGAAAAATTCGGTTATTCTATTTAAAAAAATTTAATTATGCATCATAGTGGATATAATATTAGGAACACATCGAGTAGATGTCCATAATATTTTGGCGTGATTTTGCATTTGGGGAATTTTTTAGTGACTTCTTTCGCGTGCTTCCTTGGCAAACGTTGGAGATAGATCTACTACTGTCTATTCCTCGAACACTTTATTCTAGTTAGCATTTTTTTTTTTTTTTGCTAAAGATGGAAAACCAAATTGTTTCTTTTAAGTTATATGAGAAGAAGAGTTATTTAGTGGGAAAATTATTCACGAAATAGATTTATTGTGGTCAGAATAAATGAATCATTTGGCTTATTAATTTTCATAACGCCATTTTTATTATAGATAAATTTATTGTATATATATATATATATATACACACACATACACACATGTATATATATATATATATATAGAAAAAGTCTGCGTACAAGCGTAGAGTAATCATTTTACAGAGAATAAGTACATTAAAGTGTCAATATTAATTCTATTTTTAAATAATACAAAAGTTTTTCTTTAACAATTCCTTAAATATCAGTACCCCAATTTCAGAAAGATAAAACACATTATTTAAAAGTAATAATAATAATAATAATTAAAAACTATGTGAAAAGTTATCAAAAAAAGTTTGCTTACAGATACAAATTAAAAAGATATTTGCAAATTAATATTAATTTTTTTAGCCTTCTTGAACATGTATGAAATGAAATATTGTCTGCATTTATTTTTTACTACTTATTCATTTTAACACTGGAGGCGATACAACAAATAGAATAAAAAACATTGTTTTGTTGATATGATACATTAGTACTTGCAAACAAATAAACTTAAAACGGATTCTAAAGGAAAAGAGATTGTTCCGAATGAAAAGACAATCATCTTAAGACAAAGGAATAAAGGCAAAACTCTTCGAGCAATTGAAAGGATTGGTGGAAGAACTCATTTTTCTACTCAAAGAGTAATCAATAATTACATGCCATCGAAATCTGTTACTTTAGAGCCTCTCAGAGTAGCCGACCATCTAAGCTGACTTTAAGAGAAAAGATATGCATCCTGAAATCCTTACTTTTAAATCTAAAGCTTACAGCATCTCAAATAGCACTTGATATTAGAGAAAGGTTTAAAAAATTTCTTCATGATACTATACGAAGAATTCTGAAAAAAATCCATCTATCAAAGCAACGAAGCTCTAAGAAAGCTTGTACACTGATGTCCATAAATTAAGGATAATTCAGTATCACTCAGAAATTGAACTCTAAAAAAAATCTCACATGCAGAATTATCACATACATCTTGAAGAATAATATGCAAATTACAAGAAACCACCTGACGGCGCCGAAAGAACGTCACAATGACGAGAGTGCAAGAGAAGGGTATATAAGGAATGCATTTTCAGTGCAATAACCGCATAGTTATGGCACAAAGGAAGCATTTGGATGATGTTTTACGTGGTAAAATTATCGGCCGTCAGGAATGTGGACGTACCCAGCTGGAAGTATCCGAGGAACTTGGAATGGCTTAGAGCATAGGTTCCGAAAATGGTCCAGGTGGACCCCCAGGGGTCTATAGGAGACCACACGGGGGTCCACGTAGATGTGAAAAGAAAACAGGGATTCACAAGTTGTAAGTTGGGGTCCACGAAACATTTTTTGGTTTTCATAATAAAGAAAAAAATTTTGAAGTTTTAATGCCGTTACCAACCTGTTAACAACAACAAAAAAGGAGCAGATTGAACATCATAGAACGGGGAAATTTGAGATTACTTCTTACAAAACTGAAGCCAAATATTGATAATTTGCTGTTAATTCATGAAGTACATCCGTCTCATTAAAATTATTTCTTATTTTTTATTGTCGATTTACATTTCAGAATTCATTGTTGAGTTTATGTCAATTGTTGAAGTTTGTAATAATAAATGTTTATAATTTTGGATAACCACATGTATTATTTTAATAAATAGGAGACAAAAGAAAATGTGCTACTTTTTTTCTTCTTAATACCCCAATTTAGGGTATTTTTTAGGAGTTTTGGGAATACAGTAGAAATGTAGAAGCAGGGGATCTACCGAAAATAGTAAAACTTTGAAAGTGGTCCACGAGAAAAAAAAAGTTTGAGAACCCATGGCCTAGAGTGTCATCTCCAGGCTTTGGCAACGGTTCTAAGATGACAGTAATGTGAGTAGACATTACAGCACAGATCGCCCCTGAGTTACAACGCCGAATGAGAACAGGTATTTGGCAGTTACTGCCAAAAGAAACAGACGGAGCACAGCATCAAACCTGTCTCGTTAGCTCTTTTCACCTACTAGTACGACAGTTTCAAGGCAGATCCTGTACAGACGCTTAGGGCACATTGATATATATGCTCGTAGGCTTGTCAAATTGTTTGCCACTTACCGCAACTCACTGTCGTCTGCGGTTAGCCTGGAGTACAGAGCATGCATTGTGGACACCGCAACAGTGGTCTTGTGTGATGTTTTAAGACGAGTTCAGGTTTAGCTTTCAGTCTGATTCTCGCCGGACTTTCATATGGAGAGGGCCAGGTACCCGTTACTACCAAGAGAACACCATTGAACTACTTAGTTAAGGTGGTGCAGGATTGCTCCTTTGGGGAGGAATTATTCTGGGTTTCAGAACTCAGAATAATTCCTCCCCAAACGAACTCCATTCTGAACCTGCATGTTCAGAATGTAACCATAACAGACCAAATCAATCGGATTGTCATTCTGGAACAACATGTAAGTTTGTTTCGGGGCGACATGGGAGCAGAATTTCTATTTATGGATGACAGATGCCCGTCCTCACCGTGCAAACATTGTAAGCGAATGCCTTTAATCGGAGGATATCAACCGTATGGACTGGCCAGCATACTCACCGGGCTTGAATCCAATAGAGCACGTGTGGGACATGCTTGGCGGACGAATTGCAGCCCGTCAACCACTACCCACATGCCTACCGGAGCTTCGGAGCGCATTGCTTGATGAGTGGTGTAATTTTCCCCCAAAACAGATCGACAATTTGTTACTCAGCATGCCTAGGCGTTGTACGGCCTGTATTGCATCGTCTGGGGGGCATACTATGTATTAACCATCATACCAACCATGTTATATTGGTTTTTGTAAATAGGTTCTTTTTTGATATTTGATCCAGGGAGTAAAAATGGCAATTTTAATTAATGTTGTCAAACATATAGCATCTTTTTTCCTCGTTACCTTTTGCTTTATTAATAGACTTTACAAAAAAGTCACATTTGTTTTTCTTCTGTCTTTTTCTTTGCCAGAGCTTGCATTATCTTTAATTTATGGATACGAGTGTATTTAAATTGTCAAGGAGCAAAAACGTTTAAGTTTTGCCATTAAGTATGTTAATAAACTTTCTGAGTTATTTGAAAAAATAATATTCTCTGATGAAAGCAAGTTTTGAGTCTTTAGTATCAAAGGGCGTAAGCAGGCGTGGAGAAAACAAAATATTGCTTTTGAGAAGCAAAATTTTATGTCTACAGTTAAACACGGTGGAGGTGGAGTAATGATTTGGGGGTGCATGGCAGCAAGTGGAGTTGATCGATTATAAATTTTATAGACTCCTTATTTGACCTCATATGGGATATCTAAATTTATTAAAATAAAATTCGAAGCAGAGTGCACAAGTTTTGAACCTTGGCGACGACTTTTGTTTTCGACAAGACAATGATTCAAAACACACAGCCCATAAAGTAAAGCTCTGGTTTTTATACAATATCAAATACCAGTTGCCTACTCCTCCACAATCACCAGACTTAAACCCCATCGAACATTTATGGGACTTGAACGCAACATTCGCTAACACAACATATTACCGTAAGATATGCTAAAAAGAGTAATAATAGTGGAATGGAATAATATTTCCCCGCAGAAATCACTAAGCTAATTCACTTTATACTTAAGCGAGTGGTAGAGGTTCGCAAGCATAAAAGTTTTCCAACCAGACAAATTTGTCTTTATAATTGTTTGATTTCACGAGTTTATTGATTCTCGATTCTTTTTTTTTTTAGTTATAAAGCTCAATGTTTTATAGATCTGTTTATATTTTATTATTATCAGTATATATTTATATTTATTTAGTCTTTCTAACTCTTTTTTTTTTTGGAAATATTTTTTAAATAGATTATGTCATCTCTGCGAAACAAGTTTTGTCGCCAAAAAATTGCATAAATAATAATAATAAGTTATCTGCTCCACTTACATTTTAACTTTAAATAGCATTTTTGTCCATGAATATTTCGAAGAAAACTACTACCTTTAATACTTATAAATTAATGAAGTAGCCAGAATGTAAAAGGGTCAACACATATAACAAATTACTTAAAAATTCCCATGGATTAGAATATTTAATTGAAAACGATCTTGTATTTCATGTACCTCTCTTTTATTGGGACTGCATAATAAAGCTAAAAATATAAGTGTTTCAGTAAAAATGACTAATTTAATATATCATTTTTAATAGTCATAAATTAATGCTGAGGTCCCTGAATTTCATATCGTTTTGTTGTGACATTTTTTAGATAGTTGGACGTATTTACTCTTCGGTAAGTGTCGTAATAGAGAAACATCCTGCAATTGGAAAGCATGCAAATGTGGTGTCGTCCAACAGGACCTAGAATTAAACCTGACACTCTACTCCAAAAAGTAAGTTCAGAACTCATCTCACACAGTGTTCCATTATTTAAAATTATGTTGTTGTTGTTGTTGTCGTGTGCCAGCTAGGCTGGCAATATGGGGTGCGCTGCTCCACTTTTCCAACTGAACCCTATTTTGGTATGGAGTCCGACTTCTTCAGTTCACTCATGCCATAGGAACCCGTTTATAGAGTAGACAACCATTCACACCTCATTCATACAGGGAAAGGACAAGGACAGGATAGACAGAGAGAGAAAGTACATCCATGCCCGAACCGGGATTTGAACCCAGGACCTCCTTATCCACAGTCAAGCACACTGACCACTAGACAAGTTGGGCGGCATTTAAAATTATGAATTATTTATATAAAAATACAACGGAAATAAAGCAAAAATGCGAATTATGAACAAAGCTATTTTCCATCAAAAAAGAGAGAGAAAAGATTTATAATTATATCATTGTCACCCATTTTAGTGGCAACACCCGATGGGAGTGTCACACTTTATCTAGAGACGCGCCTTCTTTTCACATAAAGCGTAAATAAATCATTCACAGAGGAAAACGCAAGGGGACTCGACAATTTTGTAACTTCGTGTGGTTAAATACTCAGCTGCAGGTTAAAATGTTTGTGTTCTGGCCTTCAGTTCAGTAGTTCGTGGGTTCGAGTTCCATCCCGGGCATATGTTTTTAAGAATGGTTCGGAGTCTATTTTTAACTGATAGTCCAAGTCGAGGAAGCCTCCGAGCCCCAAAAGTGACCACAGATTGATAAACAGATTAAGCAATCGAAGTGGATGCTTGGGAGTTTTCCGACTTTCCTCTCTTGCGACCCAAAAATCTGGCCCATTGTCTAAAATGGAAGACCCGAAAGAGAAAAACGATGCTGCGAAAGATAGATGTGAAGCCCTGTGGCTTGGTGGTAGCGTTTCATGCTTCCAAGACGCAGGTCCAAGGTTCGATCCTCGGGTTGAGCAAGGTCGATTCAGCCTTTCATCCCTTCAGTGGGTCGATATAACTGAGTACCAAGCATGCTTGAGAACCAAACACTGGGTGTCTCACGTTAGGCTGACCACCTAACTGGAACATATGCTTCGCATTCCACGGTCCTCGGTCATGAAGACTGTTAAGGGCACAGTAGGCCTTGGCTCACATGGGCTGTCGTGCCATGGAGTTTAGAAAGATGGAAGTAATAAAAGTAATTTCAGTTATAGTAAGACCATTCAATAAGTTACGTGGAAGTTATTAATACGAATCAAAATACCAAATACGAAACACACAAAAATGTGCAAATGATATGTGGAACATCCCAGATGGTGCTGACTGTTTAATGATTCAAAAGCCTTCATCATCATCATCTTTGACAAATGACGTGGTCGATCTCCGCACTAGCATTTTATTCTGAATGCAATATCAGTAAAGAGAATATTAGACCCTTACAAACACTAGACATGCATAAGCACTGCCTAAGTCTAGGAATATCAAACGAGAAGAATAACTGAATTCACATTGCCCTATCACAGCCAAAGTAACTGTAGCTGAGCTCTAGAAACATGGCAAAGTAGTCGATAGTACATACCCAAAAGATTATTATCAACAATCAGTGAGAGTTGACTTTGGTGTGCAGAAGGGAGAATATGTATGTTCGTCCCCCCCCCCCCAAAAAAAAGAAAAAAGATTTAACGTTCCTTATCTTAATTCCAAAGATTCTCACAACGAGCTTAGTTGGGTGAATTGCTTAAAAACATGATTGAGAGAACAACCTATATAAGATAGAAATCAAATAGCTCATGCGTTTTCGTTGTATTCCCTGGTTTTAAGTTTTTATTTAACTATTTTATATTAAATGTGTGTTTGAGAGGAAGAATCACAAACTTTTCCTGACGTTTTAAAAGACGAATAAGTAAATAGACTTATATTATTATTTAGGTTGTTATATTTTACATTATAGTAAAAACATGTTTATTGGGGATAATTGATTTCTAGAGTGAGTCCACCCTCACACATAGCACGTTGTTAATAATTCGGACTCGTTCAGTAATGACAAATATCAGACTACTGCAGTACTTTGCCAAATCCTCGTCATTTCAAGCCATGACTAAATGACGAGGTCGACAGCAAAGCCAGCACCCTCCTCTCCGCGTGACAGCATATTAACGGAAAAAGATTTAATTAGCTTTCGTGAGCAAAAAAAAAAAAAATACCGTCGAGAGACAACTAAACCAAACTAACAGAAAGAGGAAGGGTGGTTCTCATGAAAATTTATGTTTTTGTTGTCGTGTGCCAGCTAAGCTGGCAATATGGGGTGCGCTGCTCCACTTTTCCAACTGAACCATATTTTTGGTGTGGAGTCCGACTTCCTCAGTACACACATGCCATAGGGAGCCGTTTATAGGGTAGGCAACCATTCACACCTTATTCATACAAGGAAAGGACAAAGACAGGATAGATAGAAAGAGAAAGTACATCCATGTCCGAACCGGGATTCAAACCCAGGACTTCCTTATCTGCAGTCAGGCATGAAAATTTATAATATACATATATATAAAAATATAATGTAAAATTATCATATATATATACATATATATACCTATATATATATACGACATTTATTAGTTTTCTTTTATTAAAAATTGATAAAATATAATGTTTATTTGGGAAGACAACAATAATTAATGGCAAAAACAATAATCCTGGACTTCCAAAAAATTCCAAGAAATCTTTTTATCTCTTATGTTGTGTCAAAATCGCATCCAATCGATTGAGAATCCAGGAACTGGAAACTGAAAATGAAATCTTGCTGCTATAAAAATAAACATATTTCTAAGACTGACGCATGCGCGTTTTTTTTATTTCCAGTTCCGCCTTCGACACTCATGCGACCACACAAGGCAATAACAAGCATTTACAAACCTACGCAGACACGTTTTCGAAAGTTCTGACTGGTCCATATGCGCAAAAGGATGCAATGGAAAGATTCATGGTAAAAAAATACGAATGCCCACCCCCAGAACATGAAAGTAGAAAAACGTCGTCAGTATTTCATCTGGACATCACGCACGCACACACACACAGACAGGGATTTTTTAGTTTGTAAAACTATGTGAAAATACAGGCGTTCATATCATTTACTTATTTTCGAATTTTTAATTAATTATGAAAAATTAAATTAAAAAAATATTTATGTAGTTAAATCAAAAAATAAATAAATCATGTTTTTTAGCAGTTTTAACTGGAAAAGGCAAATAATTTTGCTCTATAGCTGAAATAAGATAATAATAAAATTATATGCTTTCTCTAGAGTGATCTATAAACAACTGCTTGAAATAAATAAAATGTTTGTGGTAATCTTATAATGAGATGATTTTAACATTTTTATTAAGAAAACAGAATGAATATAACTATCTTTTTTATCTCTAATGCCCAGCTACTGGTCCAGTCTATTTAACACTACGAGGGGGGGTAGTAATGGGAACTTATACAGTGAAGCATTCAGTTTGTATGCCATCGCTGTCTCGAAAATAGGGGGGTCGTAATTCAGAAGCAGGGACCAAAACAGACGACCCCCAGGCTTGGCCTGCCACCCCAGGGGTATCATTTCGCATGGAAAACATTACCAGCATAGCCTATTTTACGTGTCCCAACTGACATTAGTAAACACGACGGGTATTCGATGGGGTCGGGATTCGAACTCACTACCTTACGATAATGAGAACACCCTAACCAACCAGGTCACCGTGGCCTCAGAATATAAATATGTCTTATTGGTTAAAAATGAAAATTGGTCAAATAAAAATAAAAAGTGGAAAATTTGAGAGCACCATAAATTATATATACAGACTCTCACACATCACGCAGTTACTTCATAGGTTTATTTATCGAAGACTTTTATTGGGTATTTTTATGCCAGAACAGAAAAACGGGATCTTATTCGGAATTAATCTGCTTATTAATATATTTTGCGAACAATAAAGAATATAATTTTATTTTTCTAATTCTTACAAAAAAGAAAAAGAAAAAAACATCATGTAAACATTCAGTTTAGATGAGATGAAAAAGAAGGGAAGATTCTCCTTTCCGATATCAGTTACATGACTGCCAATATGTTTACAAAAAAATATGTTTATAAAAATATTTATAGCAAAATCATGCAATTTAGAGTTAAATGAAAATGCAATTAAAAATAAATGACTATTCAATGGATAAACATTTTAATTCTAAGAGAGAAAAATATTATCGAAGATATTTTAAATGTAATTTTGATTTTGTATATGAATTTTGTTTAGAAAATCAGAATTGTTAATCAAAAGAAATGGTAAGTAGTCTCTTTCGAAACAACGCATATAATATATAATATTAAAGAAATCATAATATTTACCTGTTGATTAGCAATTATTTTACGATAACTTCAGAGTTACACTGCTGAATGCTCACTTTAGAATTTAAGCCTGTTCTAAAATTTGAATTCACACATACTGTTGATACTGAAATGCAGTTATTTTACTCAACAGAAACGATTTTTTTTACATAAATTCAAACGATTTTTTAAATTAATGAAAATTATTCTAAATCTTGAATATTTATATTTTATGATATGTAGACATTTCACAAAATAGAAAAGGATTTTTTTAATAAAATAATTTTTTAATAAAAAAAATGTTCCAAAATTTAACTGTTTATTTTGGATTGTTCTAAAATATTGGTATTCCACCAAGACTCAAAGTTTATTTTCAGTTAAAGTTACAGTTTTCATAGAATTTAAAAAATAATTTCGCATTTGTGTGGAGAGATAGGCTGATAAATTTGTACAATGAATACTCCCGATAAAAATGCGGAAACAGTTTAAAAACTGGAATGAGACAGTCAAAGAGTGTGATGTGTCCGTTTGTGTTACCAAGGTGACTGATGTTTTAAGAGCATTTGAGTTTTTATGATTCAGTTTTCGGGACTCATGGTCGCGTGACCTCGGCTGAACATGTCCAGGTGATTCACGCGCTCTTTCATTCCACAAACCTTTCTTAATAAAACGTTTCACATGGGGAGAACTCAACACAAAGAATGTACATTTTGAAATTCTTTCCGCCTTAACAGTTTTATAAAAATTGTTGACTCTTATTATTGTGTCCCAGAAGCAGTTGTTATCGTTGGACGTGTTTCGAATAATAAAAAAATAAACGCCTCTTTTTAATGAAATGATTCTTGAATTTTTATTCTTAAAGCGCATGATTTCGGTTAAATTATATTCAAGCAATTTAAAAGAAACTCACAGTTTAAATACTAACTAATACAGTATGAATAATTTTAGTATAGTTCCTTTTCCTTTAAGTGTATATAAGCAATTTATTATTTTTTTATGTAATGAGAATAACATTAAAAATGAATTAAATATTATTGTTCATTTATAATAAGAAATACATCTGTTTAACAGATTTTTTATTTCTACACAATATCAGTAATGATATTAATTTACACATTCTTGATAAATAATTTCGTGCAATCACATCAATCGTAGGCTTTTAAAAATATTCCTAGACGAATAACCCTATGGACTCTTGATAATGAAATTATTCTATTGTGAATATCTCTCTCGATATATTATACATTTATTAATTGCTGAACCAAAAAAAGAGACATATATATATTGGTGAACTAAAATTATTCGATAATCAACGCCGGTTATAAAGAAAAATCCAAAAATTTTTAAATTAAGAGAAATAATGAATATAATAACATTAAAATACTTTCTATGTTTAAAATATAACTTATTTATGGATTCTAAATAATGGTACATGTCAATTTGAATGTATTAATAGTTAACATTTCTTAAAGTAAACGATTCTATTTGTAAAGTGATTATGCAATACGTATTTACCCAAAAATAACTAAAACGAAGACTAATTCCTTAAAGCGAAAAGGCAAAACTAATAGTTGTTCGCACAAAAAAAGATTGTTTATCAAAATATATAAATTATTTATCAAGTTAGAATTTAATTAGTGGTGCAATTAATAAGTAAAATGTAAAATTATGCGATATGAGTTCAATGATAAAGCAGAATATAAAAAAAATAATGGATTATTTCCAAAAAAATAAATATCAGTTTAAAAAATTGCCTCAGGTATTTTCATGCTAATTTGTAATTGCTAATAATCAACAGACATGATGATATCAATTTGAATTCTAAAAACAAAATTATATATAAAATTATTTCTTGTTATCCTTAGATGTTTTTCGGAAATAGAATAAAAAATATTTCCATTTTTTAAAAATGAGAATATATAAGAATAACTTTTGTTTTTAAACGATCTCTTAGTTGGAAAAAAAAAGAAGAAGAATATGCATCGCGAGTGCGTGAATTTCGTATTCATACTGGGCTACTTTATTGCAAGAAATAGGTGTTATAAAACATCCATTTTTTTTGTGAACAGTAACATATTTGCTCTCATCATTTTTCTGTTTTTTTTCATTAAGCAGCGCAACCTGGTGGCGATTATCATAGTTAATTTAAGACATCGGTGAGATATGATTCCCTCGTTTCCCAAATCGTATGACATTTGTATGTACAGTGGGTGATCAGTTAACGAACAGTTCAGATTACGAATAAATAGGACAACGAACATTTTCACGAAAGATTTTTGTGTTCGGAAGACGAACACATATTTAAATAACGAACTAAAATGAAACGAACTCTTCTCAGCTCAAGGAATATATTTGCAGGGTTGCCAAACCCAACGAACCAAATATCGTTTTTCATCTCTTTTGAATAATGTTACTTACTTATCAAACTTCAAAGTTCTATATTGGAAAAAAATTCATTTTTCCAATGAAATATTTATAGACATAGTAGAGCAGCAATTTCGGTTTTTGAAGAAAGGTTTTTTATACCTAAAGGTAGGCAACGAGTAAAATCTTTAATATTCAAATGTAATTTATATAAGAAATTCAGAGCGAAGCCTGCCACAGAAGAAATGTCTTGCCTACCATCTGATCGTGTGAGTATGGTATTCCATTCGAAGTAACTGGGTTAGATTTTTTAGGTCCTCTATACATAATCGAAAATTCAGAAACTAAGAAATCACATATTTTGCTATTTACTTGCGCAGTAATACGTGCTACACATTTAAAACTAATAATTGATATGTCCGTACCATCATTTTTAGGAGCATTCAAAAAATTTATATCTCGTCGTGGACTGTGTAAAATAATACATTCAGATAATGCGAAAACTTTCATTTAAGTGAAAAGAGATTTTATTCTTTTAAATGAAATTTTAATCAAAGAAGAATTTATTTTAGTGAACAAAGAATAACTTAGAAAAACATCGTAGAAAAGGCAGCTTGGTGGGGAGGATTTTGGGAGAGACTTGTTCGCTCTGTGAAGACTTCCCTCAAGAAAATTTTAGGAAAAACATCTCTTAAGTTATTTGGAGCTTGAAACTATGGTCGTAGAAGTTGAAGCCATTTTGAACTTTATACCACACTAACTTATATAGATGAAGAAAATAAGTCAGTGACTGTCACGCCTGCTCACTTCCTGATAGGTAGACGAATATTGTCGCTTCCTGGACAATCCGTCTATCCCTTTCAACGAAAGATGTCCTCACCAGAAGATATAAGCATCAACAAAAAATCGTGACTACCTTTTGGAACAGATGGAAGAAATCTTATCTTTTGGAATTAAGATCTGCTCATCAATCTACCTTGAGAAAGAAGAAATCCTATCTTAATTACAAAAGGACTCTATTGTTCTAATTCATGAGAATAAAATTCCAATGATTTTGTGGAAATGTGATATTGTCACAGACGCGTTCATATTGGCAGAGATGGAAAGACACGATCCTGCACATTAAGACTTTCGTCTGAAACCTATTTGAAACAATTGCTGTATCCAATCGAACTTTATGAAAATTGAACTGTATAATACATTTAGTAACATTGTTTAATATTATTTGTTTATTTATTCATTTTTTGATTTTACAGAATTGTCGTAGAATTGCTGTTGACATAATGAGTACTTTAATAGTTATACTGTAAGAAGCATATTTATGTATGTATCTTTATTTAAGTTTGATTTTTTTATGATGTTTAAATTACTTTTAGAAATTAATATGTAAAGGTAATATATATAATAATATTTACATTATTATTTTATTACAAAAGTATATGTTATTATCACTATAACATTGTATCATTATGTTTATTATTAAGCACTGATCTCACTGTTTTAAAAATCTTTGAATTAACTTAGTATTAATTTAGATTCTACTCTTGATGAACTTTTTGGAGTTCATCAGGGGGGGGGAGGATGTTGCAACTATATGTCTAGGGCGCACTATACAAATATGTGTTTACTTCAGAATAAAATTCTGCGCCCAACGATGTAAATGTTTTTTTTTTTTTTTCATGACTTAACCTGTTTAAGTATATCCTGTGTTTAAAAAAGAAATGAAAAACCTGATCAAAGTAAGCTTATTTAGAATTTTATTTGTTATTATTAAGATGATTTGATAAACATGATTACCAATAATAGAGTTATTAGAAAAATGTTATAGCGACCAGCTGCGTATATCTTCCTCACAAGCCTTCAGAGAAGGGCCCGCCTATCTTGCGCAACAGAACACATTTCCTGGACCAGACAACGATGGGCTTCTGTACTTTACACGTTATTCCAGTTGTGGGATAATGGTTTGGACAAGGATCTCACTCGTTGGTCACACTGACCTGCATGTGTTCCAGGGAGGAACTGTGACTGTTTAGAGATATCGGGATGAGATCCATGATCCACATGTCCACCCACATGCCTGAACAATTGGCAAAGACTTCATTCTTTCATTCATTCATTGTCGTGTGCCAGCTGGGCTGGCAATATAGAGTGCGCTGCTCCACTTTTCCAACTGAACCATAATTAGGTGTGGAGTCCGACTTCCTCAGTACACACATGCCACAGGTATCCGTTTATAGGGTAGGCAACCATTCACAACCCATTCATAAAAGGAAAGGATAGACAGAGAAAGAAAATACATTCATTCCCGAACTGGGACTCGAATCCGGGACCTCCGTATCCGCAGTTAGGCACTCTGACCACTAGATATGGTGATGGCAATAATCTGATTTGCATGCTTTCAGTAAATGTTGGTTGAGTAAAATGTTCTACATATAAAGAAAGCTTTTATCAAAAGTCAGCTTTAACGACACATTATTCTGTATCATACTTCCAATTTTCTTGGTAGAATTAAGATCTGGATAATTTGCTGACTATTTAGAGTACTTGAAGTGATGAACGCCTTTGTATGGCCTCAATTAGCTCACGAATATTCACCTGTCAGATATCAACAGGGAAAAGCTCGCTAAGCCTTGGCTATGCGAGTTTAAATCAATTGGGAGCGTCTTTCATTTTAATCAGAGCACCATGAAGGTGTAAGTACGACTTTGCTCTACACACATGCCATAGGTACCCGTTTATAGGGTAGTCAACCATTCACACCTCATTCATACAAGGAAAGGACAAAGACAGGATAGATAGAGAGAGAAAGAACATCCATGCCTGAACCGGGATTTGAACCAGGATTTCCTTATCCGTAGTCAGCACGCTGACCACTAGACAAGTTGGTCGGCAACGATTTCATTCTAATGGATGATTAACGCACGACCTCATCCAGGTGTAAGTACTGAGAAATATCATCATGGTCTTGGTTTGGAGCAAATGGAATGCCGAGCTCTGTTTCCAGACCTGAATCCTATACAGCATTTGTGGGAATATCTTGGTAGACAGGAATAACTTAATTGAGAGCTTGAAAAGTTGATATCGCCAATCCATTCAAGCTAGGAATGGCATATCCCTATTAAAACTCCTTTTTGTCGTGTTTCTATAATATTTACAACATCAAAACTATGATTACTCTTTTTTTTTAAGAATGAATTTTTTCATAGTTTTTTTCCTTAAATCGTTTTTGTGTTTTTTTATGTAAATTTCATTGTAAAATTTAATAACATTTGTGTTCATGTCATCCAAATTTTGTGCCTACATTCAATCATTATCAAATTAGGCACAAAAAAACCGGTTGTTCCTCAACTATTGGAGGCCATCATACAAGAGATACATCTTTTAAGCTATTAAAATATGATGAAATGCTGTTGAAAAATAATTTCGATTCTACACAAACTTCCTTTATTCTGGCAACATCTGAAATAAAAATGTTTTTTTAAAAACACATGAGAATTTTTTTTCTCATGTTTATTTTTTGCGAAATAATTTAAACTTATTGATTATGTATTTTATTTCTCAACTTGTACTGTTGAAAAATGATTTTAACAATAATTATTTTAACGATCAGTTTTTAACACAATCAATATTTTGTATTAAAAAAATTTTTTTATATCCAGATAAAAAAATTTATGTGATTCATAAAATTTTAGAAGCATAACTTGAAGGGGTGAACATTTAAGGAAAAAAATTGAAATTTTTTTCTTCAGTACAAAATTAAAAAAGTCGTTTTCTTTTTCATTTAACTTAAATGTTTTTATACCGGATGAAAGAGACTTTCATTTTCTCCCTCTACTCTTTCGCTTTTTTCTGGATGATTGAATTCGAAAATGGCAACTTTCTTCGCGGATCAACATCGTCCAATCGAATCAATATATTTTTTGTTTGTTTGTTTAGAGAATGATTGATTTTTATTGGTTCACTGGCAAGTGAGGCAGCAAATGAAAAACAGTTCAAAACATAGGTGACTACACATCATTTGTAAATGCTTCTTTATTTACTTTCCCATTCTGAGAGAAAATTAATGTGTTTGAATAAATGTTTATCACATTACATTATCATATATATTAGGACTGCCAGATTTCTAAAACCTGGAATATTCTCCCCCCCAGCATCGCGGGCATTCAAGGACACAGTTGCTTGGCGAGTTTTTTTTAAATATTCTAAAGGGTAGTTTATGTGCGATTAATAAATGGTTACTTATTAGGAAATTAAACTAAGGTTAATATATATAAAAATGATAAGGATATAAATTTATATATTTTGTTTCCGACATGCTAACATTTATGGGTTACTTAAGTAAGAAGAGAAGCCCGGTGGCTTAGTGGCAGCGTTTCAAGCTCCCATGACACAGGTTCGAGGTTCGATCCTCGGGCTGGGCAAGGTTGGCTCAGCCTTTCATCCCTTCAGTGGGTCGATTAACTGAGTGCCAAGCATGCTTGGGAACTAAACACTGGGGGTCTTACGTTAGGCTGACCACCTGTTGTTGTTGTTCCTTATTCCACTTGATCTAGTACAATCTAGACCCAGTCCAGTAGATCGTTCGCCCAGACAAAGTCCCAAACCAGCTCAGGGTTATCAAAAAGATCTCTCTTCTCCAAACCCAAACAGGAGAGCAGATGGTCCGGAGAAGCTTGGTGGAAATTACACCTGAGGCACACAGGGAACACTTTCTGACCCTGAACGAATGTAAGGGTGCTAGTATGTCCAGTAATGAGCCTGGTAATGGTGGTTTGCAATTTCCTATTGCCCTTCAGCTCCAGGGCAGCCCCAGGATGATTCCCCCTGAAGTCCTATTATGCTGCCTCATCGGGGCGAGGGTGGGTACACTGGGTGGAATGGGCGAAGTACGTCTGGAGATTTTATCTCCTGGCAGGGTCACCCAAGGTCATTCCATTATACCCAGCTAAAGCATAAAGGCAAAGGACAAAGTCAGACTTCTTCCCTCGGGCGTCCAAGGTCTTGCACCAACAGAAGCTGCTTTTTTTCTCCATTTACCATGAATCGTTCGTTCAGGCTGACCACCTAACTGGGACATATGCTTCGCACCCCAGGGCCCTCGGTTATGAAAGCAGTTATGGGCACTGTAGGCCTTGGCCCACACAGGCTGTCGTGCCATGTAGTTAAGTTTAGTTTAAGTAAGAAGAAGCACTTCGAACGAGGAACAAAAGTAATGTATGTAAAATCGAGCACATTTTACATACATTACTTATCATTGGCGAGAATTTTTTTAGAAAGTCTTTTGATTTCAATTTTGTTCACAAGTTCATTTTGTTCTAAAATCTTCCCAAGCTAATCTGTTAACGGTAGATTTCTTCATCAAGCTTTTTTCATCAGTCCACGCGCTGGTCAACAAAGAAATTTCTCTCTACTGGTGCTGATATCCCATTTAAGCAGAAGGCACACTGAACAGTCTTGATCAGATTGGCAGCTGCTATGCGATTACCCTTGAACTGATGAAACACCCTAAGCCATTTTTCTTCACTTGAAATAATCAGAAACATCTTGTGGTCTCTTCTTGCTTCCAAAGTTCCCAATTCGACAGCAAATACTGCTTTGCATTTAGATAACGGTGAGCCTATTATAGGTTAAATTTAACACCTCCTAACAGGTGGTCTAATAGTCTAAATTTATGGCATGTAATGCTTTCTTGAAGCACTTTTTCCTACACATTGGCCTACATGCACAAACGAGGAATGCCGGAAAATTCTGGAGCAAATACTCCGATAAGCGTGCAAGCAGAAATAGGCATTCATCTTCTACTGTTCCATAATGGCTGAGTTTGAACATGAAACCTTACACTATAAAGCATAGGTTCACAAAGTGGTCCAGGTGGACCCCCAGGGTCCATAGGAGACCACATGGGGGTCCACGTAGACGTAAAAAGAAAACAGGGTTTCACAAGTTGCAAGTGGAGGTCCACGAACAATTTTCTTGTTTTCATAATAAAGAACAAAAATTTTGGTTTAAATTTGCCTATCAACGTACGCTGGTTGCATCCTTCACTAGGTAGATACTCAAAAATATTGGAGACTCAGTTCAAACACAATTGAATAGAACAATAGATAATAGTACAAGAGTGTACACCACATGTCGAGACTTGCCAAGTGCCGCTCGTGAGCCCGCTCGTCCGGGATGCTTGTTTAGGCCTGCAAAAGGATAATATGCGACTCCAAGAACAAAACGTTACTCATTTGCTTTCGGGATTTTAAACATAAAAGTGTAACTGTGAGTGAATCGATGTCAGTGTTTGCAGTGCCGGAAAAAATAAGTCTTCTTCATTGGCCTGACAGCCCAGGGTGGGCCTTTGCCTTCCTCAGAAGTGTATACCAGGAACTCCTATTTTTGGATAAGGTCATCCAAAGAAAAAAATAAGTATCTGCCTATTTGTTATACATATTTTTATTGTATATTGTAATTTATCAATCATATTATATTTGTTTTATTACTTGAGTGCAGTACGTAGTTATGTAGTAAAAATTATAAATGCTAGAGATTATTCTAAACTTCAATAAAAAAGAACAAAAAACCAGGGAAGATTAAACTTTAGGTATCTAGGTACTTTTTTGTTTAAGTCATTTTTGTTAGTACCTAGGTACTTTTTGTTAGCAACAGGGGGTCTACTGAAGGTAGTAAAACTTTGAAAGTGGTCCACGAGAAAAAAAAGTTTGGGAACCCATGCTCTAAAGAGTAGGCTATGTGACAGCAAAACAAGTGAGCCGCAGTGGCCATGTTAATTAGGGCGTTGTTCTCATTATCGGAAAGCAATGCATTTGAATCCCAACTTAGCCGAAGATTCATCGTGTATGCTAATGGCGACTGGGGCACGTTAAAACTGGGCGTGATCGTAATGTCCTCCCAGTGAAATGATACATCTGGGGGTTGTAGGCCAAATATTGGGGGTCTTCTGATGGGTCCCTGCTTCAAAATCACGAAAGTTCCCTCGTGGCTGCTTTTATCTAACTGGTAGAGCCTAACTCAAAGCTAGGTACAGGGAAGCATGTTGGCGCAACAACAACGACACCAAAACAAGTTCTTCTTCTTCTTAGAGTTGGGTTTGTATGTCACTGGGCACCTCTGCTTTTATCAGCATTTTGTACTATTCACTCCAAACCCAATGTTTCCTAGCTCCAGTTGCTCGGATCACCCACTTTATTAATAAAGTCCTTTAATGGAGTCTAGGTGTCACTCTCTAGTATGGATGATGCCTAAAGAAGTTAGTATAGGGAAGGCAAGAGCCTCGCATTCGTAAATGATAGGCTTGGCCGTTTCCTCTTGCGTATGACATTTCCTGCAGATAGGGTCTTGCTGAAACAGTCCCATTTTATGGAGGTGCTTTCTGAAATAGTAGTGCCCAGTTATGAAGCCTACGATTAAACGTATCTACCAAAACAAGTTAAATTTAGAACAAATTGCGGTGGCCATGCCATGCATCACCGAAGCTCCGGACCTGAAGTGACAATTTGCTGGATCTGTCAGGCTGGCGGCATTGGAAAACTTGTTTTATTTAACGTACTCATATGTTCGGATCCCGGTTCGGGCATGGATGTACTTTCTCTACCTATCCTGTCTTTGTCCTTTCCTTGTATGAATGAGGCGTGAATGGTTGCCTACCCTATAAACGAGTCCCAATGGCATGTGTGTAGAGCAAAGTCGTACTTTCACCTTCATGGTGCACTGATTAAAACGCAAGACGCTCCCAATTGATTTAAATTCGCATAGCCAAGCAATAGCGAGCTTGGCTTGTCCAAGTGTTATTAATAACAACACAACAACAACGTATTTATATAACTGAACTGACTAGAAACCGTAATTGTAACTGCATTATGCCGACTACATGTAATCTTTTTGTAGCAGATGCAGATATCCTGTAGCACGCCCTTTAGTACTTATTTCTAATTTAAGATTGTTTAGTTTTATGGTGTAATCTTTATGCATGTTGATCACGTGTAATAATTCGTCGGGAACAGTGTTTCAATCATTCATACACCAAATCTCCGCAAAGTAAAAATTCATTCTTGAAGGAATCTTCCCATTCAGGTTTCCATTTTGAATTTAAGAATATCTAGAAATTATCGTTCCTTGTTTTCTTCAGCTCACTCACTTCGAATCGAGTATAAAATTGCTATTACTCGATTCAGCATTAAATAAATGAAACTAAGTTGATATTTAACACATTACATTCAATATTTAGAAAACTTCTATAACTGTAACATTCCCATATAATACAAATACATAAATTCTCTTTTCATGAAAGTTTTTTCTTTTATTTTCATCTGATTTTAACACAGTTTCAGTATTTTATTTCAATCAAAGAATGAATAAAATATATCAAACATTTTTTTCTTGTTATTCAAGCAAAAAGTATTTAAAATTCGTAACTGTTCAAGAACCTTTTAAAATTTAAATTTGGAACAAAAAAAAAGTTAAGAATTTCTTCTCAGCACAAACTATCTTGGCAATAACAGCTTTCACATCCTAAAATAGTTTAGAACAAAAGGGGAAAAAATATAAACAAAATTTATTTTAAATGATGGTACAAAAAAGAGCGATTCATGTATTAAAATACTCAACTGTTTTTTAATCATGTAACCATATTTTTTATTTCAGCGGAATGGCAACACAGAGAATACGATGATGGGTAAAATTCGAGAAAGGTTAGTTGTTTTGGAAACCTATCATTAAGACGGAACAGGTTTGTGTGTCTCTTCATAAATCATTCTTCTGCCACTATAATTAGAAGAGAGAAAGGCTTACCAGGAGACAAGGAAGAGTCTATATAGTTTCGGGTGACTTTTGTTTTCACAATCGAAATTTTCATTGATTCAACCTCTCTGAAAAGAGGTCCTTAACCGCCGAAAGATTATCTCTCGCCTTTTTTTTTATCTCATTGTTTATTCTGTGTTGATGTGTTTTGCGTGCTTTATTATTGTTGCCATTCCTATCAGAGTTCATAGGAAATGGTGGAAGAGTTTAATTAAAAGATTCATTTTTATTAATTTCTCATTACGTTTTTATAAATTTGTAAGTTTAAACTATTATTTGCAAAATCATTGCTGTTTACTAAAAAACTGAATTCATATTTCATTAAATAAATAAATGAAATTAAATACTCGTTTTTTTTTTTAAAATTCATGCCGAATTACTTTTTCTTTTATTCTATTGGCTTTTTATTTATACGACAAAGCGATTAGATCAAATGTGGTTCTTATTTTTCTGATGCTTAAGCGTGTTCTTTTCATTAAAAAGTAAATAAATAAGAAAATATAATTTATGAAAAAAAAACACAAATGTAAATTTGATACTTATCTATTATCGATGGCGTATTTAAATATAGCCAAATCCTCAGTATTTGGCGGAAAATTCGAACCATAAAAATAATCGCCAAAATGTTTGCTATTTTCATACACATGATAAAAAATTTTTATTGACTGACTCTTGGCGATTTTAGAAAAAAATTGGGATTGAATCTAATGTTATTTGTGTAGAAATTTGATAAAGATTTTTGAAAAAATTTCAAATTATACTCATCCAGTTCGATTTGATGCTGAATTCTGATTTTGAATGCTGCTATATTATAAAGCTTAACAGGAAAATATTTTCATTTGATAACAATGTGTGGAAACATTATTTCACTTCCAAACAATATTTCGAATGAATTAAGCAATTAATATTTACAAATTATAATTGATGAATATTATTTTGAGACCTTAAAATACAAAGCATGCGACAGATCTATAAACTAAACATTATCGTTCTACTTAATATAATAATCAATTTAAAAGCAAATAAAGTATTTCGTTTTGAATGCGTAACATGTCTGGCTGCTTATTTTCTGTCGATTCGAAGTCATAAAAGGCAGCCACACAAAGCAGAACCATGATCAAGGGCGAGATAGACATTTGCTGTTGCATTTTTTTTCTAATGCCCTTAGAATATACCTATTCAGCACCACAAGGGGGATGTGATGCCATCTTATACTTACATACATAGCAGTGCAGGCGAGCCCCGGACTGTACCTTTAGGTTAACGATTTTGGAATACTCGCCCATCACCAAGTGCCTCGTCATTTTGAACCACGGTCGGATGACGAGGTCGACACCCAAGCTGGTACCCTTCTTTCCACATCCAAGCCACAACCCACGGAGCTCCAACAACCCAGTGAAGGAGTCAACCGAGGCCGTAGTAGCCTAGTGGTTAGGGTATCTGCCTTCCAACCGGAAGGGTGGGGTTCGATTCCCAATGCCGCCAAAGACCCACCGATATACGTGCTCGTTAAATCTGTGGAATCGAAAGTCCTGTGGTCGGTCGTTGAGCAGTTACCATGGGTGCAATGGTCTGGAGAAATTTACTCCCCCTTCAGATCAATGCCAAAACTGAGGGAGTAGATCCTCTGGTGCTGCCATCTATCGGAGGATTTGAAGAGCAAAATCGTACTCTCACCTTCATGGTCCTCTGATTTAACGAAAGACGCTCCCAATTGACTTAAATTCGCACAGCCGAGGCATAGCGAGCTTGGATTGTCCAAGTGGCATTAGTAACAACAACATTTTAACAACAACCTCCCAACCACTGCCTGCGGCAAACGATGCTTCACTTTGCTGATCTTAAAGCATCTAATACAGTGGGATAACCAATGAGTGCCCCATTTCAACCCCGAAAATGAAAGGATAAAGAACCGCACACATAGAGAGAGAAAGCAACATCTTTGTCTGAAACGGGATTCGAACCGTGACCTACTGCTTCGAAGTTAGGGAGCTAACCACTCCGCCATCTGGTGGCTGCTACTGCATTTCTGTTCCTGACACACTACTTCTCAAGCGAACGTTTTTGTATTAATTTAAGTTTCGGAACCAAATTGAATATTCTTAATATTTTAATACAATACAATAATTTATTTTCATAAATGATTCCTTTCCGATTTCAAATCCATCAAATAATTTATTTGTTTTTATGAGCTGTATAATATGAATCTTGAGGGGCAACCATGAATAATTTTTTATTTATCATGAATTTCACTGTAACCTGCTGGGTAAGTGTGTCACTCTCATGGTCGAAAGTAGTTGGTTCGAGGAAGTAGCACATTTGTGGTGGAATTTATATCGGGACTTCAGGCTTAAATCAACAAGGCTGCTAATATAAATAAGATAAGGCCAACAAAATTAATACAAGGTTAACAAAATTACGAGTTAAATACAAATTATATTTCCCTGTGAATAAAAACATTTAAACATTAAATAAATTAACTTTAAATGAAATAGTATTAAGTAATAAATGATTTGATATATTTAATTTTCAAAATTCTATAAGCACGTAAGTAAAAATTTTTATACAGGCAAAATATACATATTAAATATTCAAATCGAAATAATACATAGAAGCAGAAACTTAATTGCAATAATATTTTAAATGTCGAAACTCCAGATTTTCAAAAGCTTAAATTTTCGTTTCCGACGAAATGGAATACTAATGATGTGAACAATAAATAAAAAATAAAAATGTCTATGTGTTTTCCTAGAATTTGGAGATAATGAGTTCTCGATACCCACCATTTCGATTCCAGGAAGACCATTCCCCGAGCAGCGCACTGCAACGTCATTTTGAGAAATATTTCCCCCCCCCCCTTTCGTTGAAGGGATGTCGAATGCAGGACACAATATTTGGACAAAGCGGACCGCTAATAGGAGACATATTTCAACAAGAATTTTCTCACGAATAAAAGGCTACAGTATAAAGCACGAAATAAAAATTTTGGGTTGGAAATACGTGAAATTATTATCTGTCTTTCTCACAATAAAAACTGATTTTTATTTTGGGAAAAACAAAATTTTCACAAAGACTCATTAACAACGGAATCTGATCATTCTATATGGATTCTTGATAATTTAAGTAAAAATCTGATTTTTCTGATGCTATTAACGCATTTCAATTCTTACAAGTTTTCATTATAATATTTCAATTTTATGAAATTTTCTTTTTTGAGTGTAATTTTTTATGATGTTATTGTAGTCAAAATAAAATTAAATTTTCACGTTTTCTTATTGTAAAAGTAAATTAAAAAATAGCAATGGAATATTGCTTATTAAAAAAAATGATTTAATCTCTTATGAGAAATTAAATAGTACGTCACATAATATTTCAAAACACTAAAATTTCAACAAAATTGTTTTACGCTTTGGGTTTTTGAATATTAATAAACATCCAGAGGGGTTCATTGGAGATAACATTCACATTGAGGGTTTTTATATTTTGAGTAGAACAAACTTATTTGCTTTGTTAATATTACTATTACCACTTTCATTAGCATATAACTGACTACCTGTATAACAATTAGGACTCATAAAGGGCACTGTGAATCTTGGTTGTTGTTGTTGTCTTGTGCTAGCCAGGCTGACAATATGGGGTGCTCCACTTTTCCAACTGAGCCCTATTTTGGAGTGGAGTCCGACTTCCTCAGTACACACATGCCATAGGGACCCGTTTATAGGGTAGGCCAAAGACCGGATAGACAGAGAGCGAAAGTACATCCATGCCCGAACTGGGATTTGAGCCCAGGACCTTCCTATCTGCAGTCAGGCACTCTGATCACTTGACAGGGTAGACGGCTTGAATCTTGGTGTAATCACAAAATAAGGTGTATTTTATGTGTGAGCTTATTCTTCTGTAATCTCCCTGAGTTAAGAGATCCAAAAATAAAGCTATATATAACATTAACAGAAATATAATTCGGTAAAAAAAAACTAAAATATAAACCTCTCTCATATGGATAAAAATGGGATTGACCAATCTAATATTCCAGAAATTCTATATGAAAAAATTAAGATATTTAAGTTATTTACATTTGCAAAATTTGCAGTACAGAACAATAGCACCATAAATCTTGAGCAAATTGAAATTTAAAAAAGAGAGGATTAAAAGAATGAAAATCAATAATCAAACAGATTAAAAAACAAAAATCGAAAACATGGTTAAAAAAAACTCAAAAACTCAATTTTTAAGTGATAAAGCTATGCAAAATTTATTATTAATAGAGAAATACAAGAGTAAGAATTTCGTTTTATGGCAAGCTCCAGCAACTCTTCCTTATTTTAGGGCCGTGGTAGTCTAGTGGTTAGGGTATCGGACTTCCATCCGGAAGGACGGGGTTCGATTCCCAATGCCGCCCAAGACCCACCGAGTACATGCGATATAAGTGCTCATTATATAAATCCGTGGAATCGAAAGTCTTGAGGTCGGTCGTTGAGCAGTTACCATGGGTGCAATGTGGTCTGGAGAAAATTTCCTCTCCCTTCAGATCAATGTCTAAATTGAGGGAGAAGATCCTCTGGTGCTGCCATCTATCGGAGGATTTGAAGAGCGAAGACGTACTTTCACCTTCATGGTGTTCTGATTAAAACGACAGACGCTCTCTATTGACTTAAATTCGCATAGCCAAGACATAGCGAGCCTGGCTTGTCCAAGTGTCATAAGTAACAACAACTTCCTCATTTTTCATCAGCAACCTCCTCCAAATTTGATTCTTTCCTGGCGCTTTTTTTTTTTTCTTTGGACATGAGACAATAATTATAAAATGAAAAATTTATTTCTCCGAATAAAATTGATATTATAATAAAACTAAGATTGAAATTTTCTGAAAAATTTTGTTTATCGTTGTAAATGATTTGGCGCCTTTCTGCGAGCTGCGGGCATGATAGTCAACCCTCCCCCCCCCGTCGCTATGTCTCTGCCACAATGTAATAAGTTAAAAAAAAAAAAAAGCTAGCAGAGACTGTATTTTAAGCATTCGTGTTTGTCAGCTTTTAAGCTGCATCATTGGAACATTCAACCAATACTTCATATTCGATTATGTAAACGTCTTGAAAAAAATTTTTTAAATTTTAATTGAAACAAAAGTAAAAATAATAAAATTTATAAAAAGTATTTCCTTAATTGAGTTGATCGCCCTTTGAGGTGGGTATCAGCACATGAGAAAAGCAGGGCGCGTCCTATTCGACAGGGAAAGTGGCATAAAGTCGCCCTGTCAACATGTGATAATTTTTTTTTTCTTCCTCGACACCACTTGGCGCCCTTTTGCAGCTGCATCCGCTGCAACACCTGCTCCTTCCCATTGAAATCGAGTTCAATGGAAGCGCAAGTATACGGGGCTCCCTCGGAAAAGCCTTTTTCGGACAGGCGTGCACCGATTTCCTCGTTTTGTCGAATTTTTCCAATGCTTGTTATTTGGAATATTCAATCCTGGCCGATCTAAAGTGTTTTTTTTTTTTTTTAATTTGCTTGCTGGGCGTATGGTCACTTTCTGGAAAACACGATCGCATTTGGTCGAATCTATTGTTCAAAATGGATTCTTAACTACTATAAACATCCCCATCAGAGGTGGGAATCGAACCCGTTAACTAATGAACTAAAAGCCATAGCACTGAAAATTCAGCTAGCTGGACATTGCTGTTTTAAGGTGGTATTATTATTAATATTAAAACTGCGAAAACGTACAGCTTTCTTTTATTTCTTATTTCTTCTTCTTCTTAGAGTTGGGTTTGTATGTCATTGGACAATTCTGTTTTTATCAGCATTTTGTACTATTCACTCCAAACCCAATGTTTCCTAGTTCCAGTTGCTCGGGTCACCCTCTTTATTAATAAAGCCCGATAACGAGATTTAATGGAGTCTAGGTGTAACTCTCTAGTATGGATGATGCCTAAAGAAGTGAATCTAGGGAGGGGGCAAGAGCCTCGCATTCGTCAATGATATGCTTGGCCGTTTCCTCTTGCGTATGACATTTCCTGCAGATAGGGTCTTGCTGAAACAGTCCCATTTTATGGAGGTGTTTTCTGAAATAATAGTGCCCATTTATGAAGCCTACGATGAAACATAACTTCTGCCTAGAGCATCTTAGAATTTCAGAGGCAATCCTCGCTGATGATCCACAGATCATACTTTTAGCATGGGTTTGACCAGGAGTGTTGAGCCAAGCTTCATACATCTTCCGTTTTTCACATCTAAGAACACTGGTTTTGGCAGTCTTCAAATTGATCCCATAAAAAGGTTCTGCACCGATGGGAGCAAAAGACGATTCCTGTTTAGCAAGCTCATCAGCCCTTTCATTACCTTCGATACCTTTGTGCCCTGGCACCCATACAAGGATCACCTTGTTTCTAGTTGCCAGTTCTGTAAGAAGGTTTCTACATTCCAAAATCATTTTAGATTTGATTTCGAAAGAACTGAGCGCTTTTAAACGGCTTGACTGTCACTAAAAAGGAGAATCCGCTTACCGTAGTAGCTTTTTTTCATATTTAGTGGCAGACTGTGGATAATGGCCAAAACTTCTGCCTGGAAGACCGTAGCGTATCGCCCAAGGCTTACAGATAGGCTGGTTCCTGGATATTTTTCTGGGATTTCTGCCTGCAGTCAAAATGTTGGTTCTGAGGTCAAGTATCTCCTCTTATAATACCACATTCATCTCTTCCGTATCATCAAATGGGGTTTTGATCCATGGTGGTATTTCCATCGTCAGAATATCTTCAAATCTATTTTGGAAGTCATCATGCAGGGTATTTAAATTTTGAGCGTAAGTCTGAATAACCTCATTGAAACATTCTACCCAGGGCTACGGAAAACATAAGGGCTGGCTCATCGCTTTGATGTATCGCATGCCGCCTTGTCACCTGAGAGGGGAAGAGCGTGACGTCACTGGGCATCCACTGGCTGGCATTCTCTATGCTAGCTTGTGTCTGATCGGAACTTTGTCATTCATTTTGGCTTGTTTAATGTTAATGTTTTCATTTTAAGCAAGAGTATTTTTTAAAGAGGGAAACATGACATCGTGTGCTGTTGCTACGTGTTCAAATATGTATCGAAATTCGAAAGGAAAACACATAATATTTCATCAATTTCCAAAAGAAAATCAAATGCTTTCGAAGGAATGGGTGCAAAGATGTCGAAGAAGTGACAAAATCAACATCAAGAATGCTAGAGTGGGCAATGAGCATTTTGTTTTGAATGAATATATGGACGACATGGAAGATATGGGTTCAAGGAAGATATAGGTTTTCGCTGATATGCCTCATTATATCAAGTTATTGAGGAACCACTTTTTAGATAGTGGTTTAGTTTTGCATGTGACGGTACAATAATAAATTCTAGAATATTATATGATATATTGAATAAAGATGTCAGGGAAATAAAAATTTGACATAAACTGAAGCCCCAATTTCTAAGTGTTAAAGGAAATGAAAGAGAAAAGGTTACACCTGCAAAGACTTTACTCTTTCCCTAGCCCTGCATTCTACCTGTGACAAGTGCGGAAACTGGGAGAATTCGCGCCGACTAATATTTTGCTTCATTAATTTCAATTTACCAAGTACACTTGTACTATTATCTGTTATTCTATTCAATTCTGTGTTTGAACCGAGTCTCCAATATTTTTGAGTACCTACCTCGTGAATGATGCTACCTGCCTACGTTGATTAGTAAATCCAAGCCAAAATGTTTGTTTTTTATTATGAAAACCAGAAAATGTTTCGTGGACCCCCACTTACAACTTGTGAACCCCTGTTTTCTTTCCATGTCTACGTGGACCCCCGTGTGGTCTCCTATGGACTATTAAAGCATAGGTTCCCAAATTGGTCCTATGCTTTAATTTGGGAACCTATGCTTTAATACATAAATCCATTATGAATGCGTCAACTAAGAATTGCTTCATTGTTTAAAATGAGAAAAATTTTAAAAAATACAGCAATTCGGCTTTATAGGTTAAATATATGAAAAATGAATTAAATATGTTTTGTTGATAACGTATATTTGTTTTACCGCTTTGCGATTACTTTTGGCACCCGTATACTCATTAACAATGTTAAAGAGAATCAATACAAACATTTATAGACGAATAGGAAATCGAACCCATGACCTTCTGAATAGAAGACCAGAGTGCTAAACATTGACAGTATAAAATTAGAAAATATTGCTTGAGAAATATAGTTTTATCAAATAATAAGAGTATAAAACTAGAATTTTACATGAAAGCAATCTTAATATTTACTTTTACATTTGATGGGTACTGATTAGATTTTTATGTGTTTATTCCACAGATTTTTTTACTTGAATTATTTCGTCATTTTTTGCTATCAGTCTGTATGCCCTAATAAATTTCAACTTTTCTTCTCTTAAAATCAGGCATAAAAAGTAATAAAAAAAATTGAATTGAGATATTTTTTGCAAGAGCACTTGAAAGCGAATATTTATTATTTTTTTAGGCATATTTTTATAAACGAACATTTGAAAACGAAATTGTTTCATTTTGTCAATAAACTGTAACTGTATTTGTCTTCGAATGTAAATTTTAATTAGACGTTTTTTTATAATTGTTTCATTATGTATACCTTTTTACTACCTGCATTTTTGTGTCACTTTTTTTTCCACTTGAAATAATTCTTAAAAATTTTCTTCATGAGAAATAGAGCTTGTAACTATTGAAATTTAACATATTTTTAATTACTTTAAACTGCTTTATTTATAAATTTTTTTGTAAACACTTACAATGAACCACCTTCTGGCTGCATTTTCACTTACAGCTAATCACTTCATGAGTTGGTCAAAACACCGGCCGACGAGCATGCGCAAAGAAGAAATGCAACAACCTATCATTTCTCAGTTTTTATGAGGATCGAACTTGACGCCTTTAACTGTAAAATCTCTTAAACTCATTATAAAGTAAAAAAAAAATTGCTTAAAACATTGAAACATTTCAACAAAAACGGTGCCGACAAACTTGTCTAGTGGTCAGAATCCCTGACTACGGATAGGGAGGTCCTGGGTTCGAATCCCAGTTCGGGCAATACAGGCAGTTGAAATCAGCATTCATCACGGCTTAAAGAAATTAGAAATGTTGCATGGCATGTTTTGAAATGTAACATCGCTTATTTTAAATTAGCCAGAGTTCAACAACCTATTATGATTTTCCATCCTAACCAACAGCTATTCTTCATTCAGACAAAAACACTCGGCAACATATATATATATATACCAGAGGCCAGGGGGCCTGACTGCGAATAGGGTGGTCCTGGGTTTGAATCCCAATCCGGGCATGGATGTACTTTCTCTCTCTATCCATCCTGTCTTTGTCATTTCCTTGTATGAATGAGGTGTGAATGGTTGCCTACCCTATAAACGGGTCCTTATGGCATGTGTGTACTGAGGAAGTCGGACTCCACACCAAAATAGGGTTCAGTTGGAAAAGTGGAGCAGCGCACCCCATATAGCCAGCCTAGCTGGCACACGACAACAACAACAAAAACGGTTTTGTTTATGGTTCCATTTTGAATAAATAGCATAACAAAACGCCTTCTGTATAACAACAAAGTTTACGCTCAACTGGTGAGCGCTATGGGGTCACATTTTGCACACAAGGGCAACATTCGAATAGAACATGCAATTTTATAATTTAAAATGATTTCCGAAGGCTATAATACACACAAGAAATATGAGAATCAAGCTCACAATTTCGGCTGGCCTAGGTTTCTCGGGTCAAGTGACCCTTACCCTCGTTTTTAGCTGACCTGTAGTGTAACTATAACTGTTTTCTGTCTGGCTCTATTATTGGTTTAAGTTTTACTTTGGGGGCGGAGTTTAAGATTTTCTTATCCAGAGTTTAAACTCTGGGATTGTTTTTGCATATGAGTAAAAAACTTATAATTAAAATTTTCAAGAGAAAATTTAAATTACATTCGTTAGGAAAGTTTATATAAATTAAAGGTATATAGATTTACACACAAGTGCGATTGAATTATGTTAATGATCAAGCTCACGTAATACTGAAACTAAGACCTGAGCGTTATCTCTTTTATACTTTGTCTTGACTGGATTTTTTTTTAATTGATTCCGAACCATTATGATCATCTACGCCCAAGATAGGAATCGAACCATCGAACTGTTAACCTGAATGCTAGCCTCTCTAACAACCACCTAACAACTAAACCTCTCTAACAACTACCAGAAAGCAGTATATACAGAAGACCCATCTATCTTCCTTTGTTCAACAGAGGGTGGAACCGAACGCGCGACCTTTCGTTCTGAAGAGCGCGGTCCTACCACTAGTCTATGGTGAATCAAGATAAAGTCTTTATTCAGGTAGACATTATAATGAAATTAGAGTCATACGAGAGTATGTTTTTAAAATATATTATATTAATGATGTGTATTTTCCAACCTCGGCAAACTTTGATTTTTCAATGACGTCATACCTTGATTTCTCTTAGAAATAGACTTTGTTAAATGAATATTTTCCAAATTAAAGAGGATGCTTAGTAATGTAATAATAAAAATACTTCATGAACAGTCAAATGTGTTGAGCAATTTATATTTTTCAAATGCTTCTTTTTATTAATATTATACATATTCTCTTAGTATATTACTCTTCTCTGGTTTAGGTAAGCAGAAATTAAACATAGGTCCGTTATAGAGACATGTTTCCAATTACCTACGTCTGTCGAAGAAAACCTCTCCAAGAAAACTTGTTATTTTGAGCCATAGACAAGTGACGAGATCGATATCCGAGCAGGCTCCTTTGTCTGTTAGCCATTTTCACAGCAGATGAACACATTCTGCATGATATTCAAATGCATTTGATCTTCTCCAAATCATATTCTTCAGCTTTGACTCATGCTTTTCGAATTAGCTATTCACTGGACATAAAATCAACGGTTTCCGCGGTGGTCTGACTGGTTATGGTGTCGTTTTCACTATCCGAAGGTAGTAAGTTCGAGTCCGACTGAACCCAAAGATCTGTCATGTACGCTAAAGGTGACTGAGCACTTTAATCAGGTCGTGGCCACAGAATTGCCTCAATGAAATGCCATCTCAGGGGGTGGCAATCTTTTTGTGGGATCAATTTGAAGACCGCAAAAACCAATGTTCTTAGGTAGGAAAAACGGAAGATGTATGAAGCTTGGCTCAACACTCCTGGTCAAACCCACGCTAAAAGTATGATCTGTGGATCATCAGCGAGGATAGCCTCTGAAATTCTAAGATGCTCTAGGCAGAAGATACGTTTAATCGTAGGCTTCATAACCGGGCACTACTATTTCAGAAAACACCTCCATAAAATGGGACTGTTTCAGCAAGACCCTATCTGCTGGAAATGTCACACGCAAGAAGAAACGGCCAAGCATGTCAGTGACGAATGCGAGGCTCTTGCCCTCCCTAGATTCACTTCTTTAGGCATCATCCATACTAGAGAGACTCCATTAAAGGGTTATATCGGACATTATTAATAAAGTGGGTGATCCGAGCAACTGGAACTAGGAAACATTGGGTTTGGAGTGAATAGTACAAAATGCTGATAAAAGCAGAGGTGCCTAATGACATACAAACCCAACTCTACGAAGAAGAAGAAGGGGGTGGCGAGTCAAACTTTAGGAGATCATCTATTTAGTCCTTGTTTCTTAATTATGAAGACCCCCTGGCGGTTTTTCCCACTAACTGGTTGAGCGCAACTCATGGCTGGGTGTAGGGAGGCGTGCTGGTGCAACAATAACAGTGGATGAATAACTTGACCAAATATTTCCAATTTTATCATTTAAAAAGAATGGGTGCCGACCAACTTGTCTAGTGGTCAGCGTGCCTGACTACGGATAAGGAGGTCCTGGCTTCGAATCCCGGTTCTGGCATGGATGCACTTTCGCTCTCTATCTATCCTGTCTTTGTCCTTTCCTTGTATGAATGAGGTGTGAATGGTCGCCTACCCTATAAACGGGTCCCTATGGCATGTGTGTACTGAGGAAGTCGGACTCCACACCAAAATAGGGTTCAGTTGAAAAAGTGGAGCAGCGCACCCCATGTTGCTAGCCTAGCTGGCATTGACAATGAATGAATGAATGAAAAAGAATGGGTAATCGCAAATAATATATTACTATAATAGTTAATATGTTAGTACAATTGCTAATATATTAATCTATATATAGAAACGAAAATTAATGTTTGTAATCAATTACCAAATTTCACCAAAACAGATTGTTTAAAACAAAGATCCATTAAAATAAAAAATAAAATGTATTTTTTAATTACATGATAAAATTCAGGTCATCAGAAATCAAAAGAAAAAATATATAAATCTTGATTAAATCTTTTAATAAGGTGACGGTTCGACACCTGAATTATTTAATCCAATAAATTTATATTCGTTTCAACTTGAATTTTATTTTGAGTATTTTTATCGCAATCCATTGATATTTATTGTCAACGAACACATGCGTGTCTTAATTAATTTAATATTTAACATTTTTTTATTTTTAATTTTTTTTAATAATTTAAACTAAATTTTGTTTATTAATTTATAATAATAATAAAAATAATTTAAATTAAGTTAAACTTAATAAAAATTTTAATAATTAAAATTTAAAAAAATTTAACAAAATATTTTTTTGGAAAAGCGTAATGTATAGTCAGCCGCTGTGTATGGCATGACTGCCCGTGAAACGGTGAGATTCGTGTGAGAAAGAACTTCAGAACAGGTTGCTTAGGGGTTGTCCAAGGACAAGCTTCAGTGACGTCATCGGTTGAATGGTCTCATTTCAGCTTTAGGAGGCGAGCTTTCATCCTTCAGCGCTCTCTCAGCCAACTCGTTCATCAAATGTGATTCGAAATAAGGCATTCGAGAGGGTTGATTTTCAACAAAATCTAATTAATGTCATTTGAGATGCTCTAGACTAGGTGCATTTAATTTAAAGGCAGTTAATATATGAAAAGAAATGCATTTTTAATTTTTTCGTAATTCGTTAATATTTTGTATTTCAGAAATATTCAATTATATTCGTGTGTTTTATCAATTGTTAATTAAAAAAAACAGTTTTTAACATTAAAAATGAACTGGCAAACGATTGCAAATTATAAATTATTTATTTATTTATTTATTTTTTTGCTACAAGTTTTAGAAGAAAAAAACGTAAAATAAAGAACATTTAATTATATCCCAGTTCTTTTTATTTAGCAGAAAAATAATGAATTTTGTTCTTAAACGATTATAAAATAAATAATGTTAATATTTTTTGTCAAAAAATATATAGAAAACAAAGAACTGAAAAAACATTCAAATGTATATTTGGACTGTCATGATTTTAATTTAACATCGAATATTATTCCATTGATTCACTAACAATTATAGCCTAAGAAATATTAAAATTGTGTTGATAACAAAATTTTTCGGTTATGTTTTTTTTTAGTTTGCTTGAAACTCAAAGGTAATTTTTTTTTCACAGAAGGGGCTAATTAAACCGGGACTAACAGTTTTAAGTGGATACCAACTCACTAACAACATCTAAATCATAGATGGGATTCAAACCCACGAACTTTTGAACCGAAGACCAGAATAACAAGACAAAAAAAAATGGAACTAAAAAGTTAAGATTGCGGTATATAACTATATATTATGCATTTATAAATTAATAAGATTTTGTTTTATAATTTGATCAACAATACTCATAATTAATAAAATCAAATGTTTCTAATTTATATATCTGATTATTATGTATTTTTTTTTTTTTTTTTTTTGTAAAAAAGATTTTCATTTGATCTAACTTTTCCCCACATCAGAAACTTTTTGTACTAATTGATAATCTACAGGTAATCAATCATGTATCCTAATCTTACTCTAATAAATTTCTTCTTCTTTAATAACATAACAACCTATTACACATCTTAGCGGCCTCTACAGCACGCCTTTTCCCCTCCAGTCTAATAAAATTAAAAAGTATAAATATTTGAATAAATCTCGTTATTCTATTTATTTTATAGTTTTTCATTTGTGAAATTATTGTATGAACAATATATATTCTCTGAAAATAGAAGCCTTCACAGCTGGAAAAGATAAGTTAGTAAAACTTACTTGGCGACATTCGGCATTTAAAAAAAAATCGAAAAAATAGTAAATATTATTTAAAAGATATTACAAGGGGAATGTTATAAAAAGGGTGATTCGATGCTATAAATATTTTCCGTTTACTTCTGATTGTTATGCATTAGTGATGTTTTTTAAAAAAGGAAAAAGGATATACTTATTTCTTGAGGCGAGCAGAGTTCCGTGTCGGAATGTTACCTGTCTTAAATCATTACATCATAGTATAAGGAACTTTACACAGGGTATTCACTATCAAATTATAACTTTCTCAGACTTAATCTGAAACTTTAAAGAGCAGATTATTGGCGAGTACAGAGAAACTTTTGGTGACCAGGTGTACTCTATGATGTAACCTTTTTTCCTGAAATGGGGAGAATTTTCCAGAAAGATAACGCTCCTGTTCAAGTACACAGCACTCATCAAGTCATTGTTTGATGAAGTGTAGGATGAACTGAAATATCTCCTTTGGTTTTTACAATCTTCCTACCTCAATATAAATCAAATCGTTATGTTCTGTGTTAGAGCATTCAGTCCACAATAGATATCCTTCTTTCTGAACTTTCAATAATGCCAATAAAGAATGTTTGAATAATTCTCGCAACTCTATTCTCAGTATATAATTATTCGATTCCTATTTGAATACAATATATGTATTATATACTGAAGTCATATGCGTAGTACACGTCATATTTATAAATCTAGGGTTTTCCTTTATTGTGAATACTAGATTAAAAAAATAATCAACGAATAAAACAAATAATACAATGAAACTAAGAATTATTATGAATGTAATTATTAAAAAGAACTTTTAGAAAATTTTATTTAAATAGATAAAATTTAATAAAATTTACTTCATTTAAATAGATAAAGTAAATTTTTTGTTCACAGAAGAGTTCGAAACTTGACTCCCGTTGTGTTAAGAGGGCACGTTAAATAATCTTCGGATCTAATGCTACAGTGTTACATAGAAAGTTGAAGTTACACCAATTTGGGTGTTGATTACGTAATTAATCATACATACAAATAGAATGATGTTAATTGTTTTTAGTGAATTCGGACGACAATAATATGCTGCCGGAAATGAATATCATTACATGATCAATTTAATCATCGCCATATTTTGTTTAAATTTTGACTCGATGATCATGTATTTTTCTTCTACTCATTTTGCAATAATTTAAAATAACCTGCATTTCAAACATGACGTAGACATCTTCCTTCCCGAATAACTAAGAATTTAATTCTAATAATAGTAATTTGCTGATAAGGCCTTTCCATAAATATCTGATTCGAATACGATTATTTTTTCCGAAAATAAGCATCAGATGCCATTTTTTGATTTCCATGAATTATCCATAAAAAGTGTCTTTATGTAAACTCTAACTTCATAAAATGTTTTTTTTTCCAATGACGTCATAAAATGTGGAATTCAATATATTTATCGTTTGCATTTAGCAGATTTGTTTTACACGTGACCGTCACGTGAAAAGTGACGTCACAATAGATTGTCGAACTTTGCTATAAGTGAATTTTTTTATTTATTTAGGAAGAAAAGAATATTTCTTTCAACTCATTCATTTATTGACATTCTCCAAACAGTTGTGACTGTTAAAATACGCCATTTTTATATGACGTCATATCACGATAGAAATTTCAGAATGTTCCACACATGTATAAGAACAAAACCGAGACTTGAATATAATTCAAATTATTGTTCTATAAATATTATCAAACAAAATTAAAGGTATACTTTCTCGAAATAAAAATAGAAATACGTTTGTCACGAGAATCATACACGTCTTCCATAAATCCAACAGTAGAATAAAAAAAAATTGCGCACGAAATGCGTGAATCTTTTTGGAATTTTTCTTTTAAGAAATAAATTAATCAAATATTATATTTCCACGTTTCATTGGAATAAGAGAATGATTTTCCTCACTATTTTTCGTAATTCGAAAATTTCTTATTATAAAATAATTGTAATTTGTTTTTTCTAATATCTCAGGATTTTCAATATACATAAGTTCAGAGTTGAGAAGAAAATGTCCTGCCAAAAATAAAATCATTAATTTTTAGAAGGGCATTTATTAATGTTTAAAAAATTTACAGATACATGAATTTAATGGAACAGAGTAATAATTTCGGAATAAAATAATAATAATTATTTATAGCTAACGAAAAAGTAAATAATGATTTCGAGAAACAAAAATATTTCATGACTTCTTTGTATCTAAATATTTGAATGAAAAGTAGAATTTTCGAAGATGCAAGAATTAGAGTTGTAATTTCAAGTATAAAGATAAATTGGTGCACATTCTACTCAGGTTAATGTGTGTGTGATTGTATGTTAATTTAAACAACAATTCAGGAAGACAATTGTCAAATTTCGTAAATGTACTAGAAATCTTAGAAAAAAAAAACTAATTTTATTTAATTTTATTTTTTTATTCTGGGAAAATATAAGTTTATCGTAACTACTTTGCTTTTGGAAAAAAAAATATTCCATCAATTTTTCTTTATTGAAAGCAAAAACTGTTGTCAAGGTACTTAATTTGAGGAAAAAATATAAATCCCTTAAAATATAGCAAATGTATTTATTATTTATAATTGTATAAATGCAACATATTTATAACAATACATACTATGTACAATACCATATAGATTATATATAATATAGCATACTATATATTGTAGTGTATTGAATAAAATATAGCTTATACTATTAATACAAAAAATTAGAAACAGAAAGCTGGACATAGAGCTGAATACATGGAGGGTTCTATTACTTAGAACAAAATAAAAAACAAATTTTGGAATTGTTTAATAACTAAGTAATCAATACGAAAATTTGGTTTTTATTACTCGGTTAGAAGGAAAAAAATTAAAGCAATATTTTGAAAAGCGAATTGTTTATCTTTTTTTTTTGCATACTGGGCTAATTAGTTTAGAAATTAAACTTTAAATTGGATTGCGTCCGACTACGGGCATCCAAACACATGTGGGATTCGAACTTACGAACTGATGAACCGAAGTTTGGGCAAAGGCGACTGCCTACTTAGAAATGGTGTTGTTGAATTTCTGTTGGTTAAAAAAACTAATCTCGTTTGACATTAATCGAATCCAAAAGAGACCTCTGTTAATAAGAATGTAGAAGTAGAAGAATAATAAGAATGTAGTCGCTAAATATTTGAAAACAACTATCTACCTTCGTTGGTGCTAGCATCTGATTCCATTTTTTACTGTTCGACAGGTTTTGTGGCAACAACCAATTTTTTTCTAAAATCTTTTGAGTTGATCTGAGATTTCATTCACCAGAAGATTTTGACTAGCGGGAAGAAACGATGTTACCAGGAGCTCTTCGTTGCACCATAAGGCGAATTTTCGATATTTTCATTTTTTCTCTACTCTTTGATCTGTTCATTATCCATTTCAGCATGTTTAACGTAAATCTAGGATATTGCAATGCGTTCCGGTTGCCTATTTCAGCCACCAGATGTCACTGAATGCAATACAAAATTTTAGTGAGTAAATTTAGCTGGCATCTAGGGAAATTGGGACTCACTCTGGTCCTAAGTATAGTCGGTAAGGGAGCGCTTTCTAGAGTGACATGACCCTCTAGTCCTATCTACTGATCCGATCTTCTCTACTGTTCGATCCTATCTACTATTGAACAGCGAAAGATATGTGTTGAGCTTCAGTTTTCTGAAGTCGGAATGGGACCTTAGAAGTTTTTTTAAGGTTTCCTCCTTTGTAACATGACCCGCTATTTATGGAAAGATTTCCCGGAAGGCAATGTACTTAATGGTCATTGAAATGACTTACAACAGCCTTCATCCGTTAGCCTGTCCATAACGCGTGTTTTTTTTAATTTTTTTAAAATAACGGCAGGCATTTGGGTGACAAACCTTTCGCCACAACAATGATCGAAAACTGCTTCTCATTTGCCGTTACCCAGCGGGCACCTGTGAACCAAATCACAGAGGGGAGTAGCGTTACCCACGCCATACCACCAGAAACCCGTTTATAGGGCGGGCCACATTCATACAACATCACAGTAGAAAGGACAGAGAGAACAGAGAAAGAAAGTAACATCCATGCCTGAACCGAGATTCGAACCCGGGACCCACAACTCAGGAGTCAGGAATGCTAACCACTCAACCATCGGTCAGCTGAACGCGGTGTTGATGGTTATGTTACTGCGATAAGTTTCTATTAACTTATGCCTACCAAAATCAAAACAAGTGACCATTTCGTAATTTTGCATCAGAATCAAATGATGAGATTGAGAGCGATGAGATTTGACCACTGTCCAGTACTTTCCAAGCCCTAGAGGGTCCAAGGCTAATGCCATTTCTCCAAACACATGTTTAAGGAACTTTTCCCTCCTAATGATTTCTTTAAGATTCAGGCATTCTCTTAAAAGCAGTAGTATATAAAATCTTAGCTATTGTTCACAATGAAAAATATTCCCTACTTTCATTGCATGCTTTGAATTAGGACATTCTAAGCCATGGAATCTTGGAGCATGAAATATTCCCAGCAGCTTGCGAAAGATGGCGCTGGATTTGTTTATTTTCCGGTATAAATCACGTCAGCCGACGGCTGCAGACCGAATTACTCTCGCTCTCCAAAGGGAGCTCCCAAAAGATCTTGATTAATCACCTCGGGGCGAAAGAATTCCCCAAGAAGACACGTCGAAATTAAATAAGATTCCGAGGAACTATATTTCTCTAATGTGTTGTTTAAGTTTGCCCCAAAGAGAGTGGGAAATAAAAGAGCTTTTCTGCCTTACTTGGAATGAAAAATTCATTTCCCGCTGGAGTTAACGTTGAAAATGAATCTTTCATCCACTCTTCCCATTGGCCTAGATGTCGATCACGTGACGGGAAGTAGCGGTACTGTACCTGACTCAGCCGAAGACCATCGTGCAGAGCTGTCCTAGGCACGTTAAAATGGAGAATAGGGTGCCAGCTCAAGTGTGACCTCGTCACCTGACCTTGGTTTAAAATTACGAGGCGAAAATCCCAAACTTCTTCGAAAAATAACCTTAAAGCATAGTCCAGGGCTCGCCGGCACCACTATGCAAGTATGCAAGTTAAGAGTTCCATTGTGTCCAGTATTCTTTCGCTAGTGTAGCATGGCGTGAAGAGGGTGGTTGTTTGTTGTTGCAACAGCATACTTCCTTCTACCAGGCCCGGAGCTGGATTCTACCAGATGAAGTGGCCAGCTGAAATGTCAAGTTCATCACTTGATTTCGGTTCACAGTGACAACTGGCTATGTTTAGTTACACAAATTGGCAACAGTTAGAAGCTTTAGATGAATATGTATAATTTAATTTATACTTATTTGATTTGGATTTTTTGTCGGAATCATTTTTTACACACATTTTCAGTTGGATTTTTATTTATATCTTAAAAGAGAGATTCTTCTTCTTCTTCATTGGCCTGACAGCCCAGGGTGGGGCTTTGCCTTCCTCAGAAGTGCATACCAGGACCTTCTATTTTTGGATAAGGTCATCCAGTTTGTCACTTTTAGAGTTTTTAGGTCATTTTCAAGGCAGTCACGCCATTGGAGTTTCGGTCGTCCTCTTCTTCTGGTGACAATGGGGCGAGCCAAGAAAAAATTTTTTTTTGTCACCCGATTGTCATTCATTCAGCTCAAATGTCCTGCCCATTTTAATCTCTGTATTGAGATGAATTTAACAATATCTGGTTCTTTATATAGTTTATAGAGCTCTCAGAATGAGTTCTTCTTCGCCATGTAATCTCACATTTTATTCCACCAAAGATGCTTCTTAAAGTTTTTCTTTCAAAAATGGAAATGGTTTCTTTGTCCTTAAAAGAGAGTGCAAAACACTACAAACATATGCGCCTGAATGTCGGAATCCTACACACAACCTGATGAACTGAAGGCCACATCACTAATCATTCACCTAATGTCTCGGTGAAAACACATTTAGATTCACAATCCTTGTTGTGTTCAGTTGGTAATTAAAGTGTGCATAAATTGTATTAAAAATATCAAGAAGATGCTTCATTTTAAAGCATCAACGCATACAATTGATAGCAAAGACTATAGTGGTCTGGTTGGTGAATGCGGATCCCAACTTACTCGAATATTCGCCGTGTTCACTACAGGTGTCTGGAGTGCCTTCAATAAGGTCGTGATCTCGATGTCCTTCAAGTATAAAAGTATACAACTGAGGTGATAATGATAACTCTGGGGAGGATACTCCTGGGGTAGTACGTCAAATATTGGAGGATCTTCTGCTTGGCCTCTGTTTCTAACTGACCCAGAGGCTTCCATCTAACTGGTGGAGTCCAACTCTAGGGATACAGGAAGGTATGCGGGAGATTATCTGGCAAGTAAGTTCAAATGGTTGGAAGCAACGAAAGCTTTATTCAGGATAGATTGCAAAAAGGAAGTTTTCCTATCATATTTTATGGTCAAAAGAAAAGAAAATCCTCTTTGGATACACATAGAAAGCAAGGATACATTCATGTTTTGTAAAGTTCTGGATGTTCCAAAATTAAAAATGGTGACAACTTTTTCAAACTACATTAAAACCCCAAACATTCCTCCCGAGAATCTTTAAATCTTACAGAATGGGTCTTGATGAAATCTCATAACTAGGTCAATCCGAATGAAGGAAACTTCTAAGAACCATACGGTGTGGTTAATATATATCGCAGATGCATGCCTACAGAGCGTTGCAGCTCCGGGTGCAGGCCAGCCCCGGACTATGCCTTAAGGTTAACGGGGCTGGAATACTCGCCCATCATCCGGCGCCTTTCCATTTTGCACCACTGATGAGATCACACCTTAGCTGGCACCCTCCTCCTCTTTAAGTTTATGACAGACTTTGGATGACTCAGATGAACGTGGACGAGTCCACCAGTTAGATAGAAGCTACCGGGTGAAAGTCATCGTGATTTTGAAGCACGTACCAAGCAGAAGACCCCCAGTACTTGGCGTGCCACAACTAGAGGGACCTCTTCATTAGGAAGACATGGCGACCATGCCAAGTTTTAATGTACCTCAGACGCCTTTAGCGAGCACTACGGATCTTTGGTTAAGCCGGAATTCCGATAGTAGCTTCTGATAACCTGGGGCCTGAACAGCTATCAGGCGAGTCGGCAGGTGGTAGATCGCCTAACGTCCTGTAGGAATGACAGGATAGCCTTCAATATAGAATCAGAGGCCACGAACCAGCTCCCATAAACCCTGGTGTTATGCGACCCATGCCTAGGGCTATTTGGCACCGCGGTAATGGTGTCTTAACGGAGCCTCTAGTAACCTGGCGAACTTCTAGAGATTTTATGCCTTGCCCAGTAACCCAGGCAATGCTGGGTGGACTTATATTACCTGAGCTTATCTGATTGTTATCTTGTGGCTGAAAAGACACAAGAAATAACAAACCTTTCTGCACTTGCAAGTGAAGCCTCTGAAGTAGATCTTGCTGAAAAATACAAGGGAACTCAGAGGCAATCTAGTGAAGGGGCAGCAATGAATCCTTCACAGGAGGTAGAAATGACCTCCAAACCAACTTCTTCTGGTGAAAGTCAGGATGCTATCGCTAGCATGACTGACTCTCTGACCAGGTGGGACTGTTTCAGCAAGACTCTGTCTGCAGGAAATGTCATACGCAAGAGGAAACGGCCAGAGCATATTATTTATGAATGTGAGACTCTTGCCCTCCCTAGATTAACTTCTTTAGGCATCATCCATACTAGAGAGCTACACCTAGACTCCATTAAAGGATTACCGGACTTTATTAATAAAGTGGGTGACCCGAGCAACTGGAACTAGGAAACACTAGGGTTTGGAGTTAATAGTACAAAATGCTGATAAAAGCAGATTGCCCAATGACATACAAACCCAACTCTAAGAAGAAGAAGAAGAAGCTTCTGATAATGAGAACGACACCCTACCAACCCCGCCACCGCAGCACTTAGCACAGAGTGGTACAGAGGAACCACGGACTGTACCTTAATATGCAAGGAATATTACCTCATCATCAAGTGCCTCGTTAATTTGAACCAGTGTCAGGTGACGAGGTCGCACATGAGCTGGCATCATCCACTCCACACCAGTGGAAGGGTTTGGATGTCATAGATGAACGCCCCTAACCCATGGTGCTCCAGCAACTCAGTGAGGGAGAATGTGGTCACCCTCCCAATCATGCCCTCGGCTAATGATGCTTCACATCGATGATCTTAACAGAAAGGTACTGAGCCTCTGGAGTTTACTTTTCATAGACAGTATGCCAGTTTTAACGGGTTTACAAAGCACCCCCAAGCATCTGTTCAGACACAGTTGAAGCGCCAGGCACGGTAAAACTGGGAACAATTCTCGGGAATCAGTAACACAAAGATTTTGATAGGCTATAAGATTTTTTTAAAATGTGATTATTGTAAACATAATTGCAAAATGATTTATTCGGTAACATTTTGACTCCACAATCACAATTTGCTCACAAGTGCATTGCAAGCACAAATGTTCAAATGTGAGAATTGGGCCTAACAGCTTCTGAACTGTAGATCAGATCATGCAAACTATGTCTTCAAGTTCGAATAAGGCTGATAGGCGATAAAAGCAGCTTACATTTTGCTTTTAAATAACAGAAAAAATGACTGCTGATTTTACAGAACGAGTAATTGAAAATTAACAATGAATGATTTGATAGCTGAAAGCTCATTTAATGTATTTAAATATCCTTTTAAATGTAAGGTTCATATTAATCAGAGTAAAATATCCGGAAGTACCCTTTATGGACTACTTCCGGGAGGATATTTCCATAGATACCAGTCTTTACTCAAGTGCCCCTTGATAGGAGACATCTGTCGACATTTCGACAGAGCTTATAACAAAAACGAACACCTTATCCTTTGAATCCTTTGTATAGTGTCGAACTTGATTTCGAAAGGGATATGAGCGGATTCGAGAGGGATAGGAAATTTTCAAATGTTTGGAAGATGCCCACCAAGAAGGATATATGGATGCACGTCAACAAATACTGAAGGTAACGCATTGGTATCAATGCTACAACCAACATCAAAGGTTCTCTCACATTTTAATGAGGACTTAATATGAGGAAGAGCTACCATGGTAAGCAGATTCTCATTTTTAATGACAGTCAAACCGCTGTAAAAGCGCTCAGTTCTTTCGAAATCAAATCTAAAATGATTTTGGAATGTAGAAACCTTCTTACAGAACTGGCAACTAGAAACAAGGTGATCCTTGTATGCGTGCCAGGGCACAAAAGTATCGAAGGTAATGAAAGGGCTGATGAACTTGCTAAACAAGGATCGTCTTTTGCTCCCATCGGTGCAGAACCTTTTTGTGGGATCCATTTGAAGACCGCAAAAACCAATGTTCTTAGATGGGAAAAACGGAAGATGTATGAAGCTTGGCTCAACACTCCTGGTCAAACCCACGCTAAAAGTATGATCTGTGGATCATCAGCGAGGATTGCCTCTGAAATTCTAAGATGCTCTAGGCAGAAGATACGTTTCATCGTAGGCTTCATAACTGGGCACTACTATTTCAGAAAACACCTCCATAAAATGGGACTGTTTCAGCAAGACCCTATCTGCAGGAAAAGTCATACGAAAGAGGAAACGGCCAAGCATATCATTTACGAATGCGAGGCTCTTGCCCTCCCTAGATTAACTTCTTTAGGCATCATCCATACTAGAGAGTTACACCTAAACTCCATTGAAGGGTTATATATATCGGACTTTATTAATAAAGTGGGTGACCCGAGCAACTGGAACTAGGAAACATTGGGTTTGGAGTTATTGGTACAAAATGCTGATAAAAGCAGAGGTGTCCAATGACATACAAACCCAAATCTAAGAAGAAGAAGATCCAATTTAAAAACGGAAAGAGCCACTTCTCTATTATCTGCCGTAAAACACCCGATGAAAAGACACTAAAAGTTTATTAAAATGAAAAGCCGCTCCATCCAATCCTTTTTATAATTTTATTTATCAAATATCATTTGTTTTTATGAGCGAAGAAGTATTGCATCGTGCTATTTAATTTAGTACACGATAACGGGATAAACAAAAGAAAAATACCCAGAATAATCTTTCGATATCTCCAAATAGAATTCATCAAAATCCTATTTAAAGGCAAATAAATATGATTATTATTAAAGTTAACTTGAAACTTTAATGGTTTTTCCCAAAAATTTATTTTCGGAAAAACTAACAAATTGCATTAACGTTTTTTTTTCTTGTACTCACATATACTTATGATAACTATTTTAGGAATAATGATTGCTATTGTTTTAACCAGTTGATTCGGGAAATTTTTATTCTCTCTTTGCATCCTTATTTCTCCTATTTCCAGGAGAACGGTCACTCTTTAAATAGAATAAAAGAGAAAAGAATTGTGCCTGATTCGGAGGACGGCATCGGTCTCACCCCCTCATCCCTCCGGATGACGTCCTCAGCCTCTTTCAACATTTCCCGGCAGGAAGCTCCGAATCTGGTATTTGTCACCTGCAGTCCGTCCTCCCCGGTACTTTTACTCGACCCCGCGGCCTCTTCCTGTACACCTTAACGACAAAAAGGAAAGAGGTGGGGAGTCTAATAAATCTGTCCGCTTCAGTCCAATAAATCTGTCGCTTGCGGTGGGGAGGTGATCACCCCTTCCCCACCGCATACATGAAGTTAATATCCCCCCCCTCGTAGTTAATCATTATTATGTACTCTATTATTAACAGAACAAACATTAATGTTAACTATTAAGCACCAACGCTCAACATGGCCATGCTGTTTATAAGACCCATGCTCTAAGGTGTTCCGAGTTCGATTCCAACTACAGATCAACAACGGGAGGCGAATGGTGCGCTTCTGTTATCAATATGAATCAAAATATTTACTCGTAAAAAAGATTTATTCTAATATCACAATAGCTTAAAGGCAACTTATTCGCTAAGGACGATTCAATTCGATGAAATTATCCGATTGGACAGTTTAATTTAAAGAGCCACGCATAAAAACAAATGAAACTTCTATCTCCAATTCGCGCAGTACTTGCACGCTCATCGTGTTCTAGTGGTTAGTCATCCTTCTTAGTACTGCTTACTGCAGTACTAACACGCTCACCATGTGTTAGTGGTTAGACAGCATTCTTCGAAGCATAAGTTCCCGAGTTCGATTCCAGCCACTGATGAATATGGGGAAATAGATATTATGCTTCTGCTTGCATGCATGTTTGACGGGTGAGTGCTTGAGAGTGTTTGGATTTCCTCTCTTGTGCTAGAGCCCAGTAGCTGTGAAAAGCCCTCCATTCTTCCACTGTCCACTGCGTGGCACCAGAAAAAAAGAGTGTGACGTCACGGGTGATGTTCAGAGGGAAATCTTGGAACAGGCAGCAAACTACTGGGAGTGGTTTTTTTTATTGCAAACAAATATGATGATCCCTTTTTAGGATCAATTCGAAGATAGTGGCTTATTGGTGAAATCGCACTCATCGGAGTGTAAGTTACCAGGTTCGATACCAGATAATGTTGAGAAACGAGTGATATATTACATAGACACGTTTGTTGAGTTGAGAAACTTTTAATTCACTCCTTCTTGGTGAACTGAATACTTCCACTTATTTCTGAAAATTCTTAGAAAAATATAATAAATGATCAAAATCCAGAAAAAAAGTAAAAAAAAAAAAAAATATCACCGCTTAGCTAGAACTTTTTGGCGATTCACATGATGAAATAATCATAGATTTGCTATGATTATTTGACACCAAAATATGTCTTTTTATTATAGATAGTGATCCGTATGCAGCGTGTTGCAAAACAAGAAACCATGATAACTATCAGTCATCATTACTTTGCTGTTGTTGTTGTCTTGTGTCAGCTAATGTGGCAATATGGAGAGTGCCACTCCTCTTTTCCAACTGAACAGTAGTTTGGTGAGTGAAGTCCGACTTCCTCAGAACACACATGCCATAGGTACCCGTTTATAGGGTGGGCAACCATCCCCAACCCATTCATACAAGAAAAGGACAAAGACAGAAGACACAGAGAGAGAAAATACATTCATACCCTAGCATGAATTCGAACACAGGACCTCCCTATCCGTAGTCAGGCACGCTGATTTCTAGACAGGGTGGATAGTAGTAGGTGGAAGGGTAGATGTGCAGGTCGGTGTGGTATCCTAGTGAAATCCCTGCCCACACCATAATGCTACCTTCTCTGAATGCGTGATGTTTTGGGGCTGATTCCGTGTTCCTTGTTTACGCCATATCCCTATACGCTTGTCATCTGGCTAAAGAGCAAATCTTGACGCATCAGTAAACATGTGTAAACATGTCATTGCCCCAGTCAGACACAGTCCAATTGACATGTTCCTGGCATCACTTTGATCGTGCCTTTCTAGATTGGATGGATAGAGAAACACAAACTCGAGGTACCCGGGCATACAGTCGACTCATATGTAATCTTCGGCGTACAGTGGCAGCAGATATCACCTTATCAATGTACGCTTGTAATCATAAATGTCACACGTGTGGAGGTCGCTCTGCGATTCCTCACTTGGCTAAAATCACAACATATCGATCTTCCGCTGGGTTTGTAACCCTTGGGCGACCGGCTACGGGCCTTCGGACAACTGTCTGTGTGGTTTGGAATTGTTTCTATAAACGTGAAATTACAGAATGATGAACGTCAAAGAAAAGAGCAACATCTGAGATCGACTGTCCTGATTCCACAGCACGCCAGCACACAAAATCTTGCATTCGTCTTCTGGAAGTCATAGAAATACGTATGTCTCGAAAACAAATTGTACGAAAGTCTTAAACACCTTCTATCAGCACTTACAATCAACTTCTGTAATTCTTCATAAAGCTGGTATCTCATAAGACTTGCCCTTTTTGCATATTTCTTGACATGAAAACGCGATTGGCTGTTACCTAACATGTTAGCATACTTCCATCTACCTCTGCAGCGATTTGCATCCTCTTCAATTCTGATTGGCTTCCGGAAATTAGCATTTTCCTTTCCATGCTTAACTTCTGTAATAAGAAATCGTTTATTCATAAAATGATCGACACTATTCTTTCAGACATTGGATGCTGAACTTCGTCTTGTTTTTCTGCCGCTAGAAGAATGCAGTTTGAAGGCATGCAGCAAACACAATAAGAAGTTAGATTTACAACGCCGTCATATATATATATATATGTGTGTATATATATATATATATATGTGTGTGTATATATATATATATATATATATATATATATATATATATATATATATGTATATATATATATATATATGTATATATATATATATATATATATATATATATATATATATATATATATATATATATATATATATATATATATATGAAGCTTGTTTTGTAAGTGGTGGCATTTCACGCTCTCAACGTTCAGTTTTGAAGTTAGATACTCGAGCAGGGCCAGTACCTTCTGATAATATAAAGAAAGCCTAGATAGTAAAGAGAAAGAAAATCTGAGAAAGCCTGGCAACCACGTGACCAAATGACTGTGACGTTGCATTCGTAGACCGACGCTTTCTTCTACGTGACGCTTTAACAGAGACTGTTGTTACTGTATGTTTTACTGTTTAGCGGTAGTTCGTTTTCAAGATATTTTTCAAAATATTTTATTATATTTTTATCCTGTGTAAAATAATAAAGAACATGCCTTTTAAATGTTGCGCAAATGCCCATAAAGGCAATTATGATCCTGGACCAACTTTTTCGCTTTTGATTCCCACGTGAAGAAGATTTGAAACGCTAATGGAGAGAAAATAAGGAAGTAACCAAACATTCCAGGGTAAGTAAATGAATTTAATTTGTTTCCTTTGCATGAATTTTATCTTGTTCTTTTTTTTTAATATCATTAATAGTAATAAAAAATTTCAAAAGAAATCAAAAGTGAATTCCAATAAAAAAATTTTTTAAATTTGCTACTCGTAAAATCATATCACTCAAATTTAAATTTTCATAGAAAAGTAAAATAATTATTTAGTTCCTGGGGCCTGAGCAGCCACCAGGCGCGTCGGTAGGTGGTGGATCACCGAACGTCCTGTAGGAATGACAGGATAGCCTTGAATATAGAATCAGAGGCCGCGAACCAGCTCCCGTAAACCCTGGTGTTATGCGATCCGTGCCTAGGGCTAATTGGCACCGCGGTATTGGTGTCTTAACGGAGCCTCTAGTTGCCTGGCAAACTTCTAGAGTAATTTGCCTTGCCCAGTATCTCAGGCAATGCTGGGTGGACTTATATTACCTGAGCTTATAAATTGTTATCTTGTGGCTGAAAAGACACAAGAAATAACAAACCTTTCTGCATCTGCAGGTGATGATGCCTCTGAAGTAGACCTTGCTGTAAAAGACAAGGGAACTCAGAGGCAATCTTGTAAAGGGGCAGTAATGATCCTTCACTTGCGGTAGAAATGACCACCAAACCATCTTCTGGTGAAAGTCAGGAAGGTATCCCTAGTATGACTGACTCTCTGACCAGGTGGGACTGTTTCAGCAAGACCCTATCTGCTGGAAATGTCATACGCAAGAGGAAACGACAGAGCATATCATTTATGAATGCGAGGCTCTTGCCTTCCCTAGATTAACCTCTTTAGGCATCATCCATACTAGAGAGTGACACCTAGACTCCATTAAAGGGTTATCGGACTTTATTAATAAAGTGGGTGACCCGAGCAACTGGAACTAGGAAACATTGGGTTTGGAGTGAATAGTCCAAAATGCTGATAAAAGCAGAGGTGCCCAATGACATAGAAACCCAGTTCTAAGAAGAAGATGAAGAAGAAGAAGAATTATTTAGTTTTCGATTTATTAATAGTAATAAAGTGTTTGAGTTAAAAGAGAGCTGCAATAATAGATAAACTCTAAGCTATTTCGAAATTAATTTTAGAATGCATTCTAATGATCATATCAAATAAAAAAATCTAATATTATTAGTAAAGAAAAACTGAGATTTCTTAGTTGCATGTATATCAGCTTTCTTAATCTAAATTTTTCTTTTAGGTGTGTGAACTGCATTTCAAACCAAGTGATATTTTAAGAACTAGTGAAGCTTTCAATGAGATAAATGGTAATAGAATAGTCGTGATCCTTCAGTATTCGAAATTACATCCTAATGCTGCCACCCACCCTCTCTAGTGGTCAGAGTCCCTGACTACGGATTGGGAGGTCCTGGGTTCGAATACCGGTTCGGGCATGGACGTACTTTCTCTCTCTATCTATCCTGTCTTTGTCCTTTCCTTGTATGAAGTTCCCTATGGCATGTGTGTACTGAAGAAGTCGGACTCCACACCTAATTATGGTTCAGTTGAAAAAGTGGATTCTGGATTTTTGGGTTGTAGTCAAAAAAATAGCAATTTTATATTTTTAAATATTGGCTGTAATCCACATCCAAATTTGTGTACTTCTGTTGTTATTGATGAAAATCTGATATTAAATCGTTTCATTAAAAATGTGCCAATAAAAAAATAAGTAAGCATTCTTTACCATTTCAAATTAATAATGTTATTGATACTAGTAATATACAATAAAATATAAAGCAAATTAAATTAAATCAAAATTATGAGGATTATGAAACATTTGTATGATTTAATTAATAATATTTCATCTTGTTCGTCAGAAAATACTGTAAATAAAATACAGAGAGATGTTTTGTTAAGGAACGTATTTCTTTTTAAAAGGTTATTTTACTTGTTATATGTTGTAATCATAGAGCATATACATTTTTAATAATTAAGATTCTGAATGAATCTGAAATTTTCCTACCTTTTGAAAAATAGGAAAATGCACATGCTGTTGAAAAAGTAAAATTCTTCATAGTCATACAAATCATGTATAAATATATTTCTTAAAAATTATTGCAAAAAAAATGATGACTCTATAGTGATTAATACTCAATCTAAAAAAAAGAAAAATTCAAACTTTTCCTAATTCTGAAAAAATTATATTTTAATGTAATTTGTATCATAAATTGTATCCAATATATTTATTTTCTTTTAAAACTAAAGTCATTCTGAAAATAAGTTTAAGAGTATTCAAGTAGTTTATTTTTATCCATTGTTAGGAATGTATTAAAATAAATCGAATAAAAATTTAATAATTATGTACATAATTTAATTTTATTCTAATACATATTAATAATGTATTTGGGTTCTAATATGCAAAATAATGTTTATGTTTGTTTTTCAAATTAAATTTGTGTATTGTTTTTAAAAGAAATATAAAAAAGTATGATTATAATAAATTATTTTCTGTTTTGTTATTTGTCTTTTCCACTTCAATAATACAAAATAGTTATCACCCATTAAATGCTGTACATCTATCATACAAATGGAATATATTTTGCTGATAAATTAATCATGTGTTTGCATTTAAAAGATTTTAAAGAAGTATTTTTAATTCATTATAGATTATGTTGCTAATAATTATTTTAGAATAAAATATAGCACCCGGATTTTAAAAAATGCACGCAGATATATATTTCATTTTAAATGTACTCCGAACGAAAATATAAATTCCAATATTGAATAAAATTCCATAGACTTGATCTTAATAGGAGTAGAAAGTTAGTTATTCACAATTGTAAGTTACACTTACAATTGTTACAAGTTATACTTGAATAAATTTTTTCATATAGCTGCTATTAATTTTTTAATATCTTTCGTGGAAATAATATCAGAATCAATTTAAAAGTATAAAATTGATTGCTAGGGATTTTTGAACAACATAAAAACAGTTCCTTCGGAATATTTTATTCATGAACGAACTCAGTTGATTTCAGTCATCCCCTCATGACGTCACAAGAGAGTGGTCTGGCTTTCTTGGCTACAGAGGGTGATGGGTGGGAAAGGTGGACTCAGCCTTTCATCCCTTTAGTGGGTCGATAAACTGAGTACAAAACATGCTTGGGAACTAAACACTGGGGGTTTCACGTTAGGCTGACCGCCTAAATAGGACATATGCTTCGTTCCCCAGGGCCCTCGGTCATGAAAACAGTCATGGGTACTGTTGGCCTTGGCCTAAATGAGCTGTGGTGCTACGGAAGGCTATATATATATATATATATATATATATATATATATATATATATATATATATATATATATATATATATATATATATACATATAGTATTTATATCGAATTGATCCAAGATACTATATAGAGAGCCTGTGTTTTGTATTCTTGTTGAAGACTTCTGTATTGATCTAAAATACATGTTTGCACCATGCAGTTTTTTCTGAGAATTAGACTTTTCTCTAGCAATAGTGATCGATTTGTTGTTGTCGTGTGCCAGCCAGGCTGGCAATATGGGGTGCGCTGCTCCACTTTTCCAACTGAACCCTATTTTGGTGTGGAGTCCGACTTCCTCAGTACACACATGCCATAGGGACCCGTTTATAGGGTAGGTAACCATTCACTCCACATTCATACAAGGAAAGGACAAAGACAGGATAGATAGAGAGAGAAAGTACATCCATGCCCGAACCGGGATTCGAACCCAGGACCTCCCTATCCGCAGTCAGGCCCACTGACCACTAGACAAGTTGGGCGGCAGTGATCGATTTGTGACCTCACGGGAAAGCAAATTCCTAACTTAAATTCCGCGGACCCTTAATAGAATTTTTCAAGTGTTAAAAATGGTTATAAAAATAAATTGTGATCTAAGAATACATAAAATGTTAACAAAATGAAATATCAAGTGTAGCCAAATTACAAAAACTTTATTAATAAACCATAATAAACTAAACAAAAACTGTAAAAACAAAACAATTGGAAAGTGGTTTAAATATTTCAAATATTTTGGCATTATAGATTCCTAGTGTAATGGATCCTCTTGAAATAAGATCCCAATAAATATCATAAAATCCCAATAAAATTATAAATACTATCCCGATAAATATCAAATAAAAGAAAATATGCACATGGTTAAGATTTAAGATCATACTTGTCTTGAAAGAATGCCAATTTTCAAAATAAATAAATAAATAAAATTAAATAAATAACGCGAAAACATAAAAGCCCCACAAAAAATCTTAATAACACAGCTAATATATTGAATATATTTTATATTAAACTCAGTATGTCCGCGTAAGCTCACCTGTAAATGCTTAAATTGATATTTATATGCGAGGAGAATGAAACATTAGTAAAGTGCAAAATGAGACGAGACATAACATGGAGCTAAAACAGTAGTGGCACTTATTTACTGTGGATTATTCTATGGTGCAGCGTTTTTGTAACTTTTCACGTATTATTATGAATTAAATTATTATGTTTCAATGTTCAGTTTTGCCAGAGTAACATTAAAATACCAGTTTTCTTCTCTAATATGGCAGATGTAAAATGAAAATTAAGTCTAGTTATATCAAGTATAATTTTACAGGGGAATTTAAGAATACTTTAGGTAACATTACTCAAGAATTTGTATAATTTTTATTTTTATTCCAAATTAAAAAAACTGTTTTGGATATTTCTGAACAAAGAGCTCATTTTTATTTAGGAAAGGAATGTACCAACTCAGGTGTTGACGTCGTCACTTCCTCTTGGCCCAAAATGACGAAGTTGAGGCCAGAGCGTAACATCTTTGATCAGAAGAAATAAGAACAGCCAAGAAAATATCATTATAACCTAATTGCATTTAGGAGTGTTTTCGTATTAAATCCAATATCAATATAGTCTAAATTACTGAGTTTGGTTATCTTAATTTTTTGATCAAATTTTAAATCTCCAGAGATTTATTACTTTAATTTAAACCACAATTTCATAAACATACATATATGAATATTATATTTTTTATTTTTATGTAATTTATTTTCCATGAGGCTTAGCTTTTAAAGTACTAATATTAAATTTCAAAACAAAAATATAAAATTAACTATATACATTGTTTTTGATCGGTTTAGTAAAAAAAATTCATGAAATATTTATAAAAACTATATATTTTCATTTCACGTTTTCATTATTCTATCTCATAATTAATAAAAATTTAATTTTTAAGAAATAATGACATCTATCATACTGCAAAACATTTTCCCCATTTCTTTTTGAAAATTTTTAAATTCGGAAAAAGGAGTTTACAAAAATAGTTTTATAGAAGCACACACACATATAAAAGATTAGCATATAATTAGAATATCTAAAAAGTACTAAAATGGTATAGGTTACCAAAACTAATAATATACTATAATAGTAATAGTTACTAATATAATTTATTTTTATGATTTAATAATAATTTATAACCACATAATTCTTATTTTTGTAATAATAATTCTTTATTTAGTAAAATATAATAGTACACATCTCTTGACCAAACCAATTAATTAATTGACAGCTAACAAGGACAACAAATTTTAGCGTGATGAATAATACACCAAGCTATAAAAAATAGTTTTATATTAATATTAATAAATAAACTTTAAAAAATGTTTCTAATAATGGAATTGCCTGAAAAAAACAGATCTATTGTTGAATTATGCAAATTTTTTAATATCGCCATTGTATGAAATAAAATGCAAGTTTTATTTGTTCTCATTCCGGTTCGTTGCACGCCAATTTTTATTTATCGTTTAGAAGAAAGAAAAGGTCATAGAAACAAAATTTACGATCCCACTCACAGTACAAACATTGTTCTTATTGGTCTAAAATCGATTTGCCCTTTCTTCAATTTCAAACACTTTATTTCCTTTGCATCGTTCCTGTTTCAGAAAAAGCAATCAAATGCGATAAAAATATAAAGCGCGGGAGAAAGAGAACAATGCCAAAACCAAATGTTGCGTCACAGCCGGCTTTGCATTTTATATCGATGAAGACTTCTGAATCGTCATCTCTAGCTACGTCATCATTGCCACGTGGAACTCGTGTTCCGCCGAAATGACTCATGGGATTGGAGCAGGAAAGGTTCGCAGTGAGAACGGGAAATTCGATTTCTTTGGCGTAAAGTGTTTTTTCGCAGATCTTATCGGTTTGACACGGTTTCTTAATTTTACATTTAAATGCATTTTTTCTTGATAAAAATTAATTGCTTACTGTTAGAAACGTCTTTTTATCGGAAAATGCATTATTCCAACTTTTTTGTCTTCTATTTATGTACTTTTTTATTTTTATTTTATACGACAATTCAAATATTAAATGGTATTAAATAAAATACTTTAGAAAAATAGAATATTTTAGAATTGATATTTAACATAAATAGAATTATATTTAACATAGAAAATAACTTAAATAAATTAATAAACAATATTTAAAAGTTGAATTCATTTATTTTATATAAGGAATAATTTAAAAGTGGATCTCGATTTTATGCATTGGTTTTTACGGACTTTCTTAAGAAACATCTTACTGTATCTCTGTTTAACAATACTTTATAAAAATAAATTAAGCTAGCAAACTTACGCTTGTTCAAGAAAACATTTATATTTTTATTACATTAATGAAATTCATGTACGAAATTTATATGATTGATTGTACTGATGCAAATTGACGTAAATAAAAATACATTAATTAAATTTTTTTAATTGAAAAAAAAAATAACTGCTTTTTATGTATTTAAATGGTCTTTGTTTTCTGTTGGTAAACTAATGAAATTAAACCCTACAAGAAAATGAATCTTTTACCAAAATATAAAGTATTTAAGTATTTAATGGGTTGTCATTTTTTCAAGTCTACTTCGATTTGAATTTTCTAACATATCAAGCATGAATTCATTATTAATATATAATGCATAAAATTTAATTTTAAGGTAAATTTAATATTTTCTATTCATTGACGAGAAAATATCTTCTATTTTTTGATTAGGTGTAAAATAATTCAGCAAATTTTGTGTATATACATTTCAGGTACTTAAACTACGCATTTCAATGTTGGTTTTAAATTGGTGCAGTATATCATTTGTGCTATCTCACACATGAAAGAGATCCAAAAAAGCACGCCGAATTTAGCGATAACTCACCTATGCTGGCAACCTTCAACATTTTTCTTTTTGACATCGAAGCAAACCATTTAGTGAAAGATAAATGTTTGTCATATTTGATTCCATTGCATCTTTAACACGATTTTCAATGTTTTTTTTATTTTGAATAATTAGTATGAATTTTGATAATGTACTATTATTATTTATATTTTATCATCATGATCAGGCTTGTCGCCAAATGTTTTGCCAAAAGGTTCAAATAAAGGCGTAAAATCAAAAAATAAGTAGAAAAATGGAGCACAGAGATGCACTAATTATAATATGTTATAATAAATGTGTGTTATTACATTTTTTCCTGCTTAACCCAATTTTTTTTATTGTAGTTATTGATGTACATACCTAAGACTGTTGCCAACATTATATCTATTCTTTATCTTTACATCGCTATTTACGATTTTGAAATAAATTCCGGATTATTCGAACTTTTACCTATCCGAGATCGGATAACCGTTAGTCTTAAAATGTCATCTTCAAATGACATAGTTTGAATACAAAAGCAATCTCTGCCTTGTAAAGTGTTTCCAAGAGGAAGACTTCTTTAGAATTTCACAAAAATAAACATTTTTATGTTCAGTATTGAAAGAAAGACGTCTTTCTTTCAAAGTAGGATTTAAGGCCACGCTTTTGATTAGCCAAAACAGAAATCTGGATTTTTTTACGCATGAATTTGAAACATATTTTATTAGTCGGTGTCTACAATGCATTATCTCAAAACCTCACGATATTGAAATTTCATCAGTCCTTATTGTCATGTTGGAAAATTAAAAGATTTCGAATATGAAATTGAACACTTTTAAGGAATACTTTAACATTATTTTATGCTTTTCCATTAAAAACAATGTTCTTGAGATATATGTCGGTTTAATGCTAAATTACTTTCTTTGTAATAAACAAAAAATTGGAAAAAACCATTCAAAATACTTTACAAAACGCATAACAATTCATAATATAGCTCCAAATGTTGTTTCACCTATACCCGAAACTGTCTTAAAAAAGAGTTTAAAACCAACAGCATTCGAAATTGAATATATGAAATAATATTTGAACAATAAGAGAGACTTGGCGCTAATTATTTTACTGCTGCTTTAGGGATAATTTGTATAAATTGGTAACCTCTCATCATACGAAGTAAGAGCCGTAATAAATGTGACGCGTTTGACTGGTAGACAACTTAATACTTGAAAATAGTTATAAGGCATTCGAACATCACTCTAGTCTATAAGGATTGTTCATAGGATATTAGTTATATTTATGATCCCAAAGACATGCTTGAGAATAACAAGCTACATGAGCCCTGGCATTATCGTGCAGGAAGATGACGTCATCGCTTAACATATCAAAGCATTCACATGATTGGTTAGTGACATCCATAATTCAAGAAAAAAATCACCGTCGCAAAGAGATAGGACCATAAATTTCATAGTGGAAAAAGATGTTGCAGCATAGATACACGTTTGTCAAGGTAGATAGATTACTAGGGAGTTTTCCAGGTTTCATTTCTTCTGATACGTGAATATGGCCCAATTTTTTTAAAAAAGCGAGATGAAAATAAGACTCATATTCAAAAAATGTCTCTGATTATTATCCTGACTCTCTGCTACACGTTACCAAATACTTTACCATGCTCGAAGGATTTGATGAATGTGAGATATTGTGTCATTTATTGCTGTCAATATATATATTTTTTTTCGAAAATTCTGAGAAAACAAAAAATTTGTATAATAAAGTATGGATCTATAAATATATCTTTCCACGCTTTTACTGGTCAACATTTTAGGCAACAACTGAGTTTTACACTCTTGTCCATAAATTAAGGATAATGCAAGTTCAGGCAAAGAAAGAGTCAGAAGCAATACATATGCGACGTATTTGTATAAAGTCTATTTATTAATCAAAAGGTAAAGAACAAAAATAGATGCTATATAACTGTCACATCATAAATAAAAATCGCGACTTTTACTTCCTGGTGCAAATTTAAAAAAGAACCTATTTACAAAAACCCATATAACATGGTTGATATGATGTTTAATACATAGCATGTCCCCCAGACGATGCAATACAGGCAGTACAACGCCTAGGCATGCTGAGATCAAATTATTGATTTGTTCTTGGGGAATATTACACCACACATCAAGCAATGCTCTTTGAAGCTCCGGTAGGCATATGGGAGGTGGTTGACGGGCTGCAATTCGTCGGGCAAGCATGTCCCGTACATGCTCTGTTTCTTTTGGCAGTAACTGCCAAATATCGGTCTTCATTCGACGTTATAGCTGTGCTGTAACGTCTACTCACATTACCATCATCTTGGAACCATTGCCAAAGCCTGGAGATGACACTCTGGGCGATTCCAAGTTCCTCAGATACTTCCTGCTGGGTACGTCCACATTCCAGATGGCCGATTATTCTATCATGTGAAACATCATCCAAATGCTTCCTTTGTGCCATAACTACGCGGTTATTGCACTGAAGGGCTTTTAAAGCGCTCTATTGAACAATTTTACCTCTTTTTGCAAGCATTCCTTATATACCCTTCTCTTGCACTCTCGTCATTGTGACGTACTTTCGGCGCCCTCTGGTGGTTTCTTGTAATTTGCATATTATTCTTCAAGATGTGGGTGATAATTCTACATGTGAAATTTTTATTTTAGAGTTCAATTTCTGTATGACTCTGAATTATCCTTAATTTATGGCCGTGAGTGTACTTAAGAAGTACCTAAATTATAAAGTATAGGGTAACAATTTTAACTCACTGGAAAAAACGAAAGCTCTTTACATGGACGACAATGAAAGATCTATATAGCTGACTTTTAAATATAAATTCTGCCGCCCACCCTGTCTAGTGGTCAGACTGCGTGAATACCTAGATAATATAAATAATTCATAATTTTAAATGCTGCCCAACTTGTCTAGTGGTCTGTGTGCCTGACTGCGGATAAGCGAGGTCCTGGGTTCCAATCCCGGTTCGGTGCATGGATGTACTTTCTCTGTCTATCCTGTCTTCGTCCTTTCCTTGTATGAATGAGATATGAATCGTTGCCTACCCTATAAACGGGTACCTATGGCATGTGTGTTCTGAGGAAGTCGGACTCCACACCTAAATATGGTTCATTTGGAAAAGTGGAGCATCACACCCCATAATGCCAGCCTAGTTGGCACAAGACAACCACAAATATAAATTCTAGTGTAAAATTAATTTCGAAATGACGTAAAACTAACTCAAAAATACGTCCTATTATGTAAAATTAAATCGAAAATGCACCCTTAATACATCCCTGATTAAAACTAGTTCGGAAATAATTTGGCGAGGGTTAAATATAGTGATGAATGATAACGTACACACTAAAAAATAAAAAAATTTCTAGTTTGTTCAGTACACTTATGAAACATTTTTACGTTTCAGAAAAATAACATTTTATCACCATGTTTACGTTAAAAAATTGCTAGTTTGTTACTATGATACAGTATTAAAAAAAATCGAAGGAAACTTATACTTCAAAATGTGGATTGTAAAAATTAAGCTTTTATTATATTGAGAAGTACTAAGATATCGGTAAATATTATTTCACATTTTCAAATATGAATGATTAAAAAGACCATACTGATTTCTTACTATGAAAAGAAAATTTAATTAATGTTTTTATTCACGATAAATTACTACTTTTCTCATTAACAAAAATTTAAATTACGATTAATAATATTAATAATAGAAAATTCTTTTAATCAAACAAAATCAACTAAGATTTGATTCTATTTTTAATTTAGAAAATAAAATTAAATACGTTTTATATCAAGCTGTCATATTTTCTTTACAAAATTAAAATTTTCAATATGAATTATATTTTTTTTTCATTCAGTTAGTTTGACCTTACATAATTTCTTATTATCATAAGAATAATGAATTAACATTCTTTTTTACACTAAATTAATTTATATGTGTATGTATTTTCCTCATTAATGAAAATTGAATTACAAATGACAATAATTAAAAATTCTTTTAAATATAAACAAAACCAATTAAGATTTGATTTTAATAACTGAAAAATTTAAATACTTTTTTTATCAGTGTTATATATTATATTTACAAATTTAAAATTTTCCATCATTATTAAGCTTCCATACCCTTAATTTGAACTTAATAATCTCTTATTATCATAAGAATAATGAATTAACATTCTTTTTTTACACACTAAATTAATTTATATGTGTATGTATTTTCCTCATTAATGAAAATTGAATTACAAATGACAATAATTAAAAATTCTTTTAAATATAAACAAAACCAATTAAGATTTGATTTTAATAACTGAAAAATTTAAATACTTTTTTTATCAGTGTTATATATTATATTTACAAATTTAAAATTTTCCATCATTATTAAGCTTCCATACCCTTAATTTGAACTTAATAATCTCTTATTATCATAAGAATAATGAATTAACATTCTTTTTTTTACACACTAAATTAATTTATATGTGTATGTATTTTCCTCATTAATGAAAATTGAATTACAAATGACAATAATTAAAAATTCTTTTAAATATAAACAAAACCAATTAAGATTTGATTTTAATAACTGAAAAATTTAAATACTTTTTTTATCAGTGTTATATATTATATTTACAAATTTAAAATTTTCCATCATTATTAAGCTTCCATACCCTTAATTTGAACTTAATAATCTCTTATTATCATAAGAATAATGAATTAACATTCTTTTTTTTACACACTAAATTAATTTATATGTGTATGTATTTTCCTCATTAATGAAAATTGAATTACAAATGACAATAATTAAAAATTCTTTTAAATATAAACAAAACCAATTAAGATTTGATTTTAATAACTGAAAAATTTAAATACTTTTTTTATCAGTGTTATATATTATATTTACAAATTTAAAATTTTCCATCATTATTAAGCTTCCATACCCTTAATTTGAACTTAATAATCTCTTATTATCATAAGAATAATGAATTAACATTCTTTTTTTTACACACTAAATTAATTTATATGTGTATGTATTTTCCTCATTAATGAAAATTGAATTACAAATGACAATAATTAAAAATTCTTTTAAATATAAACAAAACCAATTAAGATTTGATTTTAATAACTGAAAAATTTAAATACTTTTTTTATCAGTGTTATATATTATATTTACAAATTTAAAATTTTCCATCATTATTAAGCTTCCATACCCTTAATTTGAACTTAATAATCTCTTATTATCATAAGAATAATGAATTAACATTCTTTTTTTACACACTAAATTAATTTATATGTGTATGTATTTTCCTCATTAATGAAAATTGAATTACAAATGACAATAATTAAAAATTCTTTTAAATATAAACAAAACCAATTAAGATTTGATTTTAATAACTGAAAAATTTAAATACTTTTTTTATCAGTGTTATATATTATATTTACAAATTTAAAATTTTCCATCATTATTAAGCTTCCATACCCTTAATTTGAACTTAATAATCTCTTATTATCATAAGAATAATGAATTAACATTCTTTTTTTACACACTAAATTAATTTATATGTGTATGTATTTTCCTCATTAATGAAAATTGAATTACAAATGACAATAATTAAAAATTCTTTTAAATATAAACAAAACCAATTAAGATTTGATTTTGTTCGTAATTGAAAAAAAAATAATATGAATTACGATTCTGTTCAAGATGTTATAATTTGCTTACGAAGTTAAAATTTTCCTTCAATATATTTTTTTACATAGTTTTTACTGAGACTTTACTAAATGGAATGTTTATACTTCTTGCCGGCAGCTCCAGTGCTCTGTAATTACACAAATATAAATCGTTATGAGGGAAAATAAAAGTCTAGATCATTGCCTAGAACAATCAGGAGGAAAAGATTGTGTTTGTGTAGGGTCGCGTCATGTTTGTTTAGGGACGAGTGCATCGATTTCATGAGGCCCTAATCTCAACACAGGCGATGCAACAACGGCCGCCGGTGCTGCTATTTCGCAAGAGTTGCGCGAAAGAGATGCAATCCCCCTCCACAGGTATTCACAGTTTATCCTACAAAAATGCATTTTTTTAGTACTACCGAATGTGCTATAATAACTTTAAAACACATAAAGATATTATAAACATTGATTTAAGACAAAAATAATATATTAAAAAACATTTACATATATATGTATATATAACTAAAACGCCATGGCACGACAGCCCACGTGGGCCCAGGCCTACAGTGCCCATAGCTTTTTTCATGACCGAGGGCCCTGGGGTGCGAAGCATATATCCCAGTTAGGTGGTCAGCCTAACGTAAGACCCCCAGTGTTTAGTTCCCAAGCATGCTTGGTACTCAGTTAAACGACCCACTGAAGGGATGAAAGGCTGAGTCAACCTTGCCCAGCCAGAGGATCGAACTTCGGACCTGTGTCATGGGAGCGTGAAACGCTGCCACTAAGCTACCGGGCTATATATATATATATATATATATATATATATATATATATATATATATATATATATATATATATATATATATATATATATATATATATATACAGGGTGATTATAAAAAAACTTTGCCAACATCTGCACTTCTAGCGTCCATTCTATTTAACCGATCAAGATGATATTTCAAATATAGTTCTTTTGAGATATGCGCTCGAGATTCTGTGAATGGCAACACAGTGGCCCTCGCGGTTACAGTTATAGTGACAGAAACTCGAAATTTTCGAATGGCAACGTCTACTTTTTACCATCGCAAAATGTTCAGCACATGCGAAAACCCTAAATAGCGTTGAAACGGTACCGATATGGCTAAACACGGACGTGTTCTGCAAACACAAAAAAGAGTTCTGAAAACCGGCCAATAAAACACGATCTGGGCGCACGCAATAAATTTGCATGTGACAGAGTCAAGAAACCAATCACAGAACGCCGGTCGCCAGATATTCAGCGTAGGAAACCTATAAAATACCAAGCGGGTATGCGAAGTCGTCATTCGGGAACTCGCACATGCCGACGATATGAGTCTTCCTATGAAAGTTCGCGGTGAATTGATCAAACTCTATTACCAAATGGGATGAACGCTGCGGAAGCCTTGCGTGTGTATCGCCGCAATCATCGACAACGACGCGGCCCATGTACTCTGCAAGCTCTGCGTGATTTAGTGCGGAAATTCGAAGATACAGGCTGCACCTGTGACAAACAGCGCTCCGGACGGCCAACTGTTTCTGAGGACGTTGTCATGGAAGTGCACCATACAGTGACTGCAGGACACACAGAAACCGCAAGAGGCATAGCGCGCGTGTTGGATATTCCGAACTCAACGGTCCGCAAGCTCTTGCGCTCGGTACTTCACATGTTTCCCTATCGGTTCCAGCGCGTCCAGATGTTGGAGCCGGGTGACCCACAACAACGTCTGCACTTCGCAAATGCATTTTTGTTACGATATGATGCGGATAACGACTGGCCACTTCGCATACTATGGACGGACGAGGCGCATTTCACCTTAAATGGCAGCATTAACACAAAGAATTGTGTGCACTGGGGAGAGACGAATCCTCATGCTGTGGCGCCAGTACCATTATTTGACGCCAAAGTGACTGCGTGGTGCGGCATTACAGCTACATTTGTTCTGGGCCCGTTCTTCTTTGAGGAAACGACCCCGACTGGCCCTGCAACATGTTCTGTAACGGGCCCTCTGTATGCAGCCATGCTGAAAAATTATGTCTTACCGGAGTTGCGTCGGCTGAATGCACTCAATGACATTGTTTGGATGCAAGATGGCACACCTCCACATATAGCGAGGTCAGTTAAAAGGCTCCTGGATCAGCATTTTGGTGATCGCATCATCTCACGCTATTATCCTTTTCCGTGGCCTGCGTGATCCCCAGATCTGACGCCTATGGATTTCTGGTTTTGGGGCTATCTCAAATCCAGAGTTTATCTGTGCAATCCTCAAACATTGTCGGACTTAAAGGATTCTATACGGCGTGAGATTGGAAACATCCCTCGTGCCATGTTGCGTGCAGCGACATTGTCCACCGTCTCCCGCATGCAATGCATAATTGCCTGTGATGGCACTCATGTGGAAAATGTTTGAAATTAATAAAGATTTTTTTTCTCTATGTGTTCGCATCATTGAGCAGTGTCTTGTCTCTGTCGTATGCATTATTCCTCCGTGCGCCTTGAAGAACTGTTTGTATGTGTATAACACGTCGGTTTTCGGACATATCGGTACCGTTTCAACGCTATTTAGGGTTTTCGCATGTGCTGAACATTTTGCGATGGTAAAAAGTAGGCGTTGCCATTCGAAAATTTCGAGTTTCTGTCACTATAACTGTAACCGCGTGGGCCACTGTGTTGCCATTCACAGAATCTCGAGCGCATATCTCAAAAGAACTATATTTGAAGTATCATCTTGATCGGTTAAATAGAATGGACGCTAGAAGTGCAGATGTTGGCAAAGTTTTTTATAACCACCCTGTATATATATATATATATATATATATATATATATATATATATATATATATATATATATATATATATATATATATATACTGTTAAACTACCCGTGGCACGACAGCTCATGTGGGCCAAGGCCTACAGCGTCCACAAGAGTTTTCATGACCGAGGGCCCTGGGGTGCGAAGCATATGTCCCAGTTAGATGGTCAGTCTAACGTGAAATCCCCAGTGTTTAGTTCCCAAGCATGCTTGGTATTCAGTTTATGGACCCACTGAGGGATGAAAGGCTGAGTCAACACCCCTAAAGTCAGTCTTTAGGGGGTGTTGGCTGAGTCGACCTTGTCCAGCCCGAGGGTCGTTGTATTTGTCTAGTGCCAGCCAGGCTGGTAATATGGGGTGCGATGCTCCACTTTACTAACTAAACCATATTTTGGCGAGCAGTCCAACTTCCTCAGTACACACATGACATAGGTATCCGTTTATAGGATAGGCAACCATTTATAATCCATTCATTCATACAAAGAAAGGACAAAGACAGGATAGACAGAGAGAGAATGTACACCCATGCCCGAATTGGGATTCAAACCTAGGACCACCCTATCCGCAGTCAGACACTCTGGCCACTAGTATATATATGTTGCCGAGTGTTTTTGTCTGAATAAAAATTGCTGTTGGATAGGATGGAAAATCATAATGGGTTGTTGAACTCTTGGATAATTTAAAATAAGCGATGTTACGTTTCGAAACATGCCTTGCAACATTTCTAATTTCTTTAAGCCGTGATGAATGCTGATTTCAACTGCCTGTACAGTTGCTTTTGCCGTGATGTCCATTTAAGGGACGTTATTATATTCCGTTCGGGAGTGGTTTTGTTGCTGTCGAGAGAGGAAAACTGGGAGAGAGAGAACATTAAATTCTCGGTTTTTACACTCCAACAACTTATTTTCTTAGAAAAAATGACAATAACTATGCTAATTATTTTTTTCAGCTTCTGCGAAATCATTTTTTAAGGGACAAAAACTTCATTGGTGACCCCTCCACTGCCTTTACTTGACAACAAAAAACTTTCTATTCGATTGGGCAAGCGATTTTATTCGAAAGACAACTCAAAATAAATTATTCGATTGTGGGGACCTCTGATGTAGGGACCCAGGGCAACTACCCAATATACCCATATCTTAGTATGACTGTGCCTATGAGTTTATACTTTTCATAATACGTCGCCGATAGAAAATGCATTAGAGAACGTGAATAAGAATCTTGACTTTTTCTTAATATTTAATTGCGTCATAGCTAAATATATTCAATATATTAGTAGGGTCATTAAAGAATTTATATATATATATATATATATATATATATATATATATATATATATATATATATATATATATATATATATATATATATATATATATATATATATATATATATATATATATATATATATATATATATATATATACAGTATGTCCACTAAAGTCCCTTGCCACCCTCTTAACTTCAGAACGGCTGTTGCTATATTCACAAAAGTGGTGTCTAGGTATAGTAAAGTAGCCATGCGCTACCGAATGAAACCACCTACCGCGCCACCTGGTAAAAAACTGTGGAGTTAGCATTCGTATCTCGAAAACGGAACGAGATAGAGAGAAAAAGTGATTTACAAAGTTGTAGAGCATCCTCGATTTAGTACGAAAAAATACCTTGTAGACATTAATGTGAAGAATACAACGATAAAAACGCGCATTTGTTGTTTCGTGCTGTGACGTGGCACATCGTACGTGTTCAATGGCATGTACAGTAGGCAAAGCACCCATTACTGGGCGCTGGAAAATCTTAAATGTTTCGACGACGTTCGAAATCAAATGCGGTATGCTATAATAGTTTGGTGCGCAATTTACAATAACAAGCTGATAGGCCCAATATTTTACAATGGCACTTTAACGGGTGCCCGATATTTACAATTGCTGCAGAAGGTAATACCCGATTTTGTGAAGAACCTGCCATTGCTTAATCTTAAGAATCTATGGTTTCAACATGACGGTGCACCTGCTCACAAGACATCTCCAGTGAAGCAGTACCTCGTCAAGGAATTTGGCAATAAAATACTAGGGTATGGCGGTTTCGAAGAGTGGTCTCCACGTTCTCCTGATCTGACTCCACTGGACTTTTTCCTGTGGGGATACTTGAAACAGCAGGTGTATGCGACCCCCCCACAAAAATTGCAGGACCACAAACGACGCATTACGGTCGCGTGTTCCAACGTGTGCAACGTGATCTACAAGCGAGGATCCAAATGTGCATTGCAGCTGACGGTGAGAAGTTTGATCATCTTAAATAAAGTATATTGTTATAACTATTTGGTTTTTTTTTCTTTCTTAGATCGTTTTGTCACGTCACAGCACGAAACAACAAATGCGCTTTTTAACCGTTGTATTCTACACATTAATGCCTACAAAGTATCTTTTCGTACCAAATCGAGGATGCTCTACAACTTTGTAAGTCACTTTTTCTCTCTATCTCGTTTCGTTTTCAAGATAGAAATGCTAACTCCGCCGTTTTCCACCAGATGGCGCGGTAGGTGGTTTCATTCAGTAGCGCATGGCTACTTTACTATACCTAGACACCACTTTTGTGAATATAGCAGTAGCCGTTCCGAAGTTAAGAGGGTGGCAAGGGACTTTAGTGGACATACTGTGTATATATATATATATATATATATATATATATATATATATATATATATATATATATATATATATATATATATATATATATATATATATATATATATATATATATATATATATATATATTCCTGTTATTATAACCTGTTTGATTATTATATATCAAATAAAAGAAAAATGACCATATACATATTTTCTTTTATTTGATATTTATTGTGATAGTATTTATAAATTTACTAGGATTTTACTAAATATCCTATTTACGTCATCCACTCTCTCTCGATAAGCAACAAGTGTTTTATCCGAAATATTTAAAAATCGGAAGCAAGAGAGATGTTTTGTTCAAGCATTAAACAAAAAAAAAAATGTTTCTATTAGAAGACTTTTACGGACAAATAAATTAACTAATAAAATTCAGTTAATTACAGATTATAAGAAATTGGAATGTTAGAGAAATACTTTATTACGAGAAAAGAAAAAAATATCTTAAAATGTCATAAGAGAATTTATTATTTTTTTCTTTCATCTTCAAGAATCAGATTTTTTCAGATTTCACAAGATTTTTATTAAGAGAAAGGAAAAAAAAATTTTTTTTTAACTCTCTTAAACTAATAACATAGCTTATACGAAGCTTGTCTTTAACCTAACGCCTCATTTAAAGTACCTATTATCTAGCCTAGACTTGAAATCTCTCATTTATATATAAAAGTGAATGTGTGTCTGTCTGAACTCGATAGATTCAAAAACCATACATACAATCACCGTGAAAATTTGGAAAATTATTTAGTATATCTCCCTAGGAAGGTTTTTTTTATATATATTAAATAAGAGCTGTGGGGGTATCCAAGAATATCAAAATAATACTTAATTGGTAATATTTTTTAAAAGTGTAACTATGAATAAATTGAAAAATTATATTTTTACCCATGAAATTTACTCATAGAGTTTACTTGTTTTATCTACGTTCTCTGTCCGCAAACCGAATTACAAATGCTTGGAAATAAATGTTAGGAGACATCTTTTATTTATACATACCAAGTTTTATATAAATTTAACTATTTTTAAAGCTATAATTTAATTCAACTTTATTATTTTTAAAAAGAAGTGTAGGTCGAAACCCATAGCATTCAATTCACTTAAAATTCGATGCCGGTCTTTGAAGCACTCTTTTTCTCTGTTCGATCCAGATAAAAAGTAGTGTTTTCTTTTTAATTTCATTATCTTTATTAATATATATACACACACACACATATATATATATATATATATATATATATATATATATAATATAAATGTATATATATATATATATATATATATATATATATATATATATATATATATATATATATATATATATATATATATATATATTAGGTTGGTGCGTATGAAATGTCGGATTCTCTTTACATGCGGACGTTTTCCTCCCTGTTTTCGTTATACTTTTGTATTTGGCATAACCTCATTCATACTCGTATTGTCCATTGCCAGAGACTCATTTCAGCAAAATAGGTTTTCTCGAAGGTATTCCCTTTTTTATTTCTTTTGAGTTTATTGCCGATATGAATTCTGCCGACTTTCGCGTCATTTTCTTATATGAGTACAAACTTGGTAATAGTGCTGCAAAAGCTGCACGCAACATAAACCAAGCGTTTGGGGAGAATACGGTTAACGATCGGAAAGTGCAGCGTTGGTTCGAAAAATTTCGGACTGGCGATTTTTCACTGCAAAATGAGCCGCGCGGAAGACCCAAAACGTCTGTGAAGAATGGTGACCTGAAGGCTCTAGTGGAAGCGGATCCAGCCGTATCCACGAGGGAACTTGCTATCAGGATGAAAGTTGACCATACAACGATATTGAGACACCTTTCTGAGATTGGCAAGGTTAAGAAGATGGACAAGTGGGTACCGCACGCACTGACAGAGCGAAATAAGCTGGATCGGTTAAACGTATGCTCATCATTGCAGCATCCACCATATTCACCGGATCTCTCGCCGACCGATTTTCATTTTTTCAAGCATTTAGAGCTGTTTTTAAGGGGCAAACACTATGACAATGAAGACAGTCTAAAAAACTCGATATCAGAGTTTATTAATTCTAAAGACCAAAATTTTTTAAGACAGGCATCTACGCTTTAAAATCTCGTTGGGAGAAGTGTATTGAAGCGAATGGAGCATACTTTGATTGAATAAACAGCTTTTGAAGAAAGATATGCAGTTTTATACAATCACTTAAGAATCCGACATTTCATACGCACCAACCTAATATATATATATATATATATATATATATATATATATATATATATATATATATATATATATATATATATATATATATATATGAGCGATAGAGACAAGTTCCAACAAAAGTATTGTGTAAATACTTGTAAATATTGTTACAAGAAAATAATACAAAAAATGAGTCACGAAATCTCATTGTTTAATAAACTATGCCTCTAGTTTCGGCGCGAAAGAAGAAAGCCCTTCCAACAGATCTGATCTCTCTCTCTTCTACTGCAGGAGCTTGTCACGTGACCGAGTTTCCCCGCGGACTATGTTTGGATCGGTGAGAGAGAAGCCATATTTTTTCATGCCGCAGCGGTACTAATTAAACATGAAAGAGAGCCTTAAATGGAATTTTTGTGAAATATATATTAAAAACAAAAAGTGATTCACAAAAACGAAAAGGTGGACCTTAAAAATTGACGATAAGGATAGGGTGGACTTTTGCATTCATTCTTTATTTTCTTCAAATATCCCCTTTAAATATTTCCTTTTATCAACATTTTTTTTAAAAAATATTTAAAAATATCCCATTTTTTCTTAACTACTGTCCACTATTATTCACGCAGTGCATGTTCAAGCTGCGTTTTTCTTTAATTCCTAATGGTACGTAAATGAAATTCAGTTATGTATTCCTTGACTTGTACTATTGAATTTTAACCAATTATATATGTATATATATTAATATATATATATATATATATATATATATATATATATATATATATATATATATATATATATATATATATATATATATATATATATATATATATATATATATAACTGGAACAAAGAGCGTGTGATTGATAAATATGCTTAATAAATCTGCAAAAATGAAGAATATTATTTGAGCATAATTTTATGTTTACGAATTAGTTCATCTCCAAGTTTATGAACAAATGCATTTGCCTTGAAATTTGGATCAAAGTAAATATTTTTAGACAAGCATTCTGGGGTGATATAAACTCATAGGTTTGATATCTTCAAACCTAAATTCTAAAAAATTGAAAATTTTAAAAAACCGTAAAAAAATAAATTCTAAAAAATTAAAAATTTTGCATGTACATAGATGCTTATCTTTTTTGTTCACTTCTTTTCCAGCTGAATTCAAAAAATGAAAGCTCTTCCCTTTTGACAGTCTAATCTCGTTGAACCGATATATTTGGCGACGACACATTCAGTCTAACAATTTATTTACTTTTTGTATAAAAAATATTACATGAATAATTGGTTTTAACAAATTTTATTTTAGAGAAATGCAAATTGATAACATTTTATCAATTATTTTGAATATTTTTAAACAAATCTAACGTCTTTTATAAATGTGATGGGAAAAAGTTGTTATTGAGAATGATAGTACTATTTAGCGACTTTATCGCTTATGCCGGTGAAATGGAAAATTAACTTAAAATATTTTTGTCGGTATTAATATTTTCCATTCGTTAAAAAGCCAAACCAAAAACAATATTACACGTTGGAATTTTTTAATATTATATATCTGTATTTGTTTGTTTTAGTTTATATTTTTTTTGGCTTCTTATATTATTTATCCCAATTTCATTTATTTAACTATGTATTAAATTTTAACTTGTTATTATTTTCTGAGAATAATTTTTTCATTTTTTATTTCCTAATGATTAAATTCTACCTTTATTCTCAATAATTAGGAACAATACATAATATAATGATTGGTTTTTATAAGATATTTCCGAAACGCTAACACTGTTATTGCATACATTTTACTGGTTATATAACACTGTTATTGCGGTAAATTTCTGACTGCTTCAATCTCAAGAAATGGCGATGGTTTCCAAGAATTGGCATCATTTGGCGCGGTTCACGTGGACTGTTTCCAAACACGCGCCAACATCAGAGGAAGCCGTGCGGTGTGGAATCTCAAGTGGGTGGAGGGAGGAGAAAACAGGGGACCTGATGCAAGAGGGTGATGCAAGATTCTCTATCCTGTTTCCCGTTTCGGGAGAGGAGGATGTTGAGAAAAATCGATAAGCCAGTTTCGCCAAGACTTTGGTCTCTACATATGATGTTCTAGAAACTTTCGAGCTACTTTTGTATGTGACACAGTTCTTTTTAAAGTAATTGCTTCCTCGGTTTCTCGCGCGCAGCAGCAACTATTTAAATAATTTTTGAAATAATCTTCAAAGAAAATCATCTATCAAATACACACACACACATACACATGTATATATATATTCTTAAAAGTGAAATTACTGCAATTCATTGTATACTTGAAATTATGACACAGTTAACTGTCTCGGCCTTTTGAACCAACCTCAAGTAACGAGGTTTAGATCGGCTCAGGATTCTTGTTGTAGAAATTTCTCAAATGGAATCGAAACAGTGTACTATAAACTGGTGGTTAGCACAAGCTAGCCATTCAACAAAGTATCCTTGTTGAATATTTGTATGAACAACAAAGTATGAACGTTTGTATAAAAAATTAAGTAGCTTTAACGAGAACAGCGTGCATTTTTTTTTGAGAAAATATAATAAAAGTTTATATTATAAAAAATTAATAAAATAATAATAATGAATCGATAACTTACTTTAAGTGAAAGCATTTTTTTATTTCGTGTTTATACGCATATAGTTTATGAATTTATGATATATGGCGATTTCTGATTTTGTTGATATTACTCACTTAACTGAGGAGAATGTTTAATTCCTTGTGAAGATTTAAATTACCGGAGAGAACTTACCTGTTATGAAATTTTTATTTCCTCGATAGTGACATCGTGTCTATTTCACATGCAGTAGAATGAATTGTCACGCAAGCCAACGTCTATTGGTTTAGTCCAAATTTGTCGCCCAATTCATTGAAACTGAAAGGTAGTGATTTCAGAAGATGACAACTGTCTCATTTTGTCAATGAATTCAGAAACAATGTTTTAAAAGAATTGATGAAAACAATGCTCAATTTAATAGACAAAAATAAATAAAAAGAAGGTGATGCAGTTATATATAAAAATGGTTATAACAGAGTATTCTTTATAGTATACAATATATGTACATTTGCTCGTAAAGTTTACTTTGGTTCGATTGGTAATATATATTCTTTGGTAGTACTTTGGTAGTATTGGTATTATGTTTCCATTGATCACTAAAGATAATTATTTCTATTAAAAAATAATTTATATATTATGACGCAATAAACTAATGGAACAGAGAACCTTTTGAGCTCGGCTTGTTGAAACTCGAATAAACTATAAAAGCATGCACAGGTTGTTCTTATTATACTTATAGATATCGCGTTAATTTTTTTTAGATTCTTCAAGTTGTTATCAATCATTTTATCCTTTAAGTACGTACCTGAGTCGAGGCTCACTTATTTTATTTACTTTCTTTTTTTTCTTCTTCTTCTTCTTAGAGTTGGGTTTGTATTATATTGGGTACCTCTGCTTTTATCAGCATTTTGTACTATTCACTCCAAACCTAATGTTTCCTAGTTCCAGTGGCTCGGGTCACCCACTTTACTAATAAAGTCCGATAACCCTTTCATGGAGTCTAGGTGTCACTCTCTAGTATGGATGATGCCTAAAGAAGTTAATCTAGGGAGGGCAAGAGCCTCGCATTCGTAAATAATATGCTTGGCCGTTTCCTCTTGCGTATGACAACTCCTGCAGATAGGGCCTTGCTGAAACAGTCTCATTATATGGAGGTGTTTTCTTAAATAGTAGTGCCCAGTTATGAAGCCTACGATGAAACGTATCTTCTGCCTAGAGCATCTTAGAATTTTAGAGGCAATCCTTACTAATGATCCACAGATCATGCTTTTAGCGTGGGTTTGACCAGACTTATTTTAGTTGCTTTAATCACTGATAAATAAAGATTGAAAATATTTTCGATAACATAGTTAAATTAACTTTAAAAAATGACCAAAATTTGCCACGAATTAGTTTTAAAACTCCCAGTTAAAATTGGGCAATAAATTGTGGGAACTCAATACTGTTTTCATCTCTGTAAATCTGTATTTCCTTTTGTTCATAATTAAATCTGCTTCATTTCTGGTGCAGTTCAATTTTTTGTAATTATTATTATTATTATTTTACTTCAAAATGGTAAAGTCGTTTATTGATGTTATTTTTACGAATTTCTTCTGCAGCTTTACAACTTGTTATAACCAAGGCTGTTTTTTCTTCTTCTTAGAGTTGGGTTTGTATGTCATTGTGCACCTCTGCTTTTATCAGCATTTTGTACTATAAACTCCAAACCCAATGTTTCCTAGTTCCAGTTGCTCGGGTCACCCACTTTATTAATAAAGTCCGATATAACCCTTTAATGGAGTCTAGGTGTAACTCTCTAGTATGGATGACGCCTAAAGAAGTTAATCTAGAGAGGGCAAGAGCCTCGCATTCGTAAATGATATGCTCTGCCGTTTCTAGGCTGTTTCTTAAAGTTTTCTCATCGGGAACCATCCACTGCTATAGATCTTCAATGGTTGATTCCGATTTCTTGTAGCATTTTCTCAGTCATATCAATCCATCTTGTATTTTGTCTACCTCTTTTTTCGTCAACTTTTTCAAATGGGCTTTTTTCTTGGGTTTAGCATTGTATCTATAAATGTGTGCCAGCCAACTTATATATAATTGATAAATCTTCATAGATTTTACTAAATTTGATTCTCCAAGTTTGGAGTAAAGTTCATTATTATAACGCTTTCACACAATATGTTATTTTCTGTAACCACGCCAAATATTTTCCTTTGTATTTTTCTTTCAAATATTAATAACTTATTTTTTCTCAATTTTGTCCATAGCCCTTACATTCATTTTCATATATTACTACTGGTTTTACTAAAGATTCATAAAGAATATTCTCAGTTTCTTTGCTTAAATGTTTTGATTTAATGAGCTTTCTCCGTCCATTTGTTTGTCATATTTAATCTGTTTCTAATTTCACTTTTAAAATTATCATTTTTTGTTATAATTGAGTCCAAATATTTGAGCTGTTCAACATTTTTAGAATTTGTAATCTCCAATTATCATCGGCTGTTCATTAGTTCCATCATGTGCTGCTGCCATAAGCGTTGCTTCTCCAATGTCTATTGAATCGAGATATTTGAGATGTTCAACGTTTTAAGAATCAGACATTTCAAATTATCATCGGCTGTTCATAAGTTCCATTATGTTTTGCTGCTATTAGCGTTGCTTCTCCGATGTCTATTGAATTGAGATATTTGAGATGTTCAACATTTTCAGAATCTGTTATTTCAAATTATCATCGGCTGTTCATTAGTTCCATCATGTGTTGCTGCCATTAGCGTTGCTTCTCCGATGTCTATTGAATCGAGATATTTGAGATGTTCAACGTTTTAAGAATCAGACATTTCAAATTATCATCGGCTGTTCATTAGTTCCATTATGTTTTGCTGCCATAAGCGTTGCTTTTTCGAAATTTACATTCAGTCCATTATTTTTAGCCGCCGGTTCAAGAGCGGAAAAAGCTTCGACTCTAATTTCCGGGTCCGGCCAATTATGCCAATATCATCTGCGTGTGCCAAAATTTGTATGGATTTTTGAAAAATCTCTATTCGTGTCTGAATACATGACTCTGCCATAGTTTTTTCTAATATAACATTAAATTATAGATATGATACGGAATTTCCCTGCTTCAACCTCATTTTTTTAAATTCATATAGGTTAGTTTGAAGCCCGGTTGCTTAGTGGAAGCTTTTCACGCTCCCAAAGCACAAGTCCGAGGTTCGATTCTTGGGTTGTGCAAGGTCGACTCAGCCTTTCATCTCTTCAATGGGTCTATAAAGTGAGTACTAAGCATGCTTGCGAAGTAAACACTGGAGCTTTCGCATTAGGCTGATTACCTACTCGGGGCATATGTTTCGCACCCTACGCCTCTCGGTCAGGAAAACAGAGATGGGCACTATAGGCCTTGGCCCACATAGGCTGTCGCACCACAGAGTTTAGTTTAGTTACAGGTTAGTTTAATTTACATTTAACTCAATGAAGAGCCATTTTTATAAGATTTACTAGAGTTTCTTAGTTAATTCCAGTTCAAGTATTGCATCAGTTAGTTTTGTTCTATCAATATTATCATATGCTGCCTCAAAGTCAATAAATAAGCAGTATGTATCAATATAAAATTTTTTTGATTTTTTTAAGGATGTGTCTGATTGTGTGGATATGATATATTATCTCCTTTGGAATATCCATTGATAATTTCCAATGACTTTTGTTGTATATGATAAAATAGTCATTTGTTGAAAATATTTATTATAACTATAAATACTCCGTTTAGGATGGTGATACCTCTATAATTTTTCCCACTCAAATTTATCTCTTTTTTATATATTGGACAGATGGCACTGTTCAATGGGTATTTGTTCCAGAGTATTGTTGTTGCACCAGCCTGCTTCCTTGTACCTTGCTCATCAATTTAGTTGTTAGCAATCGGGTGGGAGCTTTCGTAAATTAGATGCAGGGACCAAGCAGAAGACCCTCGAATACTTGACCTGCCACCCCCAGAAGTATCATTTCACTTGGAGAACATTGTGACCATGACCTAAATAACGTGATTCAGTCATCTTTATTAACATGACGGATCTTTGGTTAAGAAGAGACTCGATCTCATTACCTTTCAGTAAAGAGAACGACGTCCTAATCAACCCACCATGACCTCTAGTTTATACCAGTGTCAAGAGATCAGAGATAATTTTATGAATTACTTTCATTAGTTTAGGTTCATTTATCTTCATGAGCCATGCTTTGATCCCATCCTCACCAGCTGAACTGTTGTTTAATGTCGTAACTGGAATTTCGACTTCCTAAAGAGCTGGGATGTCTTGTTTATCATTTTGGACTTTAGGATTTGGATTTGTTTATCATTTTGGACTTTATGCCTTCAAGTCTAGTGTATGTTTGAAGCATTCTCTCCATCTCAATAACAATTCTGCTGAATCATTCATCAGTTCATCTTCAATATTACATCATCATGTCTGGAGCAGAAATCTGTCCTTGAACTTTTTCATAAAATTTTCTTGTCTCCTTTTTTTTATTTAAAAATTTTATTTTCATGAAACTGATACCTCCCAATATATTTTATTTTTCATTTCATGTAGCATCTTTTCTTGTTTTTTAAGTTCTGCGTATTTTTTCTCTGCGTTTCTAGCATGATGTTTTTGAACCATTCTGTTGCATACTCTATTTTCTTTTCTGTTAGTCTTTGACACTCTGTGTCATGGCAACCTTTATTTCTCTTCCTCTCAAGTTCTGACAGTTCTTTAGCCGCTTCAGTTATTATGGATTTAAGATTTTCCTGGATATGGTGTTCGTGTTGTATAGCCTCATTATTTGATAGTTTATGCTTAAGCTTAAAGTCTTTTTGTTTTTCAGTCTCTTTGTGTCCAGAGCTTTATTCCTTTGTTCTTTGTTTCTATAGTTGTTTTTTTTAAAATCAATTTTAACTTTCATTTGTGAGATAGCAAGATAATGGTCTGAATCCATATTGGCACCACGATAGCCACCAACATCAATGAAACATCTCTTATGTCTCGAGTTTATTGAATCCGGTGAAATCCATGTCATTTTAAGGACTTTTTATGCAGGAATGCAGTGCCTGCCATGACCATTTCAGTACCTACTATGAAATTAAGCAATTCAGTACTATTATCAATAAATTCGTCAAATAAACTGTTGCCTCAGCATACTTCCCTGTTAGTTAGGCTGTACCAGTTAGATAGAAGCAACTGAGTGGAGTATTCGTGATTTTGAAGCAGGAAGCAAACAGAAGACCCCATTACTTGGCCTGCTACCCCCAGAGGTATCATTTCACTTGGAGGACATCGCGACCAAGCCCAATTTTAAAGTGCCCCAGCCGCCTTTAGCGAAAACTGCGGACCTTCTATTCTTTACATTAGTATCAGCTATGACCAGTTTAGTGACATTTGTTGAGTAGTTGTTGTATGTGTCTTCAAATGTGTTAAATGTCTTTTGACTGGGAGTATGTGGCGTGTCACACAGAACCAGCCTATCTATAAGCCTTGGGCGAAACGCTACGGTCTTCCAGGCAGAAGTTTTGGTCATCATCCACTGTCTGCGACTAAATATGAGGAAGGGCTACCACGGAAAGCAGATTCTCATTTTTAGTGACAACCGCTTTAAAAGCGCTCAGTTCTTTCGAAATCAAATCTAAAATGATTTTGGAATGTAGAAACCTCCTTACAGAAATGGCAACTAGAAACAATTTGATCCTTGTATGGGGGCCAGGGCACAAAGGTATCGAAAGTAATGAAAGGGCTGATGAACTTGCTAAACAAGGATCATTTTTTGCTCCCATCGGTGCAAAACCTTTTTGTGGGATCAATTTGAAGACCGCAAAAACCAATGTTCTTAGATGGGAAAAACGGAAGATGTATGAAGTTTGGCTCAATACACTCCTGGTCAAACCCACATTAAAAGTATGATCTGTGGATCATCAGCGAAGATTGCCTTTGAAATTCTAAGATGCTCTAGGCAGAAGATACGTTTCATCGTAGGCTTCATAACTGGGCACTACCATTTCAGAAAACACCTCCATAAAATGGGACTGTTTCAGCAAGACCCTATCTGCAGGAAATGTCATACGCAAGAGGAAACGGCCAAGCATATCTTTTACGAATGCGAGGCTCTTGCCCCCTTCTAGATTAACTTCTTTAGGCATCATCCATTCTAGAAAGTTACACCTAGACTCCATTAAAGGGTTATCGGAATTTATTAATAAAGTGAGTGACCCGAGCAATTGGATCTAGGAGACATTGGATTTGAAGTTAATACTACAAAATGCTGATAAAAGCAGAGGTGTCCAATGACATACAAACCTAACTCTAAGAAGAAGAAGAAATGTCTTCTTCTTTTTCGGCTTTAACTTCCGTTAGTGCATGCATGCATATATAATGCTAATATTTTGGGGTCTTGTCCTAGTGAGTATCTTACATTTTTTTTTCCATTTATAGGTTTGAAGTTGATAATTCTATGTCTCAAATTTTTGTTTACCAAAAGTCCAGTCCACAAGTGATTTTGTTTATCTTGATAACTATAGTAAATACTACGCGTTCTTTTATATCATTTGATATTAATAATGGTAAAACTAAATTTTTTGGAGATTCAAAACTGTTTCTATTTCAATTAAAAAATAATCACAGAACTTTAGATCTATGTAAGCAAAATTTTAAATATTTTCAATTTTTAATATTTTTGAATAGACTTAACCAACAATTTTTTTTAATATCCTTACAGTATTTCTTCAGTGGAAGGACTGTATTCTACCTTTTTTCTTCCAGTTGTATCAATGTTACAAAATATACATGTTAATCGTGATAGCATTATCGAAAACGTTATCACACGATAACGTTAACACAGTCGTTCACGTTGTTATCTACTTCCTAGATCGAATGAAATAAAAAATTAAATTTTCAACAGGTATTTTCATTTCTTTAATTTGACAACAAACAAAGCCATAGAAGAATTCTCGTTTTGTGATTATATTATATAAATATTATAATGAAATGATTGTTTTTATAATTTGATTTTCCTATTCAGCTAGAACTGGCCTTTCAGAAACAGATCAATGCTCAAAGTATAAATCTTTTCGGTTTTCTGTCGAAATTCTTGTTTACAATTATTGTCTTAATTATGAGATCTTATCACCTAAACTTCCTTTACTCCATTGATTTAATTAAATAAATAAAAAGTACGTTGATTTAGATATGTTTTCTTATCAACTTATGTAACAGTAAACTTCCTTTCAACAGAAAACGTTGAAGCACTGATTACTTAAAACTTCGCGAAGACGTTGTTCCTCACATTTTACTTTCGTTATTAAACTTTCCAAATAACACTCAACGTAGAGTAATCCATTCTTCTAATAGTGGTCCATTAAACTATGCATGTAAGCGCAATAGGCACAGGTGCCGTATAATCCAGGATGCCAAATTCTGAGATTGGCGATTGTTTGTCGGATTTTTTATGTAGCTGGCAACCTTGTTTTTATTATGTCATACATATGGACACATTTAAGAATTATGCAAAAAATTCTATTTTGGTAACCCGAGGGTGAAAATGTGCTTTGGGTCCCTTGCTTGGCGCATTTGCAAAAAGTCGCCAACTGGCGCGTTTTTGCGTGTTGTCTCACGGATTTGAATGCTCCGAGAGACACTACGCAAAAACGTCGTTTCTATGACGACGAACCGAAATCCGAGTTTTTAACGAATTTCACCGTTGGTATGGCAACGAAAACAAAAACAATGGTTTTTTTACGAATTGTATAACAAAAAATATACAATATGCAGAAAAATTATCATATTTTTAAAAATTAATAAATAAAAATACGCAGAAAGAAATAAATAACTCACGTACTACCTCCAGGGCAAATTCAACAGTAATAAAATGTCGTGCATCAAATTTTAAATTCTACGGTTATTTCAAAATCAAAATAATTAACGACCAATAGGAATACTGAAAAAAAATTGTTAATGAGCATGCGCCACAAGGAGTGCATTTAGAATGAAATAGCCAGGGTTACCACGCTTGGCGCGTCTATCGCCCATTTGGCAAGAAAAGGGTACCCAAACCACAGATTAACTAACCCGAGTATTTACGTCATCGCGTATGTCCCGATACATCATCTTGGCAACATTTCTTCATCACCAAAAAAAAATTCAGAATCTGGAATCATGAATTATATGGCGCTCTGTGCCACTGCCTGCCTTCAAATCGCATGCTTCAAGCGGCAGCAAACAAGGCAAAGTTCAGCATCGAATATCTGAGAATAACGTCGAAGTCCACTTTGTTAACAAAACGATTTCTTACATAAAGACCAAAGCATGGGTTTGAGGAGCCTTTTTACAGGGATTCAAGCCATTAACACGCTGACAATATAGCAGAAGAAAAAGCAAAAAAGACAAAACATCCACTTTATGAATAATTTAAATCGGCAAGTACGATTTAAATTTTTGAAAATTTCATTCATTAATAGAATTTTAAATTAATAATTGCTGTTTTTTCAAACAATCTATTTTAAATATTAAGGCTGAGGCACAGGTGCCGTATAATCCATGCCCAAAATTCTGAGATTGGCGATTTATTTGGCGGATTTTCTTATGTATCTGGCAACCTTGTTTTTGTTACGTCATACATATGGAGACTTATAAGAATTATGCAGAAAATTCTATTTTGGTAACCCTAGTATTTACGTTATCGCGCACGTCACGAAACGTCATCTTGGCAACATTTCTTCATCGCCAAAAAAATTCAGAATTTAGTATCATAAATAATTATTATTAAATAATAATTTTCTTTCAAGCCTAAAAGATTCCATCACTTCGGAAATTGAAAATCTGAGAAATGTCAAAATATGCCATGATTCAAGTAACGGCGCAGTTAAAAATAAATGCAATAAAAAAAGCACTACACTTTATGTCACTATTGTTGCTGAAGCAGCATTCCTCCAATCTTACTCGGAATTAGGCTCTACCATTTAGATGGAAGCATATGAGTAAGAGTCTTCTCATTAAAAGCAGGGACGCAAAAGATACATAACACTTAATTTGCCAACCCCATTATTTTACTTGGAAAACCATTGAAAACACGACCTATTTAATGATGCCACAAGTGAACAAGATGGATCTTCGGCTAGATCAGGTATCGAACTTACTATTTTTCAATGAGGAGAATGAAATCCAAATTAAGCAGGCCACCGCGACCAGTGTCATTGTGGTCAGAGGTAGACATTATTTACAATGGTTACAAAAACGTACGCCACCCAACTTCCAACTGTCCTTTCTCTCTCTATCTATCCTGTCTTTGTCCTTTTCTTGTATGAAGAAGTCGTGAATGGTTGCCTACCCTATAAACGGGTACCTATGGCATGCGTGTACTGAGGAAGTAGGACTCCACGCCTAAATATGGTTCAGTTGAAAAAATGGAGCAGCGCACCCCATGTTGCCAGCCTGGCTGGCACACAACAACAACAACAAAAATGTACTTTATATAATAGTCAAATGAAGCACGAGATACAGATTTATATCTAACTTTACATTACTACAATGATAATACTATATCCCTGGAAAGCTGAGTATAAGCACTGCAACCGTACTGGCGAATTTGCATCAGTAAGCAAAGCATTCAGTCTGAATTCTAATACCAGTCACTGGACTATTACGGACTGATAAAGGCTTTTCTTCGTCGACGAGTTATGTATTCTGATGCAACAGGGGTATAAATTTTCATGTGCATTGCAACCATTTTTGAAAAAACACACCTTGATCGTGGTAATAAACAATGATTTCATGATATACATAAGTTCTTTTGAATCTTTGGAAGGTACAATCCTTATTTTTCATTTTGTAGACAGGATCTTTTGCAAAAATAACAAAAAAGTACTATAGATCCAGAATTGTCCAACATTGATTCGAAGAGTATGAAGAATCAAATACCCCATTATTCCTTGAATTCACCTGATCTGAGTACAGGCATTTCGAGAACCATCTCGATCACTTAGTTCACAGTATGTAAGAACTCCATAATCTCTCACCACTGCTGGATCAGTCGCAATGCATGTCTCAAAATTTCAATGACAATAATCCGAAATCTCATGGACCACTATCACATCGCCAGTTTGGCGTCAAATAGTGCGAAATATGGTTGAATTTGACTTGTTTGACGACATACCTTCACTTTTTGCATTTGATGATTCATTCGACAGGTGGCAATGGTTTAACATGGGTTTCGAATCACTACAAATATCCACTTTTGAAGTGGAAACCAAAGCTACGAACTATTGAACTGAAAGCCAGACTGTCAGCGCGGCCAGTTTAATAATATTAACAATTCTTCTTTAACCCCGGGTGGACACTGGTCTTCTCAATAAGATTCCTCCAGGCCACTTTATTTTGGCCATGGTCTTCCAGCTTGTTACTTTCAGGGTGGTGATGTCCTTTTCAAGACAGTCAACCCATCTGAGGTTGTGTCGGCCTTTGTTCTTCTTCCAGTAGCCTTGTAGAAAATATTTTCTGCGTTGTACGTTCACTGTCCACCCTGATAACATGGCCAGAGCATTAAATTCTTTGAATTTTAACAAATTTTATGGCGTCTAGTTCTCTAAAGACACGATAAAGTTCTAAATTTGAGCGTCTGTGCCACAAGCCATTGACTTCTTTACTTCCAAAAATGGCCTTAGTATCCGCTGCTCAAAGATACCAAGAGCATTTTCATCTTTTTGAGCCACTGTCCAGGTTTCTGATGCATAAGTAAGTAGAGGTCTAATTAAACATTTATAAATTAATAACTTGGTTTTTTTTTTCTCTTAAGGAGGTTTGATTTTAACTGTTTCTTTAATCCATGAAAACATTGACAATTAATCATAAAAACTGCAATACGCCCAGGTTCATTTTCGCTGCATCAGTTTTCTTTCTGTGGAGGGTCTTTCTGAGAAACCCTTTATTCCCTTTTTTATTTTCCGCGATCAGAGCATCATTTTCTTACAAATATAATATTTCTTTTATCTCTCGCGAAAAGTAACTAAATAAGAGGACTGCAAACACAAGGATATATAAGACGTGTTTTCCTTTGCTCCTAATCATATCTGCGACTGTTGAACTGTTTGGACAAACCCTCCTCGAGATAACCTGCAGCCAAGAGATTTATTCAGCGAAGTCTGAAGTTCATTTCTCTTGCCTCATTTTCCCACAAATTACACATTCTTCTCTCTCTCTTCTACAGCTGATTATTTATGGGATCGGTGAGATTTTCTGAGCTAATATTTGTTTTGTTGCCAGTTTCCTTTTCATGTTGTCTCTTACTTAGATCCGAATGAAAAGATACCAGCGAAGGTTTATGCCCTTCATTGCTTTAAAATGTAAATGAAAAAAAGCATTTTCGAATTTTTTTATTTTAAATGACTGCATTTGAAAATTATGTTTATTTGTGTAACAATATCCAAGTTAATTTTGAAAAAAATCATACATAAAAATTTGCCTCAGTAGCTGCTGGTTTCCTGGATGAGGTTTTTCATTCATAGTACTAATATAAAAGTTCAAGTATTCAAATATATTATTAATTATAAGCTGTATATAAATTAAGTTTTTGTGTTTCGCATAATTTATGGTCCAAAATACATAATTTTACTTACATAACCATTTGATGACACCTAGTCGGTTCATGCAAGACAAAACTTCTGATTCCGTTTCACGATTATTAAATTACTATAGTACAAAAGTCGATTATTAAATTACTATAGAACAGAAGTAGATTATTAAATTACTATACAACAGAAGTCGATTATTAAATTACTATACAACAGAAGTCGATTATTAAATTACTATAGCACAGAAGTCGATTATTAAATTACTATAGCACAGAAGTCGATTATTAAACTACTATAGAACAGAAGTCGATTATTAAATTACTATAGCACAGAAGTCGATTATTAAATTACTATAGTACAGAAGTCTATTATTAAATTACTATAGCACAGAAGTCGATTATTAAATTACTATAGAACAGAAGTCGATTATTAAATTACTATAGAACATATATTCGAATAAATTAATGAAATTTCCTTCTATTTTATATGAACTGGGTTAGGAAAAATAATCATTCATCGTTAACTTACGGAAGCTTATTACAATCCCGAGTAAACACCTCTTTTAATTTTGAATGACATTTTGCTATTATATTCTATATCAATGTATTTGCTCAAATATAGTAACTCCTTACAAAATTCCCGTTCAATCAATGCTAAAAAATTCGTTATATATCATTATGAGTTACATTTTTCAGTTCCGTTTCTTACAATGTGTTATTATTTTGCATGTGAATTCATTATGCTATGTAATAACTGGGTTCTAAAAATTTTGGTTCACGTTTCATTCCATGGCAATGGATTGGTTTTGTAGAATTATATTGATTTGTCCGGTTTCGGTTCCTGCAGTGTAATTAACCAGTGAATTCATTTTCCAATATTCCAATTATTTCTTTGAAACATATTGTTGTTCTTCCAGTTTCAATTCACATAACACGTAGACATTCTGAAATACGGAATTCGTATTGTATTGTACAGATGGTTATCGAAATAGTGGAATCACCTTATAAAGAATCCTTCATTAGTATGGTATAAAAACACTTTTCACATGCAATACAGCTTGGATTCGCCTATGAATCGAGTGCTAAATAGCGTTTACAGGAATTTTGAACGATTCTCCATGGAGATGGTGTGAAAGTTCTGAGAAAGAAACGCGTGGAGGATATCGATTCCACACTGAATTCTAAAAGAGACTATAATGGTATTGAAGTCGGGTCAGTATGAGGACCAAGGAACTAACTTCATTCTCGTTGTTCATCAAACCACGGTTGGAAAAGTCCCGTTGCATGCATAGGCACATAATCATTTTGGAAAATTCCTTTTCCTGCAGAAAACAAAGTTTGCATCATAAGCGACAGACCTAAACTAAACTCCATGGCCCGACAGCCCATGTGGGCCAAGGCCTACAGTTCCCATAACTGTTTTCATGACCGAGGGCCCTGAGGTGCGAAGCATATGTCCCAGTTAGGTGGTCAGCCTAACCACCCAGTGTTTAGTTCCCAAGCATGCTTGGTACTCAGTTAATCGAACCACTGAAGGGCTGAAAGGCTGAGTCAACCTTGCCCAACCCGAGGATCGAACCTCGGACCTGTGTCATGGGAACGTGAAACGCTGCCACTAAGCCACCGGACTTCAAGGGACGGACCTGGTCAGCTAAAATTTCTCTATATTTCTCCTCAAGAGCTTCAGTGACTCAGTAGCTTTGTGCCGCTTTCCGTAATATCAGCAAAGTGATGCATTATTTTGGCCGGGACAGTGATTGGGAGGGTGACCACATACTCCCTCACAGGGTTGCTGGAATTCCGTGGGTTGGGATTGTCCAAAGTCCTTTTCCTGGTGCGGAGAGGAGGATGCCAGCTTATTTTTGATCTCGTCTTCTGACCCTGGCTCAAAATGACCAGCATTTGATGATGGGCGAATATTACAAACCTTAAGACACAGCTGGGGGGCTCGACTGCATTTATCCATAATGATTTCAATTTATACAATGATGTACATTTATCCTCTATGATCCCTCCTTTCAAGTTTATGATTCATCTAGACCAGTCTTTCCCAAAGTGGGCGATAACGCCCCCTTGTGGGCGTTTGAGACCTAGAGGGGGCGTTAAGGGGCCCAGAAAAAATGGGGGCGTTGACGAGGGTTAAGGGGGCGATGGTAGATTTGTAATTTGATTTACTTTATATTTTATATATAAATTTCACTAGAATTAAGACCTACCTACTACACAATAGTAAATACTCAGTTTATATTTCAACCCTGTATGATGGTATAAAAACTTAAAATACTCAACATAGATTTCGTAGGATAGCCCGCACGCCGTATGCGCTTACATTGTAAAATGACGAAAAGCCTACAGCTGTGTAAATGCATGAATCGCCAAATGTGGTAAACATTCCGGGAGAAAAGACTAACTGCGGGAGCCGGTGCACCTTTGATGTTGTGCTCCGTAGACGTACTGTCGTGACCTTCGAGAATAAGTAGTTTCGAAGGTCACGGTACTGTATCCGTTTTCGTTTGAAGAAACCCTCAGCGCTTTTACGCATGCGTAAGGTCTGCTTCGAGTTTATCAAAATAGGGTTGAGACAAAAGAGAAACGCTTACTTAACATACGTGCTTCCGTTCTTCTGAAAAACTGGTCTGAGGAAAAAGTCCATCCAAGCGTACTGCCTCTTTTCAGAATAGAATCATCGACAAGTGGTGGTTTTGCAATACAAAAATGGACTCTACGTGGTAGCCATCGGCTGGTTCATCGATACTTGTTCAAACTTGCTCAGTACGATTGAGCGTCGAAAGAGATAAACGAGTTTGTGTGTCTTTGTCTTATTCCTGTCGGTGCTTGCTGTATTTAAATCCTATATAAAAGCTCGTAATTTTTCTTATATTTTCGTTAGTGGCTTCGCGCGCTATCTTTAAATGAGTATTTAAGTTCAACACTTTATTTATATATTTTTGAAAAAAAAAAAAAAAGCCATGTCGCAAGCAAAAAAGAAGAAACGGCAATACAGTGCAGAATATATTAAATATGGATTCATAGAAAATTCGACAAACCCATCTTTGCCTTTGTGCCTTCTTTGTTCAAAAACATTTTCAAACGAAGCGATGAAGCCTTCAAGACTTCAAGATCATTTAAATAAAATCCATCCAGATAAGAAGGACAAAAATGTAGCCTATTTTCAAGATCTGGAAAAGACGCATAATGCTCAGCCAAATGTATCGAAACTTTTTTCGATGGCAGCTAAGCAAGACGATGACGGACTTCGAGCTTCATACAATATCTCTCTGTTAATTGCTCAAACAGGTAAATCACACCATCGGAGAAACGTTAATTTTGCCGGCGATAAAAGAAGTCATAACTACTGTGCTCCATAAACCGCCGGCAGATATAATTCGAAAAATTCCTTTGAGCAATAATTCTGTGCAAAGACGAATTGATGAAATGGCTGAAAACATTGAAGAGTCACTGTGCAATCATCTGAAGACTAGTCAATTTTCAATTCAGTTGGATGAGTCCACTTTACCAACTAATGAAGCATTGTTGTTGTCTTACGTGAGGTTCATTAAAGATGAAAAAATATGTCAGGAACTTTTATTTGCTAGAAATCTTGAGACAGACACAAAAGGAGAAACCATATTTAAAACACTGGAAAAGTTTTGTGATGAAAAAGGAATTCCCTTGAAGAATATTATATCAGCTGCTACAGATGGTCCTCCAGCTATGACAGGGTGTCAAAAAGGCTTCATGTCGTACTTAAAAAACAAAATTCCTGATGTGATTGCTGTACATTGCATTATACATCGACAGCATTTAGTTGCTAGAAATTTAAGTGAACGACTGTTTCAATCATTGCAACATGTCATCAGAGTAGTCAATAAAATCCGAAACAACTCTTTAAGTGACAAATTATTTAATCAGCTTTGTGTTGCTAATGATGAAGATTTCAACAGATAGATCTTTCACACAGAAGTGCGTTGGCTATGTAAAGGAAATTGTCTGGCTCGTTTTTACAATCTGTTTGACTCTGTCATAGAGTTCTTGGAAAACAAAGACACAGCATTGTGCGAAAACCTCATCACATCAAAGAATGATATCGCATACCTGAAAGACCTTTATACATTGTTTAATGATATGAATCTCCAACTTCAAGACGATGACTTGAACTTAATAAAAACAAAAAATGTCGTCGCTGCTTTCGTAGCCAAGCTGCTCTTACACAAGAAGAATATCGGCAGACGTGAGTTCCATAATTTTCCCAATTTATCAGTATCCTGCAACAACGACGACTTGCTCGTCTACTACCAACATTTGGAAAATCTTCGGTGATTTCATTGAAAGATTCCAGGACATTTTGAAATTGGAAATACCAGACTGGGTGTTAGATCCTTTTTTGTCAACATATCAATATTACTCCAACTGGAAGAAGAACTTACAGAACTGACAACGAACTAGGAAATAAAAATAAAATTTAAAAATGGCTACCAACAATTTTGGCTACAAAAGTCAATTCCGCAGTTGTACCCTGGATTGTGGTCGATCGTTCAACAATTTTTGATATCATTCTCATCGTCATATTTGTGTGAACGTGGATTTAGCGCTGTGACAACGCTGCTTACTAAAAAGAGAAATCATTTGCAAGTTACCAAACGCGGTGACTTACGACTCTTTTTGAGTAAAATCGAACCTGATATCAACAAACTTGTTAAAAATCATCAAATTCATCCATCCCATTAGGTTTGTTTAAAAACTAAAATTGATTACCTATCTATATTGTTTCTTTTAATTTGATTAAAATATATTATTAATATTATAAAGTTGCGTTTTAATTGCTCTCACTGGTAAAAATGTCTAGTTTAGAATGTAAGTTTAAGCACCAGAATCGATTAATACAACACACTGTAACTAAATTAATTAAAATAATGAAATTGTGGTTTTTAAGTTTTAGAAGTGTATAAAAAATGGGGGGGTGATGAAAAATAATTGATTTTCAAAGGGGGCGGTAGAAGAAATAAGTTTGAGAAACACTGATCTAGAACATGGGTTCCCAAACTTTTTTTCTCCCGTGAACCACTTTGAATATTTTACTACTTTCAGTAGACCCCCTGCTGCTAACAAAAAGTACCTAGGTACTAACAAAAACTACTTAAGCAAAAAAGTACATTGGTACCTAAAGTTTAATCTTCCCAGGCTTTTTGTTATATTTTATAGAAGTTTAGAATAATCTCAAGTATTTATATAATTTTTACTACATAACTACCTACTACACTCAAGTAGTAAAACAAATATAATATGATTGATAAATTACAATATACAATAAAAATATGTGTAACAAATAGTCAGATACTTATTTTTTCCAGCACTGCAAACACTGACATCGATTCACTCACAGTCACACTTTTATGTTTTAAATCCCGGAAACAAATGAGTAACGTTTTGTTCTTGGAGTCGCATATTCATCCTTTTGCAGGTCTAAACAAGCATCCCGGACGAGCGGGCTCACGAGCGGCACTTGGCAAGTCTCGACATGTGGTGTACACTTGTTCTATTATCTATTGTTCTATTCAATTCTGTGTTTGAACTGAGTCTCGAATATTTTTGAGTACTTACCTAGTAAATGATGCTACCTACTTACGTTGACAGATGTATCCAAGCCAAAATTTTTGCTCTTTATTCTGAAAACCAGAAAATTTTTCGTGTACCCCTACTTACAACTTGTGAACCCTGGTTTTCTTTTCAAGCCTTCGTGGACCCCGTGTGGTCTCCTATGGACCCCTGAGGGTCCACCTGGACCACTTTGGGAACCTATGATCTAGAAGAAAGCCAAGACACGCCTGTCCATATTATTAACAGATCCCTACTTGACAACTAATTAAGATCACACGCTTGTAACGCTGTCCTTCAAAAGTGTATCTGTCCTGTTGCAGGAAAAAGTGTGAAAGATAATTCGTCAGACCATATTCTTTCTTTTACTTATCAATCAAACAGGTTTTATGCGTGTGACAACTATAGATGACGTTTGACAAGTGGCTTGGAAATCACTGCTCTGTCATAAATGATCGCTTCACAAAGACGCGTTCATTGACACTGGAGAATTTATATGCTGATTGAGCTCTGCGGTCACTTTTGTTCATATACTGTATTATTATACATTAAAGGATTTCTTAATAAGCTGTTGTAGTTTGGTTTATGTACTCAGTTACTGATCACATAATGTTTTATGAGGGTTACTCTGATATCTTTACGAGGGTTACCGGTTTTATTTTAAAGTACAAAGTATTTTAACACAGAAGACGATTTTTTACTTACTTACTTCAACTTGTTTATCGTGGAATAAATTTTAAACGGAAGAGAAAATGAAGTTGACGCGAGAACATTTTCGCGCTATGAATCTCTACGATTTCAAAGCAAGATTAAATCAAGAAGAATGCGTTCAACGGTTGCAATTAGCATTTGTTGATGAATCTCCAGCTCGTGCTACTGTATTCAGATGGTTTAGAGAATTTAGAAGAGGTCGCAATTTTCTTCAGGATGAAGAACACACAAAAAGGCCGCCGATAATCGCTGTACCTATCAAATGATACAGAAGGAACTTAACATTGGATCCGCAGCCATACACAAAATCATTCATGAAGAATTACATATGAAAAAAGTAGTTTGCGTTGGGTTCCCCATAATCTAACTGAGCATCAAAAAGAGGAGCGTATCAGAATCAGTAAAGAAACTCTTAATAGGCTGAATGATGGTGGCCACTGCACCATTTCTAAAATTGTAACAGGTGATGAAACGTACATACCGTCTTCCAACACGTCAAGAAAGCAAAGTATGGGTCTTTGAAGATGATCCCACGCCGAAAATGGTGAAAAAATAACGCGCACTGAAAAAAGCCGTTTACCGTTTTCTTCAGAAGTACGGGATGGGTCAAAGCCATTAAGTTGGAAGGACAGAAGACAGTAACAGCAAACTGGTATACCACTAAAAGTCTTCCAGAAATTCTACAAGAACTGAATGTTAGGGAACTAATGCTTCACCATGACAATGCATCTTCACATACAGCCGGATTAACAGTTGAGTTTCTTAAACAAAAACAAATTAATGTGATCGAACATCCTCCGTATTCACCTGATCTAGCTATGTGGGACTTTTGGTTATTCTTTTATCTAAAAAAGAACTTACGTGGACGTTGTTTTCATTCAGAAGAAGAGATTGATGTGGCTATAAATGCAATTTTTTCATCTATTCAAAGAAATGAATGGCTTGAGGCATTTAATCTGTGGAAAATTCGTCTATAAAAGTGCATTGATGCTGGAGGAGACTACTTTGAACACACCTAAAATTTTGTAAGTACAACTTTAAAAACCTAGCTGTATCTCAAAAATTTCAGAGTGACCCTCGTATTATTCAGTAATAAACGAGAATTCTAAACTCAGTATTATAATTCGGTTCTTTAATAGATGTCTTTATTTCACATGTGCGCACTTGGACATGAAATGAAACGACCATCTGTGGAGTATATATATATAAAGAAAAAACATTCGAGTTAAAGCTCGCCAACAGGAAGTCATATTTTAAGGATCGTCAAGCGAAATGTTTTTAAGAAAATTAATTATGATGTCATGCGAAAACAATCGTCGTAGTGATATGGAAATCATAAATAATATGTGAGAAATTCTTTGGCGATAAAATTGCCATCATTTTTATATACTGAGGTACAATGGAAATCAAATGGTATTTACTGATTGAGGTATCATCTAATAAAATAATTGGAAATTATGAATATCCCATATTTCCCTTGCTAAGAATGGATTAGAAAAGGTATTCCTGGAACAGAATTACAGCTCATGCTTTACCAGAATGTTTTAATTTGAGACAATTGATTGCTCTCATTCCGAAATCCAATGAGAAGAAATGAGTCCCACACGTGCGAGGCGATTTCAATTTTTACTGCTGACTCACGTCTTCCTCCATTTTGGATGCAGTCCAATTCGGTCATGTCGTCAGAGGGTCACGAACCTTTATCTCATATACTAGTAGTTGCAAAAATGAAATATCCGGGCCGTATATTTTCCTCTATTAAAAAATAGCTAGATACATTCCACTATTACCATATACGTATGACGTAGACGATAATTTTTTTAGCTATTCTAGACATTTTTAAAATTAAAATATTTTTAACAGAATGATTATATTAAAAATTGTAAAAAAAATATCAATGTTTTTAGATTTTAAAATATATTCGCACATTTTTTTTTATTTATCAGTTGTATAATCTTATACGTAAATCCTAATGAGTAATAAACAATTTGATAAAATAATTCTTTGTGATAATATTCTAAGGTATTTCTTTATTGGTTTATTTTATTTTATGAATGTTATATATAATAGGTAATATTTAATATAATAAATTTTTATCATATTATGTATTGAACTTATATTTATATATAGTGTCGCCTAGCTTGTCTAGTGGTCAGCGTGTCTGACTGTGGATAGGGAGGTCCTGAGTTCGAATCCCGATTCCAGCGTGGATGTACTTTCTGTCTTTGTCCTTTCTTTGTATGAATGAAGTGTGAACGGTTGCCTACCCTATAAACGGGTCCCTGTAGCATGTGTGTACTGAGGAAGTCGGACTCCACACCAAAATATGGTTCAGTTGGAAAATTGGAGCAGCGCACCCCATATTGCCAGCCTGGCTGGCACACGACAGCAACAACAACATATATATATAATAAAATGTTTTATTATATTTTATAAAACATATCATAAAATATTTATATTGTTAAAGATATACTGTTCAATGTTTTTCTTAATAATAAAATGTTTTTATTAAATGTGTGCAAAATATTTTTTAATTAAAGAAATACATTACAGTTTATTTTTATATATTTGCGTTTCTTCCGTTCGGCAGGGCTGATTCGATTTCCAGTGTCGCCAAAGAACCACCGAGTACATGCGATATACGTGCTCGTTAAATCTGTGGAATTGAAAGTCCTGTGGTGTGTCGTTGAGTAGTTACCATGGGTACAATGGTCTGGAGAAAATTTCTTTCCCCTTCAGATCAAAGTCAAAATTGAGGGAAAGAGTCCTCTGGTGGTGCCATCTATCGCATGAGTCTTAGAGCAAAGACATGCTTTCACTTTCGTGGTGCTTTGGCTATACGAAAGACGCACGCTTCTGACGTATTATTGCATAGCCGTTGGATAGTGAGCTTATTTTATCCAAGTGTCATAAATAACAGCAACAATTGGTGCGAAAATATCCACCTATGAAGATAATCCATAAAAACAAATCTATAATTTTTATTTGGATTATTGGTCAGTTTGAGTTCTTGAAGTTCGCTATTCATTGTTGAGTGACAATCCTCCATCTACACCTTGCTAAGATGTCCTGTTTGTTGGGTTTAAAATGTCCTCCCATTGGCTTGGTTGGGAGAAGAAAATGCATACTCATTTAACCTCAGTCTGAAGTCTCGCAACTGCCATTTTTATAAAGTCTTCTACTAAAATATTGTCGAAAGTTCGGATATGTTCTTATACTGATACAAAAACAAGATAAGTAAATAGTTAAAAAAGGATAATTGTTTGTTTACAGTATTTAATCACTTTTTCCTTATACTGCTTGCTTCACCATTTTGGGAATGCTTAGATCTTTTACAGAATTTATGTCATATTGCATAGTGGGACGGTCAGAATGGGCAATGAGTGTGACATTGGAACACGGCTATTACGATTTGTATTTAATCAATATTTGAAAATTTAAAAAATATGATTTTTTAAAGAAATTTTTCATTTGATGCTATTTTTCTCACCAACCCACCAAAAATATTAGTTATGATCAATAAATTTTACATGCCTAGGCTTAAAGTAATCTTTGTAGTTCGTCGCACTAAGCCTAGTTTTAATAATCGATAATTCAAAAGCTACCCAATATTGAAACCAAATATATGCGAATCGTCAAAATAACTAGAACATTGAAATATGGTGAAGTTATTCGTCTTGTTTAGGAATTTACTCAAAATGCTCTGGATTTTGATGAGTAAATACTAGAAGGTTGGGTACTTTTCCATTATATCCCCCTTTTTGATAATTGACGTAAACGCAAAGAAAAAATCGTAAATTATTGTCATAATTCATTGGCATCATGTATTGCTTGAAAATGTTTTCGTTTTCAGAAACTGCTAAAAAATAATACAAACATTTTATTATCCTTTTCTAAACTAAATAATAATCACTTATTGATAAAACTTAATTAAACGCCAATGCGCATTTTTGGCGGCAACTGTTTAACAATCGCATCGGTGATCGATTGCGTAAGTATAATATAGAAGTACCTTTTTTTCAATGAGACAAAATTAAATTTTGGGCATTGGGGACGTATAATAATCCATGATTCCAAATTCTGAATTTTTTTTGGCGATGAAGAAATGTTGCCAAGATGACGTATCATGACGCGCGCTTTAAGGGTTATCAAAATGTAATTTTCTATACAATTCTTATAGGACTCCATATGTATGACATGATAAAAACGAGGTTGCCAGATACATAAGAAAATCCGCCAAAAAATCGCCAATCTCAGAATTTGGAATCATGTATTATACGACACCTGTGCCAAATGTGGTAAAAGTACTTTTTTTTCAATGAGACAAAATTAAATTTTTCTATATTTACTAATTTTCTTTTGCTTTTGGTGATTTCTGACCAAAATGCTTCTTTTAACAGACAAAATTATAACCGCTCTTTTCACCAACTAGTTTTAGCTTTGTAGAATTTAGCTTGTTTACCATTGTTTATATCATTTTAGTCAATTTCTGCACAAAAAAATTCTATTTTGTATATATTAAATCTAAAATAAAATTTTGAGCCAATAAAATCATTATACCTAAATTATATTATTTTCACTTCTCCTTAAAAAACATGCTATTTCTTTAGGGTGTATAATGGAAAAGTATTGAAGTTTGTTATCCGAAATAAACTTTTATGAAAATATTCAAAATTACTTTGAATGGTGCCTGAATATATTCAGATAGATCAGAACTAAAAGGAAGTTTACCAGCTGATGAAACTTTCTTGTCACTTTAGTGTAATTTGAAATTACTTCTGCTTGGGGCGATAATCCACTCACACGTTTCTGGCATAAATTGAGATTGGTTAACATTGATCCAGATCACAGGAAGTTTCTTGTGAAGTTGTGCTACTGTTTTGATAGTGATTAAGATTTAATTCGGATTTAAAATATCATGCAAACGTGACACTAGACTATATTGTTTCATTAAATGTTCAAACGTATAGAAAGAACGTACTGATAGATGAAAAAGCATTTATCGCTAATAATATTTCTTTGCACACATAACTCTTTTGGGGTATTTTTGAATTTACTAAATTTTTTGGAAGATTTTACCATTTTTCCGGTAATCTGGATCTGTTATTGCGTCAGAAAGCTCTACAATTTTAATAATATTCAATAACATTCTATTTGGCAACAGCAATTTTAGAACACTTTGTTCAACTATTCATTTTGATTAGAGTTCTTCTCAGGATAATTTAAATTATTTTTCTTTTTAAGAAATCCTAACAGTTAATAATTTTAATGTGTTTTCTATTATTAATTGTATTTAATTTGGTAAAAATATACTTAAGGGTGCCACTTGGCGAGATTGGCGATTTTTGTTTGGCGCCAATCCTGTTCGCGCGGAACGATGTGCAAACAGTAATGGCGGCCAAAACACACTGAAATTTCAAAAATAATGCACAGTAAGCACATAAAAAACAGAAAAGAATGTACTCACTTTATTTTACTGGAATATTCTCACTTTGAGGTACATAGAATTCTCTGATAGCACCTACAGATATTGCTTAAATTTATCCTGAGAAGAAAGCCAATCAGAATCTAAACCAATCAGAACCGTGAATGGATTTCAGAATAACGTTTAGGGTTATCATAAATAGAACAAAATCGCCTAGCTTGGCGATAATTCAAGGGGCACTCACAAGTATAATCTAATCATTAATTTATTTATTCAGAAAATAATTATAACGTAATAATTAAGTTAACTTGTCAACAGTCTTTAATTGCTGAAAAATTCAAAAATATGCCAAAAGGAGTGTATGATACATTTGCCATTTTTTCATTCAATCGAAAAATACCATAAATATTAGGCTTGTACACATAAATCATTATCCCTAGGTATGGTGTGTTAGTTTTGACAGACATATGCCTTTTACGTGTCTCTCTCGTCCATGGATTTTGATAACAAATTGCAGATTTGTTGACTATATTAAAAGACGTAATTTGTTTTAGATTCAGTTGGTGGAAACACATCAAATAGCATTAAAAATAATCGTTACATAAATAAGATGTGTAAAAAAAGTTTAACAGCTCAAAATAATGTGCATTTCATTATGTTACTACCATATAAGAATATTTAGTGATAATTAAATTTATATAAATTTATTTAAAACATTTTTCTAATTTAAAATATTTCACGATGCTCGTGAATTAATTGAAAAAATCCATATGAAAAATTCTATTAAAGTTAAATTAGTTATTTTAAAATTTAATATTCTACAATTCTGAAACTTCAAGAAAACAACTTGTTTCTGTTTCAGGAATCCAAATATGTGAAAATGAAGTAAGTTTCTAGTATAAATGATTGACCTTAAGTATTTTTAATTCATTTCTTGGTTACATTATTGATTAAATAGCATAATTATCAATTGAAATGATTCTGAATTGCCAATTTAATGTTGCAAAAATTTATATTAGAAGAGATGGTTTCAAATTTCGTCAAAGCATGGTTAAACTTGGCTACATCACCATCTCTTGGACCATTTTAAAAAAGATTATGCTTGAACATGTTATAACTCTAGAGTTATATCAAAATGTATTATTAACTAAAAAAATCTAAATTAAAATAATAATTTAACGAAAATTTAAAGAATAATTCATTTCAATACATTTAAGAGTTCAAAAATTAAATTCCTAATTATGGAATAAAGTTTTCTTTAAATTTCGTGCACCAATGAGAGAGTTAATGTAATGAAAGTGAAGTAAATTAATTAAAAATTTTCATTTAAACATTTTATCCATACAATGATAAAAGAATTCAAAACAGTGTACAGATGCTGTATGCCGAATTCTGGAATTTTTTGGCAATGAAGAAGTGTTGCCAAGATAACGTATTGTGACGTGAGAGATAACATAAACACTAGGGTTGTTAAAATAAAATTTTCTCCGTAATTCTTATTGGTCTCCATCTCTATGACGTAATAAAAACCACGTTGCCAGGCACGTAAGAGAATCCGCCAAACTCCGAATTTGGCATGCTGGATTATACGGCATTTGTGCCCCAAACAGTTATTTAGAAAAGTTTAATAACATTAAAATATTATAAACGCTAAATATCAAGCAACTGGATTTATGTCAAATGCGAAAATAATTGTTATTTTCAGCTTCAGTTTAATTTATTTTATAGAGTGATGATAATGGACAGTTTTCATAAAATAACAGACCTCAAATGAGACAATGAATGAATGCTTTCGTGAGGAAGTTTAATAAAATTTTTTACAATTTTTATTTTTACCTAATATTTTAAGTTCATGTTTACGTTTTTATGAACATTCGAAAAATGTTTGATAATATCTATAAAAAGGCTTGATATGGAGCTAGATTATAATTATGACATTTTTAAAGAAATTATTGCGTACGTATATAAACAATGGGGTGTATTTTAAAATATCAAAATTTTAAATTACGATGCAATTAAAATTTAGTATTCTAAAAGTTATATTCATTTAAAATTATCTCTTCGGTGATGCTGAAAATTACGAAAGTTAAAAAACAATATTAGAAAATTTGAAATTATTATTAGAAAATATGTTTAAATATGTTATCTCGTTTGTATAAGTAATGGATTTTTTTTAATTTCAGCAGTTTAAATTAAGATACTATTAAAATATTTGTGTTCTAAAAGTTTGCGTCCTATTTGGAAATTTTGAATTAGAAAAAAAAAATTCAAATCTACAAAATATCTCCATTTAAAAATGAGCATTTTATTTTATCAAAACAGATGGGTCATTTAATTCTATGTATAAAGTAAAATATTTTATTGTTCTGGGTATTTCTTTGGACCCACAAAATCTTGTGACTACTTAAAAAAAATAAATAAACATTTTTATTCTCGAGAACTAGACACTAGATTTTTCGATTTTGATTACCCATATTCTCTTTCAAAAAAATGTATTAGGAAAATTTGGATCATGGAGATTTCATTAGGCATTTGCACAGTGCTTGAATAGGTAAAGAAATGATTACAAAAAATATTTTTTTGATTATTTCAAAAATGTTTATTACAATTGATGTTTCTGTAAGAGATTCTATCATAGCTGATAAACTAAATCCAACAGTAATCCGAGACAGTTGATAATTAATTCTGTTGATAAAAAAATTAATTAATTCGAATTCGTAAGATTCTCTGAGACTTATGATGGGATTCAAAGTCTGACAGCTTTTCCGACTTTGAATAGCATTAAATGGCTTTGAATCGAGCTGGTTGCACTAAGCAATCGATTGCATTTTAAAGTTAATAATTATGGTAACTGAAATTGAAATACCATTTTTAACTCTCGGTATTTTAAAGGAAATGTAATACCGAGAGCTAAAAATGGTATTTCAATTTTAATTACCAGCGCAATTGAAATGCTCATAGGAGATAGACAAATATCAGGGAAAAATATAGGGTACCCCTTGACAAAAATTGGCTATTCTTCCCACCTCCCCAAGCTTGTTTTCGTGCATGTTAAAAGAAATAAGATGGTGGTGAACATACTAGAGACCAACCAGAAATAAATCAACATCGATAACAATTTGGCGCCAAATTGGCGAGAAATTGAGAGGCACCCTAAGTGAAGGCCACCAAATGTTAATGATGCTTAGACGTCATCAAATCACACCAGTAATGAAAATTTGGCAATTTTGGAACTAATTTTCAAGGAGCATAAACGCACTGTATTTTAATTCAGAGTACAATTTAAAGACGTTTGATATAGTCAGTATTTTAGGTTTAAAATTATTCTACAGGATTATTTCACAAATTGGATAAAAAAAAAAAAGGCTAAAAAACTATTTGGAATCAATATCATAATCAATACATATAGAAAGATTTAATGTTAGTGTGTATATATATATATATATATATATATATATATATATATTAATAGTTATAAATAAAAATACGCTGACAAAATTCTGTGTTTTTCATTTTATTAAAAAAAAGTTTTAATGGTTGAAATAAGCAGCTGCTTATCGTTAAACTCAAAAGGGTATGTTAATAATGTCTCCTTACCACTTCTCGAGTAGGGTGAAAAAATCAGTTATCTTACAAAAACAGATGCCTTTCGGATTTGAAAAAAAAATGAGTTCTTAATTCAAGCAACTACAAGAGAGAATTCTTTCTCTCGTTTCCCTTCTCTTACTGCAAATGATTATTTCTTTTACCCGGAAATGACGTAACAGAACTGATGAATGAACCAACAGAGTAGCGGGAATGGAAAACTTTTTTCTTTTTCTCTGATTGAATAATATAATCTTTTCAAACGCTCTTTCGGAATCAGAATTTCGCATAAAATACGAAGTTCCTGGTTTTCTGTGTCTATTAATGCGCCAATTGTTTTGAAAAATTTGGATTACTACTCATCTGGTTTTACATGAACAGTTGTTAAAAGTGGCTGGAAATGAATAAAAAACCTTTTGATTTCATTCTTATTTTGATTCTACCATACACTTCGATAGTTTTGTTCTCTATTATAATCCAAGAGTTCCAAGAACAATTTATTCAGAATAACTACAAAGAATTGCATTCTACTGCTTAGAATTGCATATATGTAATTATCTATTAGGCTCGAAATAAATGTTATTAGTAATTCCGGAATATATATTCCTATTATTTGATAACAATATAAAAAGTGGAAAGCTTTGTTTTTATTTTTCAACTCATCTAAAAACTTGAATCTGCCATTAATTGGCAAAAGGGAATCGATTCGATATCATTAATTCGTATGAAATAAAATATTTTGTACAAATTTTTATATTTAACTTTTGGAAAGTTTATCACTCAATAGTCATATTTACACCCGATGACTAATTAAATTAGTAGTTTGAAGAACAAAGCACTGATCATTCATTTAAGATTCGACGCGTCAAAAAAGAATATATATAACTGCGTGTTCTTTTGTTTCCTAGAAATTTTTATTCGTTTGGTAGAGTTATAGCATGTACAGTTTTTGATTTGATGGTTTACAGTCATCTTTTGCACACCGGAGATAATCCAACCTGGATCCATGGACTAAAGTGGACTCAGAACCACCATAAATATCCATGCTAGCAATGGAGATCGAATTGTCGAGCTGGTTGGCCTGTTCTTGAATCATGCAGATAGTAGCTCACCGATAATTTGAATGACTCGAAAAGAACACAATGAAGACTTGAATGAAGTAAACGATAGAAGATTTCTTTTCCACATCACTAGTTACGATTTTTTTTAAAAATTCTGGATACAAGGATTAGTTTGGGTGCCACTCTTCAAAGCGACGAGTTTTTCTTGCTGCAAACAGCTTATTTATTACAAAAAGAATAATCTGTTTGCGAAAAGTCGGAATTGCTAAGAGAGTCTACGCACGTTAAAAAAAATTCCGAAGAATCCAGTGTTCAAGATTCCGAAGATTCCATTCTTCAAGTATGGCGTGGAATAGAGAGTGCCAACTCAAGTATCGACTTTGTTACTTTACCGTGGTTCAAAATGATGAAAGTGTTGACTGTTTAAAGTTACATATCGTTCGGCAGAAATAAGCAACCGGAAAAGTATCCAAATAACAGATATACGCGAGTTTTTTGTAATAAGGAAGACGGGAATTGTGTCAATTTCCAGATCTTAAGAGGGGGAATTTTTGGAAACAGAAGACACTCTCGAATAAGAATTTTTCCAAAAACTAGTCAATAAAATGCATGCTACGTTCTTCTTCTTTGATAGACTTCTTCTTGTAAGATACACTGTGGTCTGTTACAAGTCAAAACTTGCTCACCTATTCTTCCCTATATCCTGTAAAATGGCCCTCCATCCGTTCACGCATTGTTCTTAGGCCTTTTTCTACTATATCTAACAATTTGATTGCGACCTTACTTTTCGTTGTTTTTTCTCTAAAACTGTAGAGTGATTTTTTTTTGTGTGAACAGTACCATCATATTTAAATATGTAGCCTGACCAACTAATACGAAATGTTTTTGCCTTCTTACGAATGTCGAGTTCGGTATACTTTTTATACATCCTCCAAATGTTGTTTTGCACTATTGGTCTCAATTCTTCCCAAAAAAATATTTTTCGAGCATTAATATAATCTTATATCCTGTTCAGAACCTAGCATTCACTCCCGAATAGGAATAGGCGGTGGTGTCCTGCTTGTTTAGGCCATCGTTCTCATTATTTCAAGAGAGTGAGTTTGAATCCTGACTTAACAGAAAATCCTTCGTCTTCACTAAATGTGGTTCGGTCGTGCTAAATCGGGCATGGTGGCAATGCACTTCAAGTGTAATGATACCACTATAGGTGCCAGGCCAAATATTGATTTATTTTCTGCTTGCTCACTGCTTCTAAATAGCGAAGATTTTCATTCAGCAACTTCTACGTGCCAGACAACTGATAGAGCCCAACTCTTGTATAGCCACATGATAATGTGCTGATGCTCATCAGAATAACAGGTGAATAGAACAACAGGTTTCTTCTTCTCAGAGTTGGGTTTGTATGTCATTGGGCACCTCTGCTTTTATCAGCATTTTGTACTATTAACTCCAAACCCAGTGTTTCCTAGTTCCAGTAGCTCGGGTCACCCACTTTATTAATAAAGTCCTATAACCCTTGAATGGAGTCTAGGTGTAACTCTCTAGTATGGATAATGCCTAAAGAAGTTAATCTAGGGAGGGTAAGAGCTTTGCATTCATAAATGATATATATGCTTGGCCGTTTCCTCTTGCGTATGACATTTCTTGCAGATAGGGTCTTGCTGAAACAGTCCCATTTTTATGGAGGTGTTTTCTGAAATAGTAGCGCTCAGTTATGAAGCCTACGATTAAACGCATCTTCTGCCAAGAGCATCTTAGAATTTCAGAGGCAATCCTTGCTGATGATACACAGATCATACTTTTAGCGGAATAACAGGTTTAATCAGCGTCTTAAGCAGACTTATTTATGTTTTAGAACAAATAAATTTGCATTTTAGCTGGTTTCTAAGACCAAAGAAACAGTTAGCCTGCGCTAGTCTGCTCATGTTGTACCTACATTTTTTTAATATTAAAAAGTCCTTTTAAAATAAAGTTTATTACAGCGTTCAAAGAAAGAAAAAAATATTTTCAGAATCAAAATAATACGAATCTTTCATTGCAAGTATTATTAGTGGAATTTTAAATGTTGTTGCCACTTTGTAACATTAACCCATAATACTACATTAATCTTTAAGAAAGACTACATATGCAATAGTTAGAGTGAAGTTTCGAATGCAAATATGGGAGTTATTTATATATTTCACTGGATGAAGGTGAAACATTTATTGCTGTAGAGGTTGCAATTTTAAATTCCTGAGTATTTTCCCTTTATTAATACGAGAACAATGGAGTTGATTTCGTAAATTTTGATTAATTTTGAAAGTTTCACAAATTATAATGATCTTTCTTACGATGACGTCATGAGGCTGCAGCAGTGCATTTATTGGATGTTATAGACAAAGCGGAAATGTGTCAGGTTAACATTTTAAGTTTTTTAAATCTGTTTAATTCTATACAATAGGGAGAAGTGAGATGCTGAATACTCTCAAACATTCGAAAGCACAAATCCTTGTCTCTTTTTCCGAATTTGAATTTTATAGATTATTAACTATAAATTCTTAAAATACTTGAATGCAAAATTTTTTCAAAAGCAGATTTTTATTTTTCATCCAAAACATTAATTTATTTGAAATATAAATTTTTTACAAAGTACTGAATGAATAAAGAATTGTTTATTAAGTTTAAATGAATACATTAATTAGGGTCACTGTTATCAGCTACGAAGTATGAATGTAATTTTACAGTCTGTAATTCCTGTATCATAATGTATAAATTTATGACTCTGATTCAATAAATTAGCATTAAGTGTTTACAGTGTCGTTAAAATTTTAGAGATCATTCCTTAAAAATATCGCTAATATCATTAAAAGTTTAAAGATTCAGAAAATGAATGAGAAAATTTAGAAATTATCTAATTATGAAGCTGATGGTTAATGCCTAGAGATGGCGCTCTTGTTCCTCTGTTTTTTCTTATATATACACATTTGTTTTTTGTAGATAGTGTGCTTTTAGTATTATGTGCTTCAAAGGTGTTGAAAATATCTTCATAAACAGTAAATTTATTTTGTGAACATGGATGAAATCGATTTATCCATGTTCACAAAATAAATTTACCGTTTATGAAACATAGATGAATTGAAAACTATAAATTGTTTTCAATTCATCTATGTGTTTTCAGTTATAGATTTTTTACATTCATACGGCAAAAGTTTTTTTCCCAACCATTTAATTTCTTAAGATGTGCTCTTTATTAAATCATTTTAGTTACACATTAAACGCCACGGATTGGTGTGATCGTAAAATATCTGGAATAGTCTTCCTGTTAGCTTGACCACAAAATTCAAAGAGATAAAAAGATGAGCTTATACAGTAGCCGTAGAAGATAGCAATAAACGGCAGAATCGCCTTATTTGGGGTGAAATCAAGCAATCGGCGATATATGTTTGGACTTTTGTACGAAGAATATTTCGATACTTTTCTGGAACCCTTCTCATACTTGCTTGAAGTGATCCATTAGATTAATATAAAGAATTTGTTATAAAGCTGCGTTTATTGCAATAGTCTGAAACCTGATATTGTTGATTGTTCCAGATCTTACATTTTGGAGTCACTAAAAACTCTTTGGGATGTTCCCAGTGCATATTTGTTTACTGAAGTATAAACAGTGCTTGTCTATTCACTGCGAGTTCTAACTCTAAATCAACACTTCTGAAATAACGTAACAATGTACATTTTAACCTCGCCAATATCAAAAATGTACTTTAATGGCTGCATGGATCCTTGGATTTTTTTTATTCTACTACTCAACATCGACTCTTTCTTTTTGCATATTTCCTGACTCATCTTAAACAATACACCTTTTGAAAGAGATAATTAAAAGGAATGAATTTTTGGAGGCAATTTACAAAAATTTATTGCACTTGTAAGGCAAACTATTTTCTATCTGGAGGAAGATCTGCTATTCTTATACGGCAATCCAGTCATTACATTTTAAAGTTCTATAAATAAAATTTCGAACTTTGTATAACTGTTGCAGTAAGGAGTTTATTGTTATCATTCCCAGTTTGCCATCTTACACCAGCTTAATTTTCATCTGGTAAACAAAAACTATATTCTGCAGTTTTTCTTTCGTGGGAATTTCATTTATAAAACTGTATTTATTCAGTTTAATTCTTAGCTATGGCGTTTAGCAAAGATTTTGTTATAAGCAAATTTTTAAAACATATGTTTCTGTAACATACAACCGTTACTTTATTAAATGTAAACTTTCGTAACAGGCAATGTAGTATTTATATTATTGTCACTAGATAAGAGTCCGTTTGCTACGAACTCCTGTCAACCATGAACTTGAAATGAAGTGAGAGCAACCGACTGGCGACACGTCTTCGAAACTCATTTCTTAAATGTGTCCAATCATTCAGAAGAATTAACGATGACAACGCGGAAACAATTCATCTTCTTCCGGGAAGGTTTGCTCTGCTGATTTTTTTTATTGAATTTCTGATTGTACCAAGTTTTAGTTCCTTGAGGATGTTGTTGTGTTATTGTTGTTGCTTATACCCGACTGGCGTGACAGTACCATCACACCAGCCCCATGAATCCAAAAATAGTCAATCTCTCAAGCACCACCTCCGGTCTCAACTCCATGTCTCCTCTCTCACACCCAATGCACTGAAAAATATGAGAAGGGGAGGCCTGAACCACTCTACATTTGGGACAGAGAGGGTAACGACGGATGTGGCAGTATCAAAACTTTCTAACCCAAGATTCATGAAAAGTGGGGTGTAAGAGCAGCTTCTATTGGTACAGAGTACCTGGAGCACCCAAGGGTAGAAGTCTGACTTTGCTCCGTTGCCCCAGGCTTTAGCTGGACATAGAGGAGTGGCCTTCACGCCTAGTGTGACCCTATCAGGAGATTACTCTCCCGACATACTTCACCCACTCCGCCCAGGAACACCCCCTCACCGGCAACTAGTGCACACTATGAGGCAGTCTGTGGGGCTTGAGGGGGCCTTTAGGATGTAGGTGGCTTGAAGTGTCATGTATACGAATTTAATTCTGAAAACATATTTGGTCAGAAGTGACTGTATCAAATACTCATCAACGATTAACTTATATAACATAGTTGTTATATATTTAATTATGTTTGGTTTAAGAGAACACAAAAAAAAACATATAATTAAAATATGCAGACTTTTAATAGGATTCAATAAATCGTGCAATTTCATGATTTAATGAAAAATCACTACTGTTACTGTTCCCGAGTTCAGGCTTCTAAGATTTTCATCATTCAGCACTACAAGAAAAGCATTTTCAACGCTACAAGGGGCTTTTTTATACAGTGAGCCACCCAGTGGCCTCAAAATTGTATCCATCGCAATTGAGAGGTAGGGACTAAATAGAAGATCCCCAAGACTTTGCCAGACACCCCCATAGCGTTTTTCATTTGGAGGACATTGCAACCACCACCTATTTTGTGTGCTCCAGCTGCCCTTAGTGAACACGATGAATCTTCCGTTGGGTCGGCATTCGTATTCACTACCTTAAGATAGCGAGAACAGCGCTCTAACCAAGGAGGTCGTCGCGGCCATAGTTTTTTTTATGTATCTAATACAGATTAAGAAGCCCGGTGGCTTAGTGGTAGCGTTTCACGCTCCCATGACACAGGTCCGAGATTCGATCCTCGGGTTGGGCAAGGGCGACTCAGCCTTTCATCCCTTCAGTGGGTCGATTAACTGAGTACCAAGCATGTTTGGAACTAAACACTGGGGTCTTACGTTAGGCTGACCACCTAACTGGGACATATACTTCGCACCCCAGGGCCCTCGGTCATGAAAACAGTTATGGGCATTGTAGGCCTTGGCCCACATGGGCTGTCGTGCCATGGAGTTTAGTTAGTAATACAGATTAGATTAAAAACTATTATATTATGGGATATTTAGGAATGGTCCCTTATAGTAACGATAATCGTTCATGTTGTTCAATTGTTAAATTAACATTCAGTTTAACGAAAAGGGAAACTCATCATTAAGTTTTTCTCTATGCTTGATGCGCATTATCTCCTTTTTAGCTTCACATCCGAAGAATATTGTTTTCATTTTTTTCACTTGCATACTTTTTAAAATACTCAATACGATAGATAATAATTACATTTATAAAGCATATTGATAGCGAAATATTTCTAAAATCAGAATAGCAATAATGAGTCTACGGTTTTGAATTCCTTAAAAATAATCTTTAACAAGAATTACATGTTAATGACGCCAAGTATATTTTGAATGAAATTCACTGCTAGCCCCTATTTTTGGCTTTCTTTTGATGCTATATTTTTATTATTTTCTCTTATACATTTTTAAGAAGTATTGCTTAAAACTCAATCATTAAAAATTTAAAGAAATTTATAAAACATCAGATTGAATATAATTTACTTCTACCTTTTTTAATCCCTTATTTGCACAGTTTCTTAAGTCTATATACGTAGCAACATAATAAATAAATGAAAGTCACCTAAATTCTTCCTCTACTCGATTTTCTTTAAAACTTAACTAATATTAATTATTATTTTTAGGTGAAATATAAATACGCATACTAGTTCTCTTCTTCTATTTTTAAAATCTTTATTTCAATTAATGAGTATTCCAAATATTAATCACACAAATTGAATTTTTAAATTTATTCTCGTATTGAATTCGAGAAATATATTTTTGTTATATTTAATTTGATTTTAAAATTACAATAATTTATTTTAAAATTTGTAAAGTATATATTAGTTACTTACCGGCTCATCAGAGTTGTTTTAGATTTGTATACTTGAGACTTATATGTATATTTTTTTATGAAACTGTAAAATGTTTTTCTTTATTTTATCGTTAGAAAAAATTTTTTCTTTCGGTCTTAAAAAATACTTCAGTATTTCTAAATTGCATTACTGAAAATGAGACGGCTTATGGATTCAGATAAAAGATTGGTTTAAATCTATGTAATTTGAGTATTTAAAATTAAATTTTAATTTATATATTCTTTTATAATTATTTTGTTATTTTTAAAAATATCATTGTAATTCACTTCGAATCTTTCCTATTATTATTTAAATACGTATCATTTTACTTTTTAAGTTGTCACTTTAATTCTTTTCAAACATTTTCTCAATATTCTTGCGGTTCATTATGTATATATATTTGTAATAATTACTTCATGAAAATGACTCATTCAAAAGATTAAATATTAATAATACTGGCTGATAGTATATACATTTATAAATTTGTTTACAAACTTTTATCTTTGGTTCTGTTATTGGAAATATTTACGATATTGAACAAATATATTAGTGACTTAAAAATAAGTTTGTTGGAACAGATGTCATAAAATCTCTTTGACGGAATTTCATTGAAGATATATAAAAATTTCCACAGGTTTATGTAAGCATATGTAGTTTCATTATTGTATGTAACTATCACTCACAAATAGAACTTATAAATGTCTATATGGACAAACTAATGCAGATTGAATACGAAATTCACAGTAAAAATATGAAATATTAAGAAAAATAAAAGAACACTGAATTTAAATTGAAATGACAGTTTGAAATCAAAAACAGGCACAGATGCCTTATAATCCAGGATGCCAAATTCTGAATATTTTTAGCGATAAAGAAATGTTGCTAAGATGATGTATTGTGAAGTGCACGATGACGTAAATACTAGGGTTGCCAAAATAAAATTTTCTGCAAAATTCTTATAGGTTTCCATATTATGAAGTAATAAAAACCAGGTTGCCAGATACATAAGAAAATCCTTCAAAAAATCATCAAACTCAGAATTTGACATCCTGGATTATACGGTATCTGTGCCCAAAAACAACCAACTGTAAGCCAAAAATTCAAATAGTAGATTTAAATTTCCAAAAATAAATTTAATTACAAGGTATGGTCATATTTATAATCATAATTTCCAAGAAAAAATTAAATAAAATTAGGAAATTAAAACCAGAAAAAGAAATCAAGATTTAATGATTCGAAGAATATAAAAATTAAGTGAAGATATGGTAAAATCATTAAATGAAAAGATTATCATAGAATACTACAACGTGAATAAAGAATATTTGTCCAGGAAATTCACTAACACTTCTCCATAGAAGAATTCAGATAGAATTGAAAAGTGTTAATTAAAATAATGTGTTCGAAAGTAATCTGCAAAAAAGAAGACATTACGGTTGCCATTATAAAATATTGATGTTAAATTCTCAGATAAAACAAAAATTCTCTTTGCCGTTGGAATTCCAGGTTGCCAAAAGATCGAAAAGAATCTCTAAAAGTATTCCTGGAAAACAAAATCCCACTGAGATAATATATCTATAATTTACACCTTTCTTAAAATATGTAAATTTGCATCTGGCAAGAACTTTTGAAACCGGTAAACTGTGATTGTTTGGAGTGATATCATTACCATTTTGTGATTGATTATCATCCAATACAAATTAATTAAAAAGTTAAAAATATATATTAGTAAAAAAATGCATCAACTGCAGAACAAGAAATAAAAAATTCAATTTAAAACATATTCAAATAAATAGCTAATTATTTTATTAACTATTTTTCGCATTTTTAATTTATTAATCATTATAGCTTTTCTTTGAAATGATAATTTTATTAAAACGTCATTATTGTCAAATTTCATATCTCTATAGTTATATTAATTTTTGCAAGATGGTAAATGACAAATTGAAATAAATTATTGCGATACATTTTTACTCGCTTTGATTTTATTCAAATCAGCGCGCAGCACAACTTAATTATTACAAACATTTTTATTTAAAAGATTAAGTGCATATTATATCTCGAGTATTCCTAAAAACATTCACGGGAAAAGTATTTAAGTTGAATATACATAAGCCCACATTGGTATATACTATAATAGAAATCAAACCTGATTCTCAATCAGAACGTTACGTAGCGGAAGTGGTACGAATTTCAAATAAGAAAATTCCAAAAGGGTGATTTCTTTCTATTCTTGTTCGATTAGCAAAGACACACGCTCCCAGAATTGAAAAACAAAAGATTTTCTGAGAATTTTCTGCAATTCCGCACGTTTCCAAGGAATTATGCAATTTGTTTCGTTTAACAGGTTGTGATTTTTTTTTTAGTTTTGTTCTTTTTGCTGAAAAGTTCCTAAACATTACTTTCTTTCATAAGTCCTTTTATATCTCATTCCACGTTTTAATTTTATAGTTTAGTGGTTTTATGACAGATAGTCTTTCAGATTTGAAATCGGATTTTTATTGCATATTCATGGCCTTAAAATTTCAAAATTAGGAAGGATCACTTTCATTATTTTTACACACAAAAGAAACAATAAATGAATTCAGAAATTTAGATCCTATATTAGAATTTTCTAAATCCACTTATTGTTCAGAATATTCTAACATGGAAATTGAATACATCACCGGACTCTATCAATGGTTAACGGAATTAGAATACTCGCCTGTCACTAAGGGCCTCGTTACTTTGAACCACGGTCAGGTGACGAGGTAGACACATGAGCTGGCATCTTGACAATCTTGCCATAACAAATGAAGGACTTTGGACGTAATAGATTAACATAGAACCCACGAAACTTTAACATTTAAGTCGCTGGCCTCGGCAAACAATACCTTATGGGAAAATGCGTGCAGCTACTATACCACTGGGGCTCAACCATTCTATAAAGGAATATTATGAAATTTTCAAGCTTCCACCCCAAGAGTTCACATTTTGGAAACACATTCACAAAGACATGTTAGCTTTTGAGGAAGCCGGTGGTATGTAGGTTGATAGAATAAACTCTTCAGAGAGTTATTTCGTCACGCTACTACCCATTATATGAGCTGGTAGAAAACCGTAATGTTTTTAACTGTAATGTAGAGTGTTGTACAAGAGATATTGATCAAAACAATGGTCAAATATGTCGATCTATCTTCAATTGCAATCTAATTTGTGTATTTCTCTCACTAGTAAATTTTAATTTACAATCCAAGTTGATTAATAAAATAAATAACATTCAAATAAACTATGTAAAATGATTTATGCAAAGCACAATAAAGCTATATATATATATATATATATATATAGTTTAACTCGCTATCCGAAAACATTAAAAAATGTTAATGAAAACCCTTAGCTTAAAACAGACGATACCCATTCTACTTTCATTTATGCCACGGAGATAGAAATTAATTTAGAGCCTCTCTCATTTAGGATAGAGCATTAATGAAAACTTTATGAAAAGTGTATGAGATCTTCTCTTTATTATTAGAATTCTTTATAACCCTTGTGTGTAGATTGACAATACATTTCTGAATACTGCAAATGCTCTTATACAGAGATATGCCTTTAAGCAGAATGATAAGGAGCCATTTATTAGTGGACACTCCCATACTCTTGAACATTCGTATTCCGGAGTATAACCTTACTATAAGTATGAAAATGAAGAAATCTGAAACTATCCCAGTTGTTTTGTTGACCTGTTCTCTAAAAATTAACCATATTCTATATGCCAATTGAAGATTGGGGCTTCATATTTCCACTGAGGGCTCACAATCTGACTGTTGTTTCGGTTTTTATTGCAAAGACCTTTGAAGGTTGCATCGCTATTGATGCCTCAGAAACTAACTTTGATGCTGAAATCGAAACCATCAGCCAAGCAGTTTTAAGACTTGCTTTCTACTCATACTAAGGTTATTTTTTATTTATTACCAGTTGGCAATTCAAAGGCTTTGGGTTATAATTAATATAAATGACATTGTTGGGTGAAAAATACTTGTATAATTCTAGACAATTGTCGTTGTTTACTAATGACACTTGGACAAGCCAAGCTCGCTATGCTATGCGAATTAAGTCGATTGGGAGCGTCTTTCGTTTTAATCATAGCACCATGAAGGTGAAATTACGACTTTGCTCTACACACTTGCCATAGGGACCCGTTTATAGGGTAGGCAACCATTCACACCTCATTCATACAAGGAAAGGACAAAGACAGGATAGATAGAGAAAGTACATCCATGCCCGAACCGGGATTCGAACCCAGGACCTCCTTATCCGTAGTCAGGCATGCTGACCAATTCTAGACAATCTTTTGGGCAATGATTGGATTTTCACTCTTCACTGGTTCTCGAGCTGCAGTGATACTCCTGGTAATGAGTGCGCTGACAGATTAACTAAGACTAGTTGTTCTTTAATCATCCATTTTACCATTTTCCTTATTACCATTCTCACTATTGTCTGCAATTAAATTAATAAAACACTTAAATGTGTAATTAAGGACCATCACGTGACTCAGACTACAGGAAAGTTTTGATCCACCTCCTGCCGGGCAACCTTCTCAGACGAGTGGCCTTTACCAACTTCCAAATTTTAACTTACATGACTTTGTGATGTTCCTACGAACCTGTCGTTTCCAGGATCATTCAGTAATACCAAAATATCTTCATTTTTACATTTTATTTTTACATTTATTTTTTACATTTATTTTTTACTTACATTTATTTTACATTAACAAGCATAACATTGATTGCAGACACAAACATAAATTTAGATGGTTCTTTTTACATCATTCGAAACACATGTATTTTTTTTCATTGCCTGGACACGGGACCTCCGCTACCACTCGTCTTTATGGTTCTATAAGACTAGTCCTAGAACAGAAAAATTGCCCTGCTAGAACTAAGCTCCTGATAAATAGCAACCTAGACAACAGACTGGTAGCTATAAATACCAGCCAAGGTCTGGTCTTCCATCCCCAACAAATTGGCTGCCCGCAAGGCTCCTGCAGTGGTCCCATCATGTGGAATCTACTGGCAGATGAACCCCTACAAATGGACTGGTCATCAGTTGGGAAATCTAACGATCCCAAATCCAGTGTCATATTGCAGGCGTTTGCTGACGATTTCACTTTTGTAATTGCTGCAAGCAGTGAAAGAAAATTGGGTCTCATTGCAACGGAAGCACTGACAATCTTCCATCAGTGGGCCAGCAAACATCAGCTGAGAATTTCAGTAGATAAATCCACATATCTATTACTCACCAAACTACAGTGTGGCCCTCAGATATACTTTAACAATCTGAAGATCAAGAGGTCACAAGCTATCAAACTCTTAGGTGTCATCATAGATGAGAAGCTCAACTGGTCAAAACACATTAAATCCCAGGGAGCAAAAGCCTCCAGAATTTACCAACAACTGCTCAGGCTGGCCGGCACTAGTTGGGGCTTCTCACAAAAGCAGAGGATTATACTCTACAAGACTATTGCCGAGAGGATTATCGCTCATGGGTCCCTTGTCTGGGGGCTTGACCTTCGAGTCAAGAATCAGTTACTCTTGGATAAAATCCAAAGGCAGTTTCTTTTAAATATTACTGGGGCTTTCAGAACTACAGCTAACTCGGCACTCCAAGTTATAACAGGCATCCTGCCCCTGCATGTGCAAATTAGCAAGGAGGCCCAGCTAAAGTATTTGTTCGACTCCAGTGGAGACCATAATATCGAGGACAAAATAGCCAAGCTGTCCATCCATCCTGGAAAATTTAACGTTGACACCAAGATCAAATTAAATATGGAAGACCACCCAAATCTCAATGATGGAACGTACCACATCTTCACAGATGGCTCCAAAATGGAAGACAGAGTGGGAGCTGCATTTGTGGTAATCCACAATGGAATTATCAAGCACACAGAGAAATTTCCCATTTGTAACAACAACACGGTCTTCCAAGCGGAGCTATATGCGGTACAGCAAGCGGTAAACTGGGCAATCCAGTGGAGCCAGGCATGTACCATCTGGTCTGACAGCCGATCAGGGATCATGGCAATCGGCAACCCTTCCACCACCAGCCCACTTGCAAGATCAATTCAGAACAACCTTAATTCAACCAACACTATAAAGCTGTCCTGGATTAAGGCCCATGTGGGTCTTGAGGGCAACGAAATTGCAGACAGCTTGGCCAAAGAAGCTACCTCTCTTGAGGGCCCGTACGTGTCACTACCAACCCCGCGCTCATTTTATAGAAGGATCACTACAGAGGAGGCTTATGAAACATGGCAGACCAGTTGGGACCAGGCAACCACAGGAAGACCAGTGTACGAAGTTTTGCGAAAGGTCAAACAAATGCATCAATGCTGGCCTAGACAGGTCACCTTATTTGTCACCGGGCATGGGCCCTTTCCATCCTACTTATTCAGAATTGGCGTTCTCCCGAGTGATTACTGTGCCTGTGGAGATGTTGGTACCCCAACACATTATGCAACCACATGTCCGATAACCAGCTCGTGGCACTTCACTAAGCCGAGCACCCATCTAATCAAGGAATGGACAAAAAATCTGGTAACTAACAGCTATGCTAGGTCCAAGCTAATAGCACTAGTAAACTTTCTTATAGACCACAGAGACCTGTACATTCCAAGCTACAATGAAGATGAAGGGGAGGACTAAATTGATCCGGAACCATAGATGTGCAACTGCTCCCAGCATCTGTAGCTACTATGCTATACACTATTCTCTTTTCCCTCCATAAACTACTTAACTAAGTTACACCAATTATTAAGGGAATTAGGATCAGCCTACTCTCTAAATTTTCCTGTTATAATTGAATTTGTTTCATTTTCCAAATCATATGCATTGCCATAATTATCAGGAACTGCGCTTAAATAGTTTTAAGACTGTACAACCTAAGCCATCTACATGTCATGTCCTATAACGCCTAATTTCTAGAAAACGTCTAATTTCTAGATACCTCCACTTCCTAATGCTCTAAGGAGCATTATTAATTAATTTATTTTCTATTTAGACTACAATTGATACCTATCTTCTCCATTGTTAGTGATGCTTTGATACCTGACCCTTCTCTAGAGCCAATAACTAAAGTACCTATTAACAACAAACTACTAGAATTTGTAAAATTTGTATTGATGTTATTTACTAGATTCTCCCAGTGGATAATTCCCTAAAACCCTTGCCTCTTTGTGCTTAAGCTATTTTAAATATTTTTGTAATCCTTTCGTTGAATTTCTGTAAATATTTCCCTCCTTGCTATTCCCATTTGTTTGCACCCATACTCTGTCACGTACCTTTTAATTGTTCAGTTTGTTTTGTTTTAATGATTGTCTGTAAATTTTGTCTTTGTCCCAACTTGATCTTACCAATAGTGTAAACTCACACACAATTACTCACCTTGTACTTGTGCTGTCTAGTAATATTTTTTTTATTTTGCTCACACAATAAACTAGTCCAATGGGGACAGCTAGAGACAGCTGGCGGGTACCCTCCACTAGCGTGTGAAGTTGTTGCGTTTTGGAGCTTGGCTCTGTCGCAGCGGCGGGCCCCCGGCGGTGCCACTTTCTTTTCTTCTTTCCAGCAACTCCCATCTAAACTGGTAGAACCCTTCTTGGGTTAGGTACAGGGGACTTTGCTGGTGTATACTATACTATACCACTCGTCTTTACACAACCCCACCGTTCCTCTCGCTCCGACATACTCCCACTATGCCTCTTGTGTCTCTTACACCCTCACATAACGAAATCGAAAGTTCTCGTAATCTGTTAAGTGCTTGATTTTCACAGACTTTTTACGGAAACACCTGCAACTCATTGGTGTTTCACCTTCACCAGTCTGCCCTCGGTATTCACAGTCGAGCTTTAATAATTTTGGTCATTTACTGACCTGTTCTGCAGTGCAGGACACATACTTTTCTGTGGACACTTATTTTAACTGTTCAAAACTGTATTAATCTACCAGAGGAAAATTATGGATTATAGACTTTTTCTATCTATAGTCCATAATTTTATCATCTGTTGTAATCGTAGGGGTGGGACAAAAAAAATCTCAAGGCTATTTACAATTATAACAATACGCTCATCAATGTGCCTTGAATCGCAAGAAAATCGTTACCATTTGATGAAAACTTATATAAAAAAATATTTAAACATTTATTCTCTAAAATTGCTAGCATTTAAATAAATACGATGAAAAAAATATAAGAAAGTAAAATCATAAAAAAAACGCTTCGAAAAATGCAAACTTTATTGAGTTATTTTCTGAATTGTTAGTTCCAAAGTTTTCAGTTCACCAGTTTATGTATTCGACTCTTCATTCGAGCGTGGTTGTTCGTCCAAAACCTACTCGAAATCGAATTCATTGAGCCATTGAACAGTAAACAGCTGTAAATAAATAACACTAATGAGATGAGTGACTTATTTTTAAAACAGAAAATGATTAACCCCTTGAGCACGAGCGCTGGATCTCAGAGGCTTTGTTCTTCCTTCAATCTAGAAACATCCGCTTTTTTCGAAATCATTTCCGGTCCTCATTAGCTGCATTCATGATAAATTAGTCAAGAATTGCCACATTTCTGAATTTCCTGTGAATTCATCCGGTAGTTTTGAAGTTAGAATCTCTAAGGTCCGGCTCGCCTGCTCGTGTAAATTTAGAATTTTGTAGTTGTTGCACTAGCATGCTTCCATGTATCAACCCTGAGTTGGGCTCAACCAGTTAGCCAGGTGGAGTCTTCAGGGTTTTGAAGCAGGGACCCAGCAGAAGACCCCCAATACTTGACATGCCACCCCCAATGGTATCATTTCACTTGGAGGACATTGCAACCACACCCAGTTTTAACACGCACCACCCACCTTAAGCGAACACGACGGATCTTCGTTAAGCCCGGACTCGAACTCACTACCTTCCGATAATGAGAACGACGTTCTAACCAACCGTGGCCTCTTTAGAGTTTGGTTAACTTTTTTCTGAGTTTCATAGCTAAATGAAAGGATATTAGTAGTAGAGGAGAAAGTGAAACGTGTACATATGGCTTGAAACTATGCTAAAAATGCATCAATTGATGAAAAATCGATAAATGTCTTCATTCATCCTTAAATCAGAAATAAATTATGAAAAATATTCTAGCGCGCGCGCGTGAACGGAAAAAGATAATAACTCAAACGAAGATTCAAATTCAAGAAAAATGATGACATTCGGCCTTATATTTACTATAGTTGACTCAAAACTTATAGACGACACAAAACAAAGCAAAAGAATAGTGGAGATGGAAATTCATGGAAAAAAAAAAAAAAACATTAAGAACAGAAGCACGCATCAATCACTTTCTCCAATTTCATAGAACCGTTAATAAAGTATTTTTCATCAAGTGAACATAGTTAGCTAATAAGAAAATTTTTAAAAAAATGGACAAAGAAAAGTATGTTATTTTTGCCTCAGTAAAAAAGACTAAACAATCCTCAGAATGCTAAGTGATAAAATTATCTGTATTGAATACTAACTCACCACATACATTTACACAAAAGAAAAAAATTATAAATGTTATTTTGTGATTTTTTATGTTTAATGTAAGCATAATATCTGTTTTTTTTATTATAACAGAAAATGCATTTAGTATTATAAAAGTAATCTTGATCTTACGAAAATTGCTACCTCGGCTTCAAAGAGCAGGGCGCATTTTCCTGTGTGTAGTTTAACCGCGCCTCACCCCTTCCCCCCAATTATATATTTAAAAACTACTTTCGCTAAAGATTTCATCTACATTGAAAGCTGATTGGCTGATCCCTGGACATTTTACTTCCAGCTCACGCAAATATTTCTCCGTTAGTCAAGACAAGCAATCTGAAAGAAACTGACGCTGATTTCGTAAAATATTTTAGAACTAAGATTTCATTCATAAACGTAAATTTTCATGAATGACTTTGAATTTGAGAATTTCGTGACGATTAGTATTTATAAGTTACTTAAGAAAGAAAAAGCATTTTGAGAATGAGTAAAAAAAAAAAAAAAATGAGCAATATTTACAAGTACTTTTTCCTAGCTAATCCGATATTAATTTTGCACGTCATCACGTCTGTAACTGTTCCCATCATGCTTGGACACGATTGCCGCGACAAGGCATGACGATAAGAATATTATTTATAATCATATCATCGTTCTTCTATAGTTTTTACTTTTCATGCAATACAGAAATATAAAGGACAAAAAAATTACTCTAAATAATTTTACGCAGTTAATTACTTTTACACTTTTTTGTCATCTATAAAATCAAGTTCAATTTTTACTTGGACCGGCCCGGACTCCGGGAATCGGTCCGGGACTCCTGGACTGTTCCGATCAAACCGGGAGATCTGGAAAGTTAATACCATACACATTTTTTTAAACATGTCTTGTATTCTCCGTGATGGCTCCTCCAAAAGGGAACTTTTTGGGTATTGAAATCAATAAATTTCGAAAATAAATATTAAAAAAAAAAAAACAAATCTTAGAATTTGCGTGTGATTTTCGAATTTTATACCTTTGTTTGCGCGCTTCCACTAGTATAAAAATACAATTATTCTGAAAAATTTTATTCCAATAAGCACTACTTTTTATTAGAAATGAGCATTATTTTGTATTTACGCCTCTTATTGTACAGGCAACATTATATTAAAAAGCTCATATGCTCTTACAGAAACAGTAAATAAGTTTAGTACATATAAATACCCAAAGTACACTGTATAATTATTTTTAATATTCTGTGAAGTAATATGTTTTACGGGCTAGAAAAGATTATTTTCAGAAATTATTCTTCAGTTATCTTTAAAAAATATCAATAAAAAATGTTTTAAAAAAATGGAAAAAAAATGTTTCCATATGGATACTTATTTATTGGTGGGTTTTTTTTACATATTAAAAAATTAAAGTAATTTGAAAATTGTGTTTTAATTTTATACATAGAAAGCGAAATGTATTAATTCCTTGTTAGCTTTAAATATTATTTTACTCTATTAGCATGATTTAAACACACATATATATAGATAGATTACATTTTATACACATGTGTACATTATAATTATTTCTTAAATGAATTATATTAATTCTTTTGTACTTCTTTTTTCCTTTTGGGAACAGCTTTTTCTGGATTTCATTGTATTCTTATGGTTTTTTACAAAAATAATTTCGAAATGCACTTCCCCTTGTTCAATGATGCCGGAAGACAACAAATTTTTGTTCATTTTCACTTCCATAACTTTTCTATTTTTTAAATTTATTCTTATTTTTGGAGTTCCTTTTTAAATTTAATTAATTTTCGATTGGTTTCGAAACGATTAATTACTTTCGAGATGAAGAATACTTCTTTGATACATATTTTTCCATACAAAGTATAAAAAATAGTTCAATCATAAACTTATCCTTATATTTTAATTTCTATGAAACAAAGAATTCTTTTGATAGCCTCTTTTTTTCGATTTCTTCCATTACCGCGTCTACTGAAAACAAGAAACAAATTCATAATAATAATTAGTTTAATCTTATAATATTTAATTTTCCCCTGAATAATCATTTACACTTATCGAAATTTTTTAATGAACAAGCTTAATACATTAAAATGTTCAGTGATACATAAGAGAAATTTTTCTTTCGGGAGTTCTGTTCAGATTCAATTTATAATTATTTTATGAATGAATTATTTTTACCTCAACTATAGCCGAATTAAAGCGAAAAAATTCAATTGTCAAGTTAATTTGGAGGGTGCAAATTTATGTATTTTGGTGATGAGTTTACAAAAAATGAAAGCTTAATTAGATTATAAATTATTACTATCCCTAAAGAGATTTTAATATATTGGTCAGTGAAGTTATTCTTAATAGTAATTTAGAAACAGTTTCGGGAAAAAAATCCTTTTCTTTTTATTCAAAATATTTTGAAAAAATAAAAACATTTTTTGGGAAATTATAGTAATGATAAAATCTCATAGAATGGGAATTTCAATTTAAACTGTTTGATTTTCCAAGAAATTGATTTATATTTGTATAATTTCTTAACAATTTTCTATTATCAATAAGACAATTGTGCTGTTTCTTTTCATCCCCCCCCCATTTTTTACAAAATGTATTCTTTAGTATATTTTAATAAATATTTCATTAAATCAAATCTTAAGAATTCAAGTATTTTTTTACCAATATAATAATAACTAAGAATTCCAATTTTATAATTAGTAACGGTCATTTGTTCCCATTTCCTTGAGATTTATTTAATTTTATGAAAAAGAAAATATATTTTTTTTTTATCATCTTATCAATAGCAGAGAACTTTATATACATATGCATGAATTTATATAAAATAATATAAAATGTCAGTCTTGACTAGTGGCTTATTTGGTTAATAATATATTCTGAGAAAGATAATTAAAAACTAATTATTATAAAATGATGAAATTATATTAAAAATCAATATATTATAACAATAAAAAATGTAAAGCAAATGTAAATAAATAAAAAATATTGTGTGCATAGAATGAAAGATATATCGAAAAATGAAAACAAAATTTTAATTTATAGTATTAAAAATAAACGTGAATGTTTGTGTGTGAGAAATTATATCTCAGTGCCCATACAAGACGACAGGAAGTTCTATTTCGATGACTGTTCGTGCAATATGTATATTTCAATATTGCAGTTAATTATTCAAATCCAAACCGATATTTTTTTAATGAAATTTCTACAAATATATACATTTAATTGGCGCTTTATTTATAATTTTATTTTATTTTTATTATACGTTGTCATTGTGCTTGGCAGACAGATGGAGCAGCTTTCGAAGCATCCAATCAAAGATCGAGGTTTGGTGACGTCACGCACGCGCTAGAACGACAAGAAGCGGAGGTAAAACGCAATTTTTTTGTATCCAAGGCTATTATGGCCGCCATTTGTGGAAGAATATGCCATTTTCATGTTTACCGTGTGTTAATCAACGCTTGATGCTTTTGGATCTAGTGCAATAATGAAATTTTAGCGGATAATTGTGTTTTCGATTGGATTACTTCGATTTCTACATTTGGATACCGCTGCTTATTTCATCTATCCCTTTATACGCAGTTTTTAGAAGACTAGTCAAGAGTGCGTCTGCATCACGTGGTAACATTTTCTCTACCTGCACTGCTACGTCCTTTGTGTGGTGTTTACATGATATTCTTTAATGTTTATCTTATTTCCTGTATGTGAAATCTATACATGTATTTATTGATGTCATAGATGGTTATTGATTACTTCAGTATTCTAGTTTAAAGTGCAGTTAATTCATTTTTGTGTTAAAAGATCACGTGGCTTCATTAGGATATGGCGCCATTTCAAGGCGTTGGCGTATAAACAAACGTAATACTGTATACAAAGTAAGCCTTAAATATATGTAAAAAGCTGAAATTGTGTCATTTCCCGATTTGTGTACATTTGCCTGTTGCATGATGGCTGCAGCAGGACCTCTAAGCGACCCGAGTTAAAAGTTGTCTCCATGGAATCGTTATTTGCATGTTGTCACCGGCCTCGCTTAGGGTATGTTGCTTAGCCGTTATGGCACCCGCCCTTACGAAGGCGGATAGGCGAGCAGATTGTCTTCCTGTTGTCCTCTCGGAACCGTTTTGTGTACCGAAAACGGTCGGCTCTTTAAACAGGAAAGACAAAGCGAGCGAAATCCACCTACCGAAACTCTCCAGCAAGTTCTCTTGCTTATTAAACAATAGGCGAAAAGCCTATATACACAAGACATGGTTTCGAACACATTTGCGAAATAATAGCCCCGAATATTGCATTAAAGCTCAGTGCCCCACTGACCTTCACAACGGCAAGCCTGATGCTGAGTCTCAGAATGAAGCATGGCATGGTACGAGTGTTACTCTTGCCGTTGCAGATAAGGTCAAATTAAAGTATACGATGAACAAAAATAATAATTCATTTAAAAATATGGGTTTAGCCAGAACGAATGCGTCTCTCAGCTTGCATAGCATGAAAAAAGTGAACAGAATCACTCAGTTTTCCCCTCGTGACAAAACAAACCCTTCGACACCTGATGTTGGAGAAAGCTCCCCTGATTTGCCAGACTCCACTAACTCTGAATTGGAGACTGCATTAACGATTACTCGATTTGTACAATCTCCCTCAAGCCAACCCACTGGGGATGTATCATCCTCGAGTGTGGACTCTATTTTGTCAACAACACTCGCTCACCTTTCGCCTGAAGGTGAAGCAACCTTACCAGTTACTTGTGCAAGTCCTGCTGCTTCAGCAGCATCTGAAAACTGCAGTATTATGCCACTTTCCATTTCTAATGATGTTAAATCCTTGTCAACATCTAAAGATCTTAATTTATCTGTTACATTAATAGACCCAGAATGCACACAAGAAAAAGCAAATCTTGCTTTGCCAGAAGTGTCGCAGCAGGATCAGGCCTCCGCTGGTCAATTGAATTCATCCCAAGACTTACATTTAGTGTCGTGCAATGTTCCTGCTTCAAGTAATGTACGTTGCTCTAATTCATCATCTGATGTAAAGGTTTCATTAGCCTCGTGTGGCGCAGTACCCTCCGTAAATAGTAATGGAGGTTCATATAGAAATTCGTCTTCTGCAAGCGAAATTTCTAGCAAAACTTCTACAGAATTAAATTATTCATTGTTTAACTTTGAGCCTGATGATTATTTAGCTCTGAAATCTTCAAATGAAATGGGAGCTGCAGAATTGTCAGTTTCAAAGACTGGATTACCGGCTTCACTGATGCCAGTGAAGCCACATAGAATGACGCATAGGAAAAAAATGTGTTGCCAATTTTTACCGGAATTTAGAACTCAGTTAGAAAAACTTTACAATGAGCAAGAAGTAAAAGTTCTTGCTGCTATTGAAAGAACAGAAATGCTTTTTCGCATGTGGATAAATTGCCATTCTCAAAAAGAAATAGGGAATCTTGTCGACTATTACCGAAATAAATTGTCAATTCCTTGCCAGAGACAGTCAAGGAGTCATGTAAAACCTGCAAAAGATTTTGTTGATCTGAAGGCTGAATTGTTGCAAAGTGAAGATGTAAAGAGTTTGTCGACTGCTGCACTTGTTAATCTGGTTCGCAAATTAGAGTCTTCTAATTCTCCTGGAAACTTACTCCCACAACAAAATTCTTTCTCTATGGGTAATGAGCTTTCTTCAACAGATCCTGCTGCGATGGCATTTGCGGCGGAAGATATTGCAGATGTTATGCATACAGGCCAAGAGCTTTTGACTGAAATCAAAAAGGAATTGGAATGTGTGGATCCTGATTTGACTGAAAGCTCTGAAGAAAGTGGAAGTGATATGGAGAATCTAGAAAATGAATCTACGTAAGTCATTCCTTTAGTTTACGCTGTTGAATTTTTTTATATGTCACATTTAATTAAATTTCATAAGTTCTGCATATATGCTGTATTGGTAAAAATATATTTGAGGGTGCCTCTTGGTGAGATTGGCGATTTTTGTTTTGCGCCAATCCTGTTCGCGTGGAATGCTGTGCAAACAGTAATAGCCTAAACACAATGAAATTTCAAAAATAATGCAGTAAGCACATAAAAAAGGAAAAATGTTCACACTTTATTTTGCTGGAATATCCTCACTTTGAGGTACACAGAATTCTCTAATAGCACCTTCAGATATTGCTTAAATTTATCCTGAGAAAAAAACCAATCAGAACTGTAAATGGATTTCAGAATAACGTTTAGGGTTACCTTTAATAGAACAACATCGCCCAGCTTCGCAATAATTCAAGGGGCACCCTCAAGTATAGTCTAACTGCTGTATTCAATTAATTCACAATAAATTTCATTTTTGGTAACTTATAGTTGGCCTTTTTTAATTAAAGTTGGTAGTATTGAAAATGTTCCCTTGATTTCTTTGTTTAAAAAAATGTGTTATTTCACTTATTTTTTAATAAGCTTAGTTTCCTTCTAATGGATTAATATTAAAATTATTTTAAAATTTATTACATATAATGCCGAATATTATGGTTTGAGGATGCTAAATTTATGGCATTTAATGCTTCATGCTGGAGAAAGTTATTATTATACATTTGAAAGGATTTTCTTTTTTCAATATTAGTCTGAGAATCCTGACAATTTCATCAGACAGCACTTCAATAATATTTGAAATGTAAAAATAATAGCAGGTTTTCATGATTATTTTTCTCCATATAATTTATCAGTTTTTCGCTGAAGAATTTTTAGAAAGAATATTGTTAGAAATTAATTAATATCACAGATGTAAATTGAATAAGAATCTTGACTATATTAACAAGAAAGTGCTCTTGTCAAAATCTATACAATTAGTAGCTTTCAAAGACTAAAGATTCAAATTATTTTCAGCAGGGAATTCAAAAATCATTGAAATATATTTTAATTATTTTTATAACTTCCTGAAAATCTTCAAATCTCAGTGACTGAGCTCAATGTAACCTCAGTTAGGGCTGTTTGAGACAAATTAGTTAATTTTAAAAATATACTTATTTTATTGAGAATATTTTATAGAAATATCCATTTATATGGAAAAAATACATCTTAAAGGTAAGCTGTATTTTAGCCAAGGTGAATATTGGGACCAACTACTTACAGAATTTTTTTTATTTAAGAGTATTATGTTTATTTATCTATACATAGTATGGGGGGGGGAGAAGAGTATGAAATATTAAAAATATCTAATTCTTGTGTTCATTAATCAAGCACATGAAACTGGTCTTTTTTCATAAAATTTAAATAAAGCAAGCTATGAACTACAGTATATTAAATTTTAAATTAGAGCAGAGTAACAAAATTTAAAAACAATATTTCAAAATACCTTTGAAATTTATTGATACTGTTTTCATATCACAAGATGTTACTTAATGTTAAAGGAATTTTTTAATTTAGCAAACACTTTCGTTAGATTATCAATTAAGTCGGTAGTTAAAAATGTTACTTGTGATTTTTTCTCAAAAAAAGGTATACTATTCATAATTCAACATATACATAGTGATAAAGTTTAATGCAGGAATATTTAAAAATGTATCTAAATGTAAGAAGTTGTATTAGGTTTTCATCATCCATTTTTTGATCAATGATAAATTCAGAATGGTTTGAATTTTAGCCTTTGTTTTATCAGCTTGTGGGTTTGTTGATCCCAACCTAATGAGCCGATATTTGCAAGAAATACTGTTGATTTATGAACCAAACCATGATTTACATGTAGTATTGTCATAATTAAAGTTAAATTTAAATATCGTTCAATTTTGTCAGTAACAGATAAAATTTCTCCACTTGTAATTTTAAACTACTTTTCAATAGTTTTATACTTAGTGAAACCTTATTTAAAATTTAGTGAATTCTTGTCAAAGGATCATTGTTAATAGTGAAAGATATGTTCTCAGCATACTAAATGTTTTAAAGACATGTCTTTATATATAAACTCTAATAAAGATGATAGTCAAACTGAGTGCATAAAAAATGAAATATGTCTAAATTAATTTAGTTGATAGTCATATTTTACTTTTAAACTATTGTCTATTTGGGAATGTGGCCAGTATAAATGTCCTGTGGTTGTAATGTTAAAGTGACTGTCGAATAGTTATTATTCGTGTCTTTGGTTTAGTAATTTGTGGGTTCTATCCCATTTAGGTGTGGATATTTGTAGCAGCTTGAATATCGCTTCAAACTGTACATTTATTTATAATTAGCTCTGAGGAAAGTATGGCACAAGATAGCGACAACAACCCAATAAACTAATCAATGTTTATATAATTTTGGTTCATTTAATTTTTGTAAAATTTTGAAAAATGTCTATTAAAGTTATTAGAAGATATTACCATTTCATTGCATTATCATAAAATTTGCCTTTAACTAAATGTTTGATAGCCTTTCAAAGTAGAATACTTAGCATTATATTTTTCAACTTAAAATAATTTTAAAGCAACAAGTATTTTAGTAAATGTTTATCTCTAAAAACAAAAAAAAAAAAAATCATTTGCATTTAAAAAATTTTTTTGTAATTTAGCAAGTATAAACTTAGTTTAAATGAATTTAAATTATAGATGTAGTAAATTTATTTGAAAAAAAATTAATATTAGTATTCCAAAGACTTAAAATGTGTATTTTCTTTATATTATTTTAATTTAATTATTTAATTAACATTTATGAATGGGAGACTGTGTAAAAATGTATTAAAGACTAACACCTTGTTAATATTTTTCCTCTCAAACAAAAATATTTCATAAATTTGAATTATTTTATCAGTCTTGAAGAGTAAAATACTAAGGCAAAAAAAGATAAATTCACTTTATAATGAATGTTTCTATTAAAATGTTCAACCACCTAAAATTTCAAAGAGATGAAAAGCTCTTCAACTGAACATGTAAAATCTGAACATCAAAATGACTTTGCGATATATTTTATTAAAAAAATTAAAAAACTGGAAATAAAATATATTTATAAATAGAAGAAATTCTAATTTTTTAAAGAAAATACATAGTTTGAAAAAGTTAATTTCCAGAACTCTCTTAATTTATATATGTAATTCTAATTAAGTAATATTTGAATATTTTTATAATTTTATTAATTATTAAATTTTTAAGTTTTGGAAAGTTAATATTGAGGACTAAAATGCTTCTATATTGGTAATCTATCTCATTTTGTTTTTTATATAAGATTTAGTACTAATATTTACATTTATAATAACACTTCATGTTAATATCTGTTGAGTAACTTTTGCCATTCCCTTTAAATCCCTTTCTACCATATAAATAGTTTTCTATACCTATTTGAAATCTTATGTAAAAACTTTTTTCTTTTTTAAACTAAAATCTAATAAGTTAAATTCTGAGGAGGTATATTAGCATATTTGATAACAGAATTCACAATTTTGAAAAATCCCTTAAATTTATTATATGTGTAATTATCAAATTCATTTTAATGAGGGTTAAAAAATTTTTTTACATCTTATAATCTTACATCTTATAATATCTAAGAATTCAAATTCATTCTGGTTCAGTGATATTCAAGTAGCTGACCTTTAAGCATTAAGAGTGGAAAAAACTGATTCATTAACAGAAGGAAAAACTAGATCCTTTTTATATATTTTTTAATATTTTTTTTATACTGGATAAAAATGCAGAGAATATTAGCTTTTTCTTTTTGAACCAATCACTTTCATATTATTTTTAAATGTGTGTTTAATAAACATAAATTTTTTATCTTTCATATTCATTTTAGATATCAACAAATTATCTTTAATAAAAATTCTAATGTGTTCAAAAAATTTTCTGTTATAAACTGCATTTGTTTTGTCATATCTGTATAGTAGGAATTTTTTAATATATGTTAAAAATAAAAGTATCAATGATTGGATATTTTTAGTTTAATTATAAAAATTCACAATTTTAGTTTCTCTACCAATGTTTATTAACAATTAAGAAATTAATTTTAAAATGCTTGTTCATTTAAGGATCAATTATAATGGACATAGATGCCATATGATCCTTTTGATATACTTTCTGAATGTTTTGTTGATTAAAAATTTGCCATGCTGCCATAATTATTACTTTTAATTTTTTAACTAAGTAAATCAGATTAACAATTGTATAATTTTATTTATATAATTTTTTTTTAAGTTTTATGTTCTAAAAGAATTTTTTAAAAAGAGAAATTTATTTGAATTAACTAGTTCCAAAAGAATTAGGTCATCTTTGCCTTATAATGAAAACAGAATCACTTTTTAGGTAGATTTCTCTTTGATAATTTGAGTGCAAAAATCCTAGCTACTGTTGAATAAAACCAGTTTTTTTTTTTTTTGAGAAAAATTTAAAAAAAAATGTTATTATGCTGTCTACAACAGTCTCAGGTGTATTTTTTTAAATGGATTTTCTTAAAATTCGAGATTTCTGTATTGATTATAGTTACACGTACATAACTAGAAGAAGAGAATAATAAAATAAAAATTGTGTGCTATGCAAGTAATAAAAAGAAACTGGTGTTATAAAAATCCATTATAGATAGAGGGGGCTGCTTATCAAAATATAGTTAATTGAAGTTAACAGAAAAAAGTGGGTCAGTTTTTTTGAAAATAAAATTGTGTATTTGTTTACATTTTTATTGTATGCTTGTGACATTAATTATCTACATAAATATATTATTTAAAACATTGCTGTGTTATTTAAAGCAAGTGATTTTCGTTGCTAATAATTGATTTTATGGAAGATTTTGTTTAAATTGTGAAACCATTTTATCTCTCTTTAAAGTGAGAACTTTTTCAAGTGAAAAATGTCAATAAAAATCATTCAAAAATTACCCTTTGCTTAGCCTTATTATATTCAGTTGAAAAAAAAATTTAAATTTATGTAATTTATCTAAAAGTTTTGAATATATTTTAGTTTTTGTTAGAAACATATTTCTCATTTAAACCCATAATATTATGTATAATAGGTTATCAGAAGTGTTACGTTTATAATTTTAGTAATGATTGAAGTTGGTGGGGGGGGCAGTTTTTTCATTAAGAAATTTTGTTCCAATCATTCAATTCTAAAAGCATTATATACTTTCAGCTATTTCAAATTTTCCTCAAATGTTCAGGAGTTTCCTGTAATATTTGCTCTCTGTTCACAAGCTTAATTTTTGGGGCATTTATACCTGCTCAGGATGTCTTGCTCAATAAAAGTAGTACAATTCTCACTTCACTACCTTGGGTCTATTGGAATTGCTTGGTTTAGTTTGCTTACAGTATAACTATTTGTAGAAGTATTTACATTTTATTGGAATCAAGGATTTGGCTTATTGCCCTCTAGGCTAACTGGGAGATATGGATGTTGACTACCTCAGGCATTGCCTGTTGGTTTTAAAGTCTAATGAAGATGACTCTACATATGCTAATTTTAATTCTTTCTATGCTTAATCATCACTTTATTTTGCTGCTTGTAAACTAAAAGCAGATTACGAAGATGGACATGGTTTAAAACGAAGATGGAGATGGTTTAAAAACAAAAGAGTAATGAGACTACTGTAGGTATTCATGTGTATTGGTTGGGAGCATATCCATGTTAATCTGTCGCATCCAAATTTCTACTATTGTGGCTTGAATATGGAGAGGAGGATATTAGCTGAGGTATCACCCTCGTCACCCGACTATGGTTTAGAATTCTGAGGCACTTGGCGATAAGCTAGTATTCTAACCTGTTAACATTAGGTATTGTTGTATTGTCTAGGAATCATCTGCAGTGCTCTGTATCTGTATACATATAGTCTCCAAAAACACTGCAATGTTACAATAATGTGGGATAAATTTTACTACTTATCAGGTTAAGAAAAGCTTGGAAATTCTATATGAAGTAGTTTTAAACTAATATACTCTTTTTTATGCAATAATAAATAAAACTAAGTTGTTATAAAGCAATATTTTTTCTTTTGAATAATTTATTTATATGCTTTATAAAAAAAATTTTGTCTAGTGTAGTTTAAATAGTTAACTGCATTACTGTTAAGGTTGTCAGTCTTCATGTCATATTTTCATTGATATTGTTTTTAACATCCTCTTTTATCTTTTAATATGTGTGATCAATTCCTTCTCTACATTAATTTATGAATTGAAAACTCAATTAAAATTTCCATTATTAACTTCAAATACTTTTCTTTCTTTCTTTACAACTGTTAGTTCAACAAATATATTAATTTTTTTCTAGCATTTATGTAAGTTTGAAATTCATGATACCAAAGATTCAGAAACCTGCTTAGATATTTATATACTTAAAATTCTGATATGTAGTAAAAATAAAATATAGTATTTTGATGAAAATTTTCAAATATGATTTTTATTTGTAGCTTATTAAATAAAGCATTCTCTTCATAAATATAACAGTTCTTTACAGGCCTTGGCTGCTTCAACCACATGCTCCCTCCAACATTTTCTATCATTAGTCTTCTCTCTAATTGTTGATTTTTACAGAATTTAGGTATCTTTCATTATCATCCAACCATCTTATAGGGTCCTCAAGTTAAGTTTTTTTTGCCAAACCATCTTAATTGGTTACTAAGAATGATTAGTGTAATCTGTGGTTGTCTATTAGCTGGTACAGCTCAAAGTTATAGCTGGCTCACCAAAGATAGATCTGAGGACTTTTCTCTGCAACATATCCAGTGATCGTTGTGTATCTTTATTTAGGGTTGAAATTTCGCTAGCATATAGTAAAACAGGTCTAATAAGCATCTTGTAAATTTTTAATTTAATTTTGTGCTTGATAAGTTTGAATCTTAATGGCTTTTTCAGCCCAAAGCAGCCTTTATTAGCCATTTAATTCTGTTATCAGTTTCTTCTTTAAGCTTATTTTCTTCATTAGTTATTGTACAAGATATTTAACTTCATTAAATTCAAATATATAGCCATATAAATGCACATAGGTTAGAACAATTTTCAATCAAGGTTAAGATTTCCATGAATTTGGTTTTTTTCGCCTTCATTGACAGTGAGACCCAATTTTTTGGCAGAACATTAAAAAGCTTAAAAAGCCTCTTTTACTGCTTCTTCTGATATTCCAAGAATGGCATTTTCATAGGCCAAAATTAGCTGCATCCTATTCTACAAAGTACCCCTGCCGAGCTGGCAGCCAAATGGTTAGCGCTCTTGCCTTTGGTTCAACAGTTCGTGGGTTCGAATCCCACCTTGGGCATGGATGTTTGTAGTGGTTCGGAATCCAATTTAAACCGTTGGTCCCGGTCTAATTAGTCCTCATTTGCAAAAAAATTGCTGTCGAGCGACAAACAAACCAATTCACAAGTACCCATTTGGTATAATTCTGTTTCTAATGCACATTTTTGGTACTAAATTAAATAGGAAGCAAGGTAATGCTCTTGTTGTAGGCCTCTGGTTATAAAAGGAGTAGAATGAAGATCTTAAATTTTAATCCTACATCTTATATTACGAAGGATAGCTTTAGTTAAATTAATCAGCTTAGTGGGGATTCTAAACTCTGTCATTGCCAAATAATTTTTCTCGCATTATACTATCTTATGCTATCTTGAAGTATAAAAAGGGGTAAGTTTTAATATTACGTTCTTTGGGTTTTTTTTTTCCAAGAATTCGCCCTAAGGCATGGATTTTGTCTATGGTAGATTTTTAGTTATTAAACCCACCTTGGTAATTCCCGATCTCTGCAAAGGGGCAGAGGGAGTCTTGCATAAACTTTGTTGGTAAAGATTTTGTATGTCGTATTGAGAAAATTAATGCCCCTGTAGTTATGATATTCAAATTGATAATCTTTTTTTTAGATTAAGGCAGATAGAGCCAATATTTCCTCTTGGAAAGTTTTCTTTTTTATGCCTTTTCTTTTTTCCACTTTTCTCTTCTCATATTTTTCTTTATAACTTGATATAGTGTTTCTGTATTATCCTGTAAGCCTTGTTTTAATTTTCAGTGGCCTCTTTGCACTCATCATCAAACCACTCATTTCTTGTTTCAGGTTTTCATTTTGGGAGTGTTTACAAAGCTGATCTCAATATTTCTCCTACCAAGTGCCAACTGACTTCGTAATTTTGATTTCTACTTTCTAGCATTAAATTTCTGAAATTTTAATACTTTTCAAGAATTATTAGATCTTTCATTTTGGTTATGTCAAGTTAAAAACAACCATTTTTCCTTACAGTAGAATTTATTTCATAATCTGGACTTGACTTCGGACAAGCAAGCAAATGGTCAGTGTTCACATTTGCATCTCTGTAGCTTATCACATTGCTACTGTGTCTCCTGTCCAAAAAATGTGGTCTTATTTGGTTCACAGTTAAACCATCAGTGTATCACAAGGTGAACTTATGAATTCGTGTATGTGGGAATGATGTGCTAGCAGAAATTATTCTCAGAGGTGGCAAATTCAAATAATCTCTATTTCCATTACTCTCAGCATGAAGACTTTCCCTAGCAGCATAGGAGATGATGAATTTTTCTTTTCCAATCTTTGCGTTAAAGCTTGTAGTGCAAACTTCATGTCCTGTGCGAGACGAGAATTTTAACACTTTGCTAATTAATCATAAAAAGTGTCTTTTTCTACTTTATGTTTCAGTAAGCATATGAGCACAAATCAGGGTGGTTGTAGGGTATACCTGTCATTCGTATTCTAGAAAGCCTCATGTCGATAGCCTGGAAATCCAAAGCTGAATTTTTCAGTTTTTTACTATCATTAAACCACACACCACATTGGGTTTTATCACGACAACTGTAATATACTATACTCCTTTTTATCCATAATTCTATGTCCCAGCCATCTCATTTTCTGCATTCCTGTATCAATATGGTAACTGGCAAATATGTTGATCAGGTTTTAGGTAATCAAATAATTCAATATATGTAGGGTATAATAAATAAAATAATAAAGTGCAGTAAAGATGTGGGTATGCCAAATACCAATTTTCAAGTCATTTTCCTATTCGAATAGTCTGGGTAGAAACTGGTTTTAGCACATTTTTTGAGGTTTCTGAACTGAGATTTTTTATAGGTTAATGTAGTTGGCCTAACCTCAACCTTGCTATAATCCCCAGGGACAAGGTACCCAATTATACCTCCACATGCCGGGTAATCCTTTTAGCTGCCTCATTCGGCATGTTGGAACTATATTGGGGCTATTCTTTTACACCCAGTCACCACAATGATAAATTAAAAACTTTTAAATGTTTCAATTAAAAAGTAAAAATGAAAATGGTTTACGATTTTTTTTGTTATTTTAAAATCAACTGAGATGTAATATTGTGTGTTATATTACTGAAGTTTTGTTTCTATTTTCTTATAATTTGCATTAGACTAATCTATAAAGAGTGGGTTGTCAATAAAGCAATATTGGTAATAGACCAGAGGAATATTTTGTATTCAATAAATTAGATTTCAAAAATGTATTAATCCTAAATTTAACGAAAGACCTTTTTTAATTTTAGTATTATCTATTCAGGTATTATGAACAATACACAGTGTTTGATCATCTATTATAAAATTATTATTGTTATTATGAAAAGGACATTTTTTATAAAAGTAGGCAAAATAATTCTGTATCAATATTTAACTCAAAACAACAAGAATCTGTAATATTACATTCAGTTTCTTTTTGCATAAAGTTGAGATGTTAAACTGAAAGAATGTCCTAAACATATTTTTGCCCAATTCAGTATATGTAGAGTGATAATATGTACTCTTAATCAATTTTGTAAAAATAACATTTTAAATTTTTTAATGGCATTGATTTGTTGAGAAAAATCTTGTGTAATTGATATTAAATGCACTAAATTGATTGGATATTTGATGAGGATTTAGGTTTTTGCTAAGACATTTTTTTATGTACTTCCATCATCTCGTGCTAAGTATTTTTTCCTTATATACTAAAGATAGTACTTTAAAAATTGGTTTCATAAATTTTATTACTGATTTTTAAGCTCCAACTAATTATAAGTGGTTATTTGCTGTAATTAATTGTGTAGTTTTCAACATTTCATAATTACTTTCCTATCTATATAAGCAAATTTAGTTTAATGGTACTAAGAAAAATAATGCATCTAAATTAATATTTATTGTGTATTTGAATAACTGTACAAATTTCTTTTGTTACGTAAAAGCTCAATTTTTTTTTACTCTTTTTAAGTACTAAATGTTAATAATAAATATATCAATAGGATTTAAGTAATTAGAATTATACATACATAAATGAAATATTAATGCGTTGAACACTATAAAGCTTGCATAATTGATTCTTAAATGAACAACTTGTTTGGTAACATTTTAATATTCATTATTTAATTTCAAGTTTTTTTTTTTTATCTTGGTAAGTTAAGTATCTAATTTTAAGTTTCATGTTCATAAAATGCCTATTTTATTCAATTCACTGAATTGAATAATAAACATTTTGTACAGGTAAATTCCATAGATATTTTTTAATTCCATTATGTTATTTAAATTTATTTAACCTTTTGTGAAATTTGGGATTTGATCATTCATTATATACGGTAGGTATATATTTTCCTTTTTTCAGTCTGTATTATAAATTCTCTTTGTAGAATTTATATATATTCTTTGTACATTTTGTGTTGTATTTTTGGAATTTTCAAAGTTTTTAGAAATTTTTATTATCAGTTCAGATTTTTGTTGTTAAAGGCTTATTAAAATACTAACTTGATTTTTCAAAGTGATGTTTTAAAATGGCAAATTATTTTTTACTGTGATCAATTGTATTTTTTTATTCTGAAATAGTATCTCAATAATTTATCAACTTAATGTCTGGATTTAATGGAAGTTGCAAAAGCTACGATCTTCAGCAGTATCTTTTATTAGTATGTACTTATTTAACATATGCAATGTTTTCTAAATTCTGACATTGCTTTTGTCAACCTAATGCGAAAAGTTTATCTAGTAAATCAACTGGAATGAAATTTATATTAGATATATATATCTTTTAGATATAAAATGTAGCGATAAATTAAAAGTTATTAAATGATTACAAAATTATTGCTTTATTTATAAATCAAGTTATTTTTAATATTCCTTTTCTTTTATTGTTTTATCACACTTATTAATAAATTGGCCTTTTTATTTGTTAGATGAAATTGCCTAGTAGTACTCTTATTTACATTTTCATTAAACTCAATTGTGCTTTAAAAAATCTGATTTAAGTTGTTACTGAGTTATTTACATCTTTATTTCTTGATTATTTTTAAAATATCTTATGAAATATAATTGTTCAGTTATATTTTGTAACTAAGTATTTTGGAAACAATCATTTGTATCCAATTTTTAAATAATAGTTTATGTTTAGGATCTTTTCTAATTTAAAATGATATTATAGTTTATAATAACATTAACTTTATAATTTGTGATGGGCTATTTTGCTTAGACATTTTTTAATTTATCTCTTAATTTACATGATTGGGATATGTTAAAAATGTATATTTTGAGAAGATGTTAAGTGCTCCCTCATTTAAAAAAAATTGTATGTGAGATTTTTATAAAATTGAATTTACTTTTTAAGCGAGCAAATTAATTTTTGTTTAAGTTCTAGAAATTACTTCTTAATCAGATTTATGTACTATAAAAAGTATCAACTGCCTTCAAGTTCTAAATTAAAATATTTATTCCAAAAATAACTAAAAAATGTAAGTTCCAAATTAAACCATTTTATAATATTATAACATCCAAATAACATGTAATTAAGTTTTCAATTGTGAGAAAATAATCAAAATTTCATGTAATCCTTTAAAAATAAACTTAAAAATATATAAAACACCATAAATTTACAGGGATACTAAAACTACAAATAAATTGTACACCTTGTAATATGTCAAGGAATTTTTAGACAAACCCATTCTAGTGCATCTAATCTATGTATTTATAATCTAAGTTTGGTGCATTTGGCATCCGTACTGTCTCCTACTGTTAATACAGGTTGCAAACTTGAGTGTTCTATTAAATGTTGCCAGATGTTGCCAATCTTGAATAATCCACTGTATTATGTATACAAGAATTAAGCTCAAGCATACTAGGATACTAAACACTGGAGGTTTCACTTAGGCTGACCACTTAATTGGGACAATTGCTTTACACCCCAGGATTCTTGACTTGAAAACAGATATGGGCATTGTAGGCCTTGGCCCCATGAGAGTTGTCATGACACTGAGTTTATAAATGTAAAAGATACAGGATTAATTCCGCTGTAGGAAGTGTTGATATCTTTGTTAAGTTTCGATTTAAAATATGTGATGGGCTTTTCATAAGAATTTTTATGGAAATGTCTAGTGTTCCTTGCTACTAGGGCTTTAAAATCTTATTTCCATAAAAAAAAATATGCTCTTTGCTGATTTTCAGTCTAATTAAAACTTTTTTGAATAATTTTTTTTTCCTTTTCTGAAGATCTTTAATATTTGACATCTTATTAAAAATGATAAAAAGAAAATTTTTCAATAGATTCCAAGATCTGTTAAGGTTCATACTGATGAGGTAGTCTGTTTCCCAAAATACCATTCCCATTATTCCTTGAAAAGCCATAAATATGGAATGAGTACCAAATGAGATTTGTAGAAATCTGAAGATGATATCCTGTTGAGAAGAGTTATTTAACCTGATAGGAACAGGGTTCCTCCTGATTTACATTGTAGACAAATGTCAACACTTGTACATTTGCAGGCACGTTAAGATTCCACTAGAGATTATCTATCTGTAATTAATTCTATATAAGTTAGTCTATATCAATTTTTATCACATTTCTTTTGGTGGATCATTATGTAAATGACTGACATTTCTACATTTTATACCAAACCAAGATATTGACACTTGTGGCTCTTTTTTTCATGTTAACATTAGATTGCTATGCGTATGGCTTATTGGCGGAGGGTGGTTATAGGGTAAAAAAAAAATGATGCTTTTTTTTTAAAATAAATGGTATTGAATTCAAAGACCTAGAGAAAGAGAGAATTCTCATTTGTCTTAGTTCTAAATTTTATGAAAGTGAAACATGTATGTATGTTGGAATAAAAATACTGTGTAGTTATGACTTGGTACATAAATGGAAACTTTATTTATCGCTCATCTCTGATAATTTGTTCCAATTTTTCATGTTTTAGATGTGTGAACATTTCATTCCATATCTTTGAATTAATTTTTTGTTTTGCAACCCAAGTTTTTAAATTTTGTATTCATATTGACAAGAGGATTTTGTGTGGAATAAGAAAAGTAGGTACATAAATATAAAATGTCTTGTAAAATTTGTGATTGTGTATGATAGATCCCAATGTTTTCATTATGTATTCAAAATGCTGGAATGTTTTTTTAAAATAATCTGAAGGGTATCAAGATTTTATTATAATTTCTAGTTTTAAATATTTTATAACTTTCTCAATGTGTATATCATGAACTTGTAAAAATATCTTTTTTTAAACTCCTCAATTCTACTTGCATGTCTCTACCAAGTTAGCTATGTTATTAATGCTGTGAATTTCAAAACTACTCGGGCTTAGTTGTTTGTAGTGGTTTGGAGTACAGTGTGAAAACTATAGATCCCAATTGAATGATCTTTTGTGTGTATAAATAACTAACAAAACCATCAACATGTGGTTTTGTTAGAGAAGAGACAAAGAATAAAATGCATTTTATCAATCTTGGAAAAACATCAAATTAGTAATCTAATTGTAAACTGTCAAAGATACTTGATCTACATTCTAATTTCATGAAACTTTGTTTCTTTTGTTGGCAGAATAAGACATTACAATGTTATTTGTTGGCACACTTCATGCATATAAGAATGTGTTACTGTACTTGATTAATTACATTAATTTAAATTATGATAAATGTTTAATCATCATTAAACATAAGTTTGAGCTGTAAATGTAGGGCTTTAGCAAATCTAATGAATTTTGGAAAATCTTTGCCTGTAACACTTCAAATTTGGCAGAATAAAATTTAATGGAATATTTCCAGTCTTTTCCATTGAGTTAAAATTGAATCAAATTTTAATGAAGAGTACAGATATACTAAAATAAAAAAAACAATGGTAAACTTGTTTTCAAATTATGTATTGTATGATAGTCCTATTATGTTTGAAATTCATAAGATCATAACAATTTGATCCTAATTTTTGTATGGTGGGAAAACTTGCACAATTAATTGTTTTTCTAATATTAACTAAGTACAGTTAAATATTTTCATGATCTGTATTCTAATTTTTAATATAATCCTTGATTCTTTACTTTCATATTTTTACATGGATTGTAGTCTGAATTCTTTTGATATTCTGGTGAAAATTACTATCCTGAAAAAAACTTACTTTCTGAATATACAGTTATAAAATGAATTTCTGTAACTGTATTAGCTGTTGCAGGAACTCTAAAATTTAATCTTGAAGTATTTTTTTCTGACTAGCTCAAGTTTAGCATCTCTTTTCCTTAAAGGTTTTAAAAGCTGAGAAGCAAAAGCATATAATGAATCTTATTTATATTGGTATCTACAAAAAAGCCCATTTTTATAAATATGACACTAATTCATGTATTTAATCTATTAGAGAAATCCTTGATAATTCATGTATATGTGTAATATTTTTATATATTCGCTTATATTATTTAATAAATTGTGTCATCACAATTTTATAATCGTGTAATTTTAAACAACTAATTTTTATGTTTAAATATGTGTATGTATACATGTATTTAAATATAATAACATAAAAATAACTTTAAAATATTTAATAAATAAGTTTAATACTCCTCAAAATATTAAACTTTGTAGCTCATATTTTTCTAAATTTAATATTAGTCTACTAGAGTTTTCTAAATCAAATAACTTATTCAACAGGGGAAAGTTGCATAACTTATTTTAAATGTACTGTACCATTATATATATATTACAACTGTTTCACTAGGCCAAAATAAATTCGTTAAATTCTTGTTAAAGATATAATTATATATATAAACTGAACGCAATAAAAATCTTGTCTTTATAGTCACAAGAAGATTCTATGCAAATTTATGAAGCAACGCGCAGCGCTGACTTGTCGATCAACCTGGCTCATTGCACGCATTCACGAGCTGGAGAATCAACTCAGAACTGCTATTGGCGCTTTGCAGAAAGTCTCATCCACTCTGGGGGAAATCCTCTTCGAGGAGCCACTTGCAACCTCTGACAGTGCTACATTATCCATGGCTGGCTCTGGTGATGTAAGCTCTGAAACTGTTTCGAAACATCCTAAAGTAAACAATTTAAATAGGCCTGTGAACGGGTATCTAGAACATAGTCCTATTCATGATATTGCCCATATTGGGCAGGAAACCTGTACTCCTGAAACTTTAAATAAGGAGCCGATTAAATCTGGTACATTTGACTTTAGTCAACCCTGCAGTAGGACACAAGCACTGAATATATCTGCTTTCCGGAAGCGTGATGTGCTCGTGACTACTGGTTTGCATTTGACGAACAGTAAACTTGCCAAACTGTCTAATCTGGGTTGTCACTGTTGTTGCCAGGATGAGGTATTGCCGTGTGTCCTCTGCATGGGCCGCTATCATTGTGTTCAGAGTGTTGACCCAGATTCCATGCCTCTTCTTGACAGAGTTTCCCTGTTGGATTCAAATTTCCATCCGCTCCTTTCTTTTAATAAAGGTAAGGGTGCCATTTCACTTGGTTGACCAATATCTGTATTTTCTCAGTGTAGCCCATAATGCTTTTGATTTTTGAGAGGTATGTTTATCAAGGTGTACCATGGCCATTTATTAAATTATTGATATGAACTTTATTACTTATTTTTGAGATCTCTTAATGTAGGTCACTGATTAATTCTGAAAAGTTCAGTTTTTAATTTAATAAATGATTATGGTGCATCATTGTCCATCAGGTTTCTCATGGCTGTACTCAAAGATTAAATGGTCGTAAATTCTGTAATGAACATGTGGTTATCTTTCTTTAGAAGCTACTTTTCAGTAACTTTATTATATATTTTAATATAACTTATATTGAATGGGCCTAGTTCTGGTATTATGCACTATTTTATGTACATTGATTTCATATTGTGAAAATAAAGGAAAAACTCAAATAATTTGTGATATGACTAAGAAAGCAGCTTAGATTTAATGAAATATATTTTTATGTAATTGTGATACGTTTCTAGTGGTAAAGTTATTAGTCACTGTACTGTAATGTAGAAAATGCATTTTTTTAAAATTATTAAATTGCTTAACATATTCTACAAATTTTTTTCTAATTTGACACATACTTTTATATGTATTTAGAAGACTGCTCTGATTTTAAGATTGCTCTTAAAAGAATATTTACTCAAATCATAAAATGTTAATGTACATTTATGGGGATAAGTTATTTTTCTCTGAAACACACACACACACACACATGAAATCACTTTTGGGATTTAACAAATTTCAAACTTTTTAATTCTACACAGTAATAAGTATTAATAATTTTTTATATTAGTAAAGTTCTATTAACTAAATGTAATTAAAAATAAAGAACAATAAAATTTAAGTTTTTAAATGAATTAAGTTTGATTAAATTAATAATAATTGTAATTTAATATTGTTAAAAATTTAATGGTGTTGATGTGCATTGTATAAATGTATGAATGGATTGTGTGTACCATTTTTTATTTATTTAAATTTGTGTAAAATTGTGCATTTTTTGTGTGAATTTGACAACAGAATTTTAAGTGTTGAGATCCTCTATCTTACTGAGATTTTTAAAGAAATTTTATAAATTGGCTACTATTAATAGTTTGTTTTTAATATTATTGTACCATTTTTATTTTCCTTATTAAATTTCTAAATATGAGTGTCTATATGCATAAAATGTATCTTTAGATATTTTGTCAAGTTCTCAATTAGTAATATTTAAATACTTTTTAATTTTTTATGTTTATTTTTGTCTTTATTTTGAATATATATTAATAAACTAACACTTTATAATGATTTTCATAGTCTAATGTTAGTGGATTCTATTGACCTTATTTTAATTATGACATAATCACAAGGATAAGTTTGTAAACTGTTAAACTTGTGAATACACATTTTGTACAATAAGGAACTAATTTTAATCCTGAGAAAAAAATTAATTTTAATAAAGTTACCAAAGACTTGATTTACATCTTTTTCTTCCTTCAAAAAGCTTTTCATATTTAAGTTAGTGTTATGTTGTCTTGATTTTTCCTGCTTAAGAAATCTGTCAGAAGAGTGACATTTTTGTTAGGTAGGTTTTAATTTTAAAAGTTTAAGGCTTTGGCCCTCTTGAGTAAGCTACAAGAATGGATGTTTCTTGTGATTTAGAACTCACTTTTATATTGGCTTTTGTGATGTATTCAGAATGTGGCAAGTTTTTTTATCATGCATTTCTTTCTCATTAAGAGTATATTTGATTGACTTATTCTTTAAGTGTACACAAATTAATATTTGTTGATATGAATTTTTTACTGAATAAATAAAGCAACTTTTGTTTGAGTAGTGAGAAAATTGATTGCATTTTTCTAAATCTTCTTTGCTTTAAAAATAATTGTGTGTTTTGATGCCTTGAAGTTTGCTTTCTTATAAGCTTTGAAAGTAATTTTCCATAAAACTATGCAATTACTTGAAATATTTTATATCTGGCTGGTAGCTGATTAGTCAGTGATTTAGTGTTAATTCAACAGATCATGAATTGAAATCTCAAATTAAGTTTTATTTGGTATTTAGTTTATATGTTGTGAGCTATAGATCCTTCTGAAATAACCATCTGCAAGAATGGTTGCTACAAACCTCTCTTATCCTGATGTTTCATGGAAGATATAATAAAATTAAATGAAGAGAGAGATCTGTTGGAAGTAATTTGTTTATTTATCAGGAAGAAAATTATTTAATTTCTTTTGCTTAACCTAATCCAGTTTTCTAAGCATTTTTACATTCTAAGTTGAAATTCTTTGTCTATAATTTATTCCTGTAGTACTATTTTATTAGAATGAAATTTAATTCTTTATCTGTTTCAACAATTCTTAACTGAAAGTTATGTAAGAAAATATGTACCTTTTTATGAAATATGCACTTTATTTCATAAAAAGCACTTTATTTCGTTTCTTCCTTATTTATGATGCAAAAGTTATTGTTAAACAATGCATGTTTAACAAAAATTATAACTCAAAATTATACTAAGTTAAAAATTCGTTTACCAATTATTATACAAATTCCCCTGCCTTAATATTTATGTTACTGTTATTTTAAAATTAATTTCATCCTTTAATTTTTTAATTTATGATTCATTAATTGTTATAATTATTAATCATGGTACAATTTCAAACAATTATGGCTTTGTAACTATACATTGCTGATTATCCCATTTATTAATGGGAAATTTAAATGAAACTTATTTTAAATTTTGACAGCATTTATATAAATAATGAATACTTTAAGTACACTGATACTAGGAGTAATGTGATTGGAATATCTTTAATATTTTTGTTGCATTTTATTCTGAGAATCAAAAAAGTTAAGCAAATTATATTTAATTATGTGTAACTATAAATGTCTTATTTTGATCACAGGAAGTATTTTAGTAAACAAGTTCTTGCGATTGTTAGGGCTCATTACTTTCATCTTATATTATTTGATTGATGCTTTCTAACGAATGATATTCCCTTGGCTAATCTTCTCTTAATTAAAAAATGTACAATAGAATTACTAAATTGATAAGATCCATTGTTCTTATTAACTAGATATATTTATCAAGATCTTGCTATTAGAATTTTTATTTTATCACCACTAAATTTGTGCTCTAACAAGTTAAAATTGAAATATATAATACATTCACAAAGTTTCAAAATTTTTAAATCAACCAATGGTTTTTCCCTATTAATACTTTCAAATTCTATTTCTTGTTATAGTAACTAGATAGCATCATATAGTATTAAATTTTAATTTCCAATTTCACATAACAATTTGTGTATATGGTTTGAAATCCACTACACAATTGTCTGCGGTACATACTTGAAGCATGCTTTATATCATAAAACCCATATGTGCAAAGAAAAAAAAATAACACTAAACAATTACATTTACACTTAGTTAAAACAATCTGTACCTGTACATTCATTTTTAACTATTTGTAATCAAGTTATATGCAATCTTTTTGCATTAAAATATTAAATTTCATAATTAAACTAACTTCTTCAGAGCAATATTAATTTTATTATTTGATAACAGAAATTTAGAAGAGTGCGTAATAGTGTGTAACTTGTTAAAGAGAACTTTTTTCAGTGTATTTAATGTTTTTTCAGTGTATTTAATGTGCGAGTTTATGCAAGACATTCTTTGATACCCATTGTAAGTTTGGTGCTTCTGAAACTATTCTATAGTTTTTCTGATGTTAGTGTTATTTCTTCTCTTTTAAAGTAAATGTTAAATTAGATTCAATTTAGTAATATTGTCTGAATTTATTCTTTATATTTTACATAATAAAAGTATGAACATATGATGATAAGTGTTTAAGTATATTTTTAAAAGTTAGGTCTTTAAAAATATGATCAGAAATTCTGCAGAAAGTAATGTCAATGATTTGTTTACAAGCCTGTATGCAAAGGTTGCATGCATTCTTTAAAACTTGTGGAAAAGGCAATATCTAATAAAATACTAAATTGCTCTGTCTTCTCACTGCAGCCTAAGAGTGAGGATGTGTTGTTCTATAAAAGTTGTTTTGTGATTGTGAGCAAATCAAAATACTGTGCTCTGTAAAACAATGAAATATTGTATTAAACTGGGCAGACTGCTGGAAGCGGTTCCAATGATACTTGAATTCTTAAATGGCACCATATCTTTTGGAAGGCCTGTTAAAAAGCACAAACTCATAGCACAGGATTCATTATTGCTGTCCAGTACAGTTGTGAATGTTAATTTTTCTTGTCTCTCAAAGTGCTGAAGCAATTAAATCATAGTTCAATACATCAGATAGAACCTTTAAAGTACTGGAAGTTGCTTCCTGACAAAGCATTTGTCCACTATACTTTGTTGTCAAAACAATGATGCTAGTGATTTTCACTGTGATTGACACAACTTCCCTAATATCTTTTTAAAAGTGAGGTCTGTCATACGGCTCAATTCATTAGTCAGTCTGTCAATACCAGAGGAACCTATTTTGTAGAATTTTGATTTGTAATGAAACCGTTCAATAAATTCATGTTTCACTGACATTATTTTCCATACCAGCCGTGTATTATGATATTTGTGTTGTATAGTAAACTGCTGATTATCCATGGGTTGGTTGTGTCTGTTGCAGATAATCCGCAAAACTATGAAAAGAATGACAAATCTAATGTGTAATTGAATAATTTATTATACAATAAGAAATATTCTTATTATTCGAAGAATAAAAATATTACCTATTATAAATTAATTTAATATATATTACAAATTTAAGAGTTTTTCTATTTTTATAGAAAATTATTAAATTTCTTTCTTTGCATTGAAACATTTCTCATTTATTAAAAATGGAGTGTTTTTTTTTAAATTAAAGACTTAATGGATAATTAGCAGTTTATTGTAATTAAAAGAAATTTAAATTATTTTAAATATTAACTAGAATTCAAAATTTAAAAAGTGGAATTTTACGTAATGTAGAGAATTGCACTATTTACAGAATTAAATAAAAAAAGCGAGTTAAGTACTTAAATTTAAGAATATAGTTATGTAGTTTATAAGAATACTGGATGGATTATTTTTCTTGCAGATGTACCTTTGATTTTGCATTTCGAGAACATTTTGAAAAAGAATGAAGGTCAATATCAAGTTGCTCGGCCTGCATCTCCTACTCCAAAGTAAGTTTTGGAAATATTATTTAATATGTTACTTTCAGATCTTGAAAGTATTCTGAATTTTTATTTTAATTTCTTTTTAATTAGAATGTATGGAATATATGTAAAATATTTAATTTTAATTTACATATTTTAAAGTATTTGAATATATTCCATTCATATTTATACACATTGAGGAATAAAATTTAATATATTTTTATGATTTCAAATATATGCTATCAGCTAATTAATAAGATTTTCAATTTCCTTTAAAATGGTTATCAGATCCTGATTTACATGTGATTAAAATGTGTTTGGCACAAAAAAGGCAATAATGCTACATTTCATTAGTTATTGTAACTCACTTCAGCATACACTGGCTGTAGATTTTACTTTTGACTGAGACATTCTATTAACTTATTTAATTCATCTAGCAAGTGTGCTTGAATGACAAAAACATGTAAATGTTTAACCTTTCTAAGTCATTGGTACCAATCATCTGCTTTATAAATTATTTCAATAAAACAAATGTTAAATTCCTCTATGCTATGATAGTTATGTTGCAATGTGTTATAGTACTTGAGTTTGGAAGTAAAACTAAACTAAAATAACAATGTTCTGTTGAACTTTACAAAGAAAATTTGACTTTAGCATAAGATCTAATGTCTTATAACAATATCATGTTTCATTATGCTTCAAAGAAAAAAATTGCTTATTATGTTACTTTTAAATGAAAAAAACATTGAGAGAAGCTCAATAGAAATTTAAATTTTACAAGGAAAAAATTTCTGAATATAAAATTAACAGAAACTCAGCATTTAACATCCCAGTAATTTAAAATGAATAAAATAACCTAACTTGATGATAATCTGACTCTTAATGGTAGCAATCTCAAAGCTTTTTGAAAGCGTTTTGTTGTAATAAGACATTTAATTGAACCTTGTTATTATTAATATTTAATTTAAAGTCTTAAACTTTTTTTAGTTTTCTTAAAACTCATGCCTCGTATTCTAAGAAATCTGAATAACATTTTTTCGTCTTTCATTGTGAGCAAATATGATTTTTGTGAATGATTCTGAAAAAAATATCTAATCCTTGTTTATTAAATATTTTGTCTTGTTTTTCATTAATTCTCACATTTTTGATATGCTACTTAAAATTTTATTTAATTTTTATAAGGCTGTAGCAGTTTTTACATTCTTAAGATTTTACCACTTTATGCTGATATTTTTATTTGTAAATTTATTTATCTTGTTCCTTTTATTTACTTATTTTTTGCACTGGAACTCAATTTGTTAAGTTAACATTTCAAATTATGAATTTTGAGAATTAAAAGTAGCTGTATTATATTTGTACAAGAGGATACTCAGTTTGTGAATTAATGGGAACTAATAAAAAAAAAACCCATTCATCTTATGAATTATTTTGTAAGTTCTTTTTTATATTTCTTATACTTACTTAAATGTTCTTTCTTTATAGATAAAGTAATATTGTAAGATTGATTGCTTACATAACTGCCAAATTGTAGGGTTTTGCCACACAGTGTAAATGATACTGAATGAAATTTTAAGTCTTCCTCAAATTTCTAGATCATGATTAGTTAGCAATCGTAAGATTGGTAATTTATTATGAAGAGCCTAAGCAAACTGTAAAATAAAAAGCCTTAAGGAAGAGAGACAAGTAATTTTATTTCTTATTACCTTTAAAAAAACTTATAATGCTTGTTTGATTACAGTTTTTTTAATCTTGAAATTAATTTTTATTCACTTTGGATTTAGTTTGATTCTAATTATGGTGGTTATAGAATTGAAGATTTTTTGATTATTGAAGATTAATAAAGTATTTAAAGGATATATATCCTTTTTCAGGTGTGAAAACTTTATTAGGAATGCTATCACTTGTCATGCTTTGATATTTTATAGTCTTGATTTCATTTTGTAGTACCCCTCGAAAGGCTTACCTTTGTTGGGTGAGTACGGATGTCCCAATCGCGAGGTACACAGGGATTTTTATTCCTTTCTCTCTTCTAATATTTTCTTTTTAATTTCCATCCCTTGACGAAAAGAAGAGCTTTCCATGAGTAGATGTTGTGATTGATTCTCATGGACAGTCAAAATCCCCACGTGTTGGTTGGCTGTGTGTGGCACCCTTTTGGATGGGTGGTAAATTGTAGTCTCATGTGTATTGATCACCTGTTACTTAGCTACACTCGTGGCTACTCTGCTAGAAATGAAACGAAGGGGTGACATCCTTGAGCTTGGCAAGAATGGTCGGTCTCCAGGAATGACTCCTAGTGTAAAGGTGTTGTCTAGCATCATTGTAAGTGCAGAGGCGAGAAGCATCATCCCATGTATGACTCTGTAGTGGGCGGTGCCAATGAGCATGAATATTATCTCATGGGTTCTAATTCTTTTGTTGTTGAAGCCAGTTCATTTACTTGTTACGTGTTGATCAGCATTCCAAACACCTTTCATGCCTCCTTTCTTCAGAACCTCATTTTCTAGTATAAAATCTGACGTTATCTGTTCTTAACATACAAAATGTTAAAGAACTACGATTTGAGATCTTGTTCAAGTTGGCTCAAAACAAGCTTTGGTTATTAGTAATTTAAAAAATATGGGTTCAATTCCAGCCAAAACATCATTTAAATGAGTCTTATGGTGGTCTTTCTAATCTATATTTCATGAATGTTATAGAAGCAGAATTTTTTGAAGAACTTTCTGATTAAAGAGTTTGTGCTGCATGTTGGATAAACATTTGACATGATTGTAGACTTATATTGTTCCAACATATTGTTTTAACTTCTCAAAAACCAGTATAACCGAAATCCATAAAAGCAGGTTATATACCAGCTGTAAGCATATCAAATGAGACAATTACTAACAGATGTCACCATGCATGTATACAAACATTACGAAACGGTGACACATGATTTTTTTTATAGTTTGACTGATGATACTCACGACGTTTTGCTTACATTTGAACGAATTTCAGTGTGCATTTTTTTTATTATGTTGAAAATGTCGAATTTTATGCCTTCCACCCATAATTTGCAGACAGCATTAATTTTTTGTTACAATCTGAAGAAAAATATTGCCGAATCGCATTAAATGCTTGTAGAAGCATAGGATTGCATTGCTGTAAGCCGTGCACAGTGCTACAGTTGGTTTGAAAAATTTCAAACTGATGAATTTAATGTGAGAAATGAGTGCTTGGCAGACCAGTAAAAAAATTTGAAGATGCTGAATTGTAAACATTACTTGATGAAGATGATGGTCAAACGCAAGAGCATCTTGCAGAACAATTGAATGTTGACGAGAGCACTTTTTCTTGTCGTCTCAAAACAATGGGCTAGGTAAAGGTCTGTAGATATGTATCACATGAGCTAACGAACTGTCAGCATGAAAACCGAAAAATTGTAAACAAAATGTTGCTTGCCTGCTCCAGTTACAAGTCATATCTCTATCGTATTGTACCTGGCAATGAAAAATTGATAAATTTTGAGAATCCCAAGCATAATCAATCATGTTGACCCCGGACATCCGTCCAAATTGATCATAAGACCGAATTGCTTCGGCTGCAACACAATGCAGTGTATTTTCGGTGACCAAGAGGGGCCAATCTATTATGAGCTTCTCAAACCTGGCGAAACCATTAGTACTGATTGCTACAAGCAACAATTAATTGATTTGGACGATGTTATACTCAAAAAACGCGAGCAATACAAGAAACGACAGCAAAAATTGATTTTCTTTGACAACACACATGGCCACCATGCTAAACCGACTAAGGACATCGTTAAGGTGCTTGGCTGGGAGCCTTTAGTGCATGCAGCTTTTTTGCCAGACTTGGCTCGTTCTGATTACCATCTATTTGCATCATTGAGACATGCCTTGCTGACCAATGCCTCACTTCTTACAAAAACGTCAAATTTTGGCTGGATGACTGGCTGGCCTCAAAACTGATAGTTTTTTTTTGGTGCGGTATTCACAAATTGCCCGAAAGACGGGAGAAAATGTGTTTCTAACGTTGGATATTATTTCAAATTAAGAAATATTAACAGTTTTTGCAAATTTTTTGTCTTTTTTTAAATGATCCTCTTGTTTCATTTGCATACCCCTGGTAAGTTGCAAATTTGTCAAATTCCTAATCCTGTTAAGTGCTCCAATGTCAGAAATGGTCGTTCTCAATAGCCATGTAGGAATCCTATACATGAAAAATGTGCACAATATGCTCAGGAAACTAATGCTTTGTACTTCAAAAGTTTTTAAATGTTGTAAGTGTTCTGGTTCACATCCTGCTGACTTCAAATCTTGTCCTATATGGATCCTAAAAAAAGAAATAGTTATAACCAAAATAAAACAGAATATTACTGTCTTGGAATCAAAATAAATAGTTAGAAACAGAACACCAAAAGTTGGATTCTCCTACTACTGTACTTTGCACAGTCTAAAATAAACAACTTTCCAACGAAGATAACTTCCCAGTATCTTCCCCACTTTCAACTTTGCAATCTAAATGCACTAGTATACCTTCAAGTACCAATAGCATAAAGAAACTTGAATCAACTTCTAATAAATCCAAGACTGATGATACAAAAATTAAAAAACCAAAATCTTGTGAAAAAAGTTCCTGAAGAACAAGGGATTTATCTTCACCTGAATCAGATGTGAAAATGGTCTCATCTTCCCAGACCATTTCAAAAAGTAGGAAGGAAAAGCATAAAAAATAATCAAATAAAACTTGTTCTATACGACATTATTAATTTCATGAAACTGTTGGGTTGCCAGAAAACATTTATCTGACTAATCTTTCTTGTTTTCATGAATTTGTTTTAATGTGCATTGCTCCTTGACTATCAATTTTATATGGCAATTCATAGCCATGATCACTCCTTTAAAAAGTTCATAATGATATTTGCATTTGAAGCTATTAATTACAATGATGCATTGGTTGTGAGGTGGAAATTAAATTGTGTAGGAGGGATTGCACTAGAATTTATTTTTAATCTGTTATTTCAGTGTTAGCAGAGTGCATTACCCAATTCAAAGGTTTGATGATTCTCCAATAAAAATGATAATCCAAACTTCTAAACCATAAAAAGTTGAAAACAGAAAAGAAAAAAAAATAATAAATGCAAACAAACAATTTTATACAAACAAAACAAAGTATAAAAATAAGCTCAAGTTTTTGCTTGTCAATGGGAATTAAAATTATTAATTTGTGGGATCTTGAAAGGCAGCCACTAGCCTTATGTACAAGTTAGTCACTAGCTTTAAATGTTAGCGATAGACATCCACTAGTTTATAAAATAGTAAGTGTCCATAAATTAGAGGCTCTTAAAATCTAGCATCTGTTACTTGTAACAAAGATTAAAACTTTTTCCAATTACATGATGTAAGTAATTTTAATATAAATGTAATTTCTATAAACTTCCTTCTTGAAAAAAGTTGTTTAGGAGATCAATCAGCTTATCAATATTTGTAACTGGGAGCAATTAATAAATAATGCTTGTGTCTCTTATTCTGCAGTTCAATTCAGCAATGGTTTCAAGTAGCATCTTGGGCCTAAATGTTGTAGCTTAGAATCCACTTTAAATTTGGTACTACTGTAATTAGTCTTTGTGTAAAAATTTTTGCTGAATATCAAACCAAGGAAATCAGTTCATTGGCCCAATTCTTTTATGTGTTGGTAGTGGTTTGAAAATGATAGTAGGCCATGGTTGAATTAGAGTCTGTAATCAAAAAATGAGAGGCAACAAAATTTTAATTACATTTAAAATAAAAATTTAAATTTTTTTCTATTAGAGAGAATTTCATCAGTGTTTGTTATAAAGTAACAACTTCATGATTAAGTATTTTATCTAAGTCTCTCAAAAATTTTATTCTGTGTTTTAATTTATATTGATAATTTGGTTAATATATTTTTAATTTGAATATCTGTATTACTTAATGTAGCTCATAAGAGTATTAAATTACAACTTCTCTTCTGTTCTAAATTAAACCAAATAGCAAAGAAATTAGTTAATATCAATTATATAATTGTAGAATTTTAATTTACTTTAGTGAGATTTTTAATACCAAATAAAGAGTTACTGGTTGTAATTTCTTAAATGGCATTTTTCACTTTGCTTCCTTTTTTAATAAGGAGAATAAATTTGCATTGCTTCACATGTGACATCATTATCAAATATTTTGTGAGTTCACTTTTAAATACTTTACTTAAAATTCACTTTAAAAACACTACTGCTATTCTATAATGCTGTTTTCATGCTTTTATTTAAATCCTTTTATGTTTAAATAGTGAATTTAAACCAAATCAATCACTTTGTGGAAGTATGAAATTTTCACAATTATGTTTAAAGAAAATTCAGGAATGGTATTTCTGCATGAACTAATTGTAAATCAATTTTAAAAATAACCATGAAAGCAGTGGCAATGACTTACATCTATTAAACAAAACTACAGCAGTTTGAGATGCTAATTCTCTGTTGCTTGAGGTCAAATCACACTACAAAATTTGGATGCCTATTACTTTTGAAATACTGACTTTCCTTAAATTAATTAGAATTAAGAAGTAAAACATAAACTTATACTTTGCTTCTTAAAATATTACTTTGAATTATTTTGTTAAAGAAAATATTAACTATTTTAGAAAAGCTCTTGATAATGACTTTTTTATTTAAAAATTTTGTTTTCAAAATGAAGAATAATAAGGTTAGGGTCATTTATGCAGCTGAAACTTTCTTTGTCCTGCTTTATCATTTTTAATATTTCATCGGGGTAGTTGAGGTAAAATGTAATACACATTTAAGAAACCAATGATCTGATAATCCATCATATTTAACTTATTGATTTAATCTTATATATTCAACTTGAATTTAAATGCTTTTTCCTTATTTTTCAGTCATAAAAAATTCAATTTTGGGACCAAGCCAAAGCATTATTCTGATGCCAGATCTCGTAGCCGTAAACTAAATAGATATGCTAGAACTTTACTATCTGCAAGTAAGTTGCTAATGTTTAAATATTAAAAATCTCAATTAAATCAAATTGCAAAAATGTGTTTCCATGTGCTTCATTCAATGCTAACTTACTGCTCTTCAAATGTGAATACAAACGTTTTTGTCAACAAGTACCTTCAGTTTACTTCTCATTTATTTGGTTATTACTTTTAAATTAAATCTGAACAAATGCATATTTTTATATATTTTAAATAGTTAATAAATAAAATCCAACTTTTTTACTTTAAAAGAACATCTATTTCATAACTTGTTATCTCAATAAGGTAAAAATACAAAGGAAAAAAAATGCAGCTTGAGAGATTTAAAAGATTGGAAATAATGTTACAATTAATGAAATATGGGTGCATCTCCATTATAGCAATGTAAGAAGTTATTCATTACAGAAAGAAATTTAAATGTTTGTTTTCCATTTAAATGCATTTTTCCCCCTAAATGATTCATTAATATTGCTTCAATCTTTTGTATATTTTAAATCAGGGGTGCACAACCTTTTCAGAATGAGGGGCCAAAATATGAAAAAAGATCAAGTCGAGGGCCAAAGCAGTTGTAAATGTTAAAACATGTTATAAACGTAAAAACACTTTTTTGTGGCAATACGCATGTGAATTACAATTTAAATTTTGAAAAAAATTGAGTAAAATTTAATGTGATAGCTGTGACTGAATATTTGAAGTTATTGATATTATGTTGGGCTTAAGATTCGTTGTGGCAATACGTAAAACAGAAGAAAGGTTCTCATCTGCTATTCTATTCCTTATTTTTGATTTGTTTAAATTCATTAAAGAAAAAGTTTGCTCACAAATGTAAGTACTGCCAAAGAAAGGTGCACATACAGCTGCATTTTGAACTCCTAAACGAACATTCATACTCTCGGGTAGCCATGAAGGCAACAAACTGAAAATCCGCGTTATATAAAAATGAACTTAATGAACAGATGTAAAATATTTATTCTGATGTAGAATCGTTTTCCTATCAGATTTTTTCTTTTGTTTATTTGAAAGAGTCTCATTTCTTTTTAAATTAGTCTTATTTTATTAACATTCGCGGGCCAACTTTAAAGGCGACGCGGGCCAATTTTCACCCGCGGGCCATAGGTTGTGCATCCCTGTTTTAAATGTTTTATCCTAGAATTTTACTAAACAATCTAAACTGTAGAATTCCATTGGAATAAAGAAAAATATACTTCTTAGTTTAAAATTGTATAATAAAATTTACAAGAATTTGAACATAACTTTTTAAATTAAACTAATGAAGTAAACTATAATGGCAGTTAAAGTAAAATCAATATAGGGATAAAACATTGACTTTCAGATTAATAGTTTGGGTTTAATACCCATATTAAGTGTAGTTTTTAATGCAGTATTAACTGTAGAGTGTCAATGAGATTAAACCAAGTCTAATATTTATGTAACAGGGTTTGTGCAACTCCTGTAAGCTCTTTAAATAGCAAAACAAATTTTTTAAAACCCTTTGAAACTCCTGGAATTTTGATTGACTCCTTGAAAATCGTGAATTGCTTCTGAAATTTTATACTTTGATATTTTTTTGTTTTGTTTTTATATAAAGAAGTTATTTTTAGTTTTTTTACTTTGATATTTTAAAATTTTCAATTAAATTATTTGAAAACCTATTTGAGTATATTAGCTCTTAACGTTAACAGTAGATGGTGGCATGATCATTATTAGATTGTTGTATTCTAAACTGTTTAAAGGTATAGTTCAGCCATAATAATTTCTTGATAATCGGATTTAGTAGTATCTAGATTTGTGTGTTTAGTGATACAATTGCCAAACAAGATCATGTTGTGTAAATTGATTCTTTTTGTATTTGCTTATGTTTTCTCAATATTGTTTAACATTCACTGAATATTAATTTTTAAATATAAAATTTTTAATTAAAATATACTTTACATGTTCCCCTTAGTGAAAATGGCGTATAATTTACATTGAATTGAAAATAATTTGCTTATTGCGAATCGGCATGATTTTGTATAATTATTTCGGTTTTTAATTCACTAATGTGAAATAAAGGCTGAAATGTATTAATTTGCCTGATGGAAAGTATATTTTCAATGACAAGTGAACTCGGGAAAAGCTATTCAAAGATTAGTTTTTGCATGGTTCAGGGAAAAAAAAACATGCCTATTGTCTGTTTTGCAAGAAAGACTTCTGTTTATCTCAAGAATAGTTGAACTGGCTATGAAATCCTATATGAAAGAAAAAAAAACAAAAAAACATGTATTTATTAGAACAGACTACTATCAAAAAAATGTGCTCATTTAAAAGGTTTTCTCACTAACCTTATTCCTGTTAAAGAATGTGAACCCACAATGCATGTTCTGAAATTTTATATTCATTTGTTTCTTCAAAAGAAATTTTAAAAGCTGAAATTCTATGGATTGAAGTTTTTAACTGCAGATTCTGCTACAGTTCTTTCAACAATATAAATTCCCTTTCAAGTAATGTTTCCAGACAGCGCTATTGCAAAGTAGTTCAGTTGTGGTGAAAAAAGTATGCATTTTTAACAGTTTATATATAAATAACCGAGAAATAAAAAATATATTTTTGAATGAGTGATTAAAGAAATATAAAAGCCTGGAATATAGATATGAAGTTGTGTGTGTATTGTTTTAAAAAAAATTGAAAATAAACAGAAAAATTAAAAATTGCTTTTATTAAATAATAGTTTAGAAAAAAGTCAAATTGTGAACGTTATCTAATAGTTGTATGTGTTTTGAGTTAGTAAATTTATATTTGAAAAGAGGTTGTTCTACACATCTTAAAATACTCAGTGAATTAATAGATAAAATCTATTGCAGGTATTTAAAAACTCAATACCTTTTATTTTATATAATATATAATCCAGTAATGTAAAAAAATAATTATTTAAGTAAAATTTCTGTTATAGCTGTGAATTTATTAAATGCTTTTGAAGTAATCATTAAATATAATTCTAACTTAAATAAAAAATATTCTCATTATTCTTAGCTGCTATTTCTTTCTATTATTTATAAATATAACAGAAGAATATTACAGGCGAATAATTATTTGGATGTTGATTCCTCTTCTAAAAAAACTCAGTACAACTCTTAGAATTTGATTATTAGAAATCTGTACGAATGTATGTACATTTTCAAAATATCAGTATGTTTTCAGAATTATGAAATCTTCTCTGATTTATAAAAGAAATCCTCTTTATTATGTATAGCAGTCTTTGGTTTGTAATTGGATTTGCATAGGAATTGATTTTTTATACAAATGTTGTGAATAATGTTACAAGGAATATTGTATCATTCTTCATGGAGATATGCCTTAAAATATTTATTTAAAAAAAAATTTAAATTGTAGAAAGCATTTTGATAAGTTAAATATTGTATTTGGTTATACATACAGTATTTAATATTATCTGAAAATATTTTTTATTTTCTATAAATTATATGTTTTTTAATGTAATTGATTTTTTTTTCCCTAGAATATCGTAATAAACAAATAAGAAACTCAAAGCATTTGAGAAAACGTTTACTGTTTGGAAAATGGAGGAGGTTTCGCAACAAAAGTAAGTTTTAACAAGGATGTTAAAAGTTATAGCTTATATAGGGTTATGTATGTATGTGTGTTTGTTTTTTAAAATATACTAATTACTATGTAATTTAATTAAAAATGTTAAACACTTTATGTACCTTGCTATTTTTTCAAAATATTGTTTTGCAAAAATCATTTTTATGTGCCTTTTTTCTTGAATTAAGCTTAAATTTATCAAATTAAAAATAAATTTTAAAGAAATGGTGTTAGTTTTTTTTTATTTAGGTTATAAATTTATGTTTAAAATAATGCAATATCCTTTATACCTTATTGTGAAAGAAGCCACATTTTTACTGCATGTGGCTTGAATTTCAAGAAGTTTCCTCCTTTTATGTTAGTATAGCTGACTTTCATAGAAAAAATTGCAAAAAAAAAACATTTATAATTTACTTTACAAAAAGAATTTACAACGTAAGCTACAAATTCTTCCCCTCACATATCTACTGTTTTCCTTTTTTTATCCCCAAAAAAGGCTTTCACCATTCTTATTTGCTAGGTCTGATTTTTTTAAATTTAATTTTTTAAATGAAAGTCTGGTTGCTTAGTGGTATATTTAATGCTTCCAAGTGCTCAAGTTGGATCCTTAGCCTAGGCAAGGTCAACTCAGCATTGTCCCTCCAGTGAGTTGATAAAGTAATGCCAAGTATGTAGGGGAAGTAAAAACTGGAGGTTTCGCAATAGGTTGAAAATCTGTGATATGGTTTGCACCCCTGGGCCATCTGGCCTGTCATGCCTCAGGTTTAAGTATTTTTATTACCTACTGTTAAAAACATTTAACTATATAACTTAAACAACTTCTTATTGAAAAACAAGCTTTTTAATTTCATATTTTGAACACTTTATTATACTTTTTAAAATTTCTTTATCCATTTAAACAGAATATTTAATAGCTTCTTTTCAAACTGAAATTATAATTAAAAACTTTCATTCTTTATGTAAATTTTGATTATAGTTCTCAAAGCTAACTCCTCACACTTAGTTTCAACTACTAAATATGATGAAATATTAAAAAAAAATTAGTTTAAGCAGTTTAGTTGATTTTTTAAACTACATATTGTAGATCTTTCAGTGTTGTATTAACAGCAATGCTTTTTTATATCTCACAAGTGCCAAGCAAAAATTCTTGGGATTTAGATATGCATTGAATTTATTGTATAAATTCTTGAATGATTAAATGGGATTTTTGCTGTCTATTTGCTTATATCTTTATCATTCAGTCTGCTTTTATTTCATGATATGTTATAGTCCTTTGTATGTTTATAATAATGTATAGCAAATGCAGGAAAAAGGACGTTGGAGAGCAAGATACAATTTTGAACTGTACAGGTTCTAAAAGGCTGTGGATTAAAAAAATCGTCCATAGTAACCAATTAAGATGACTTGGCTGTGTTTGGAGAAGCTCATATGATAAGTGCACTGAAGCTTAACATTAAAAAAAATTAAGATATGTTGGGCTAAAGGAAACTCACCTGCTAGATGGTTGGAAAAGGCCTAAATGTTTTAAAAATCAATAATTGTAGAGTTGTTTTGTTAATGATAGAAGATGCTGGTGAGAGTTTGGGGTTAAGCCAGCCTAGGCCCAGAAAGAGCTGTTATGCTTTTGAAAAATGTGTAGCAGATTAAAAAATGATAGCCTTTTAAAGATGTTTTAGTTGTAACTTGAGATCATGTGTAAATATTCCTTATGATTGCATATTTATTAAAGTAAGAATATATTTAATTGATATTATTCGAATATAATTTTATATCAAACCTAATCTAACATTCTTTAACATTAAAATTGAAATTTACTAAAATTTTTCACTTCTTTAAAAATAAAATAATAAAAACTTTGTAACACAACATATTAATTAATTGTATTTAAAACTTATTTGAGTTGATTTTGTGAGGTATTATATAAATATTTTTTCTCAGTAACAATTAAAACTCGTTTGATGTTTTTAAAGAGATTGCTGAAGCTATCTTAAAAATTGTTTGAGGTTCAGTTAAATTTTTTAAAACATTGTAATAAAATAAAGGTGGTAATTATGTATGAAATGATTTTATAATTTTAAAAGTAACATTAAAACATTGAAAGTTTTTATTGATGTAGATTAAACTTAATAATTATCTTCAAAATGAGCAATTATTTTGTTTTCCTATAAAGGTTCATTACAAGCAAGAGATCACATCAGAAGAATTTCTATTGATTCGAGTGGAAGTTCACACGACTCTCCTGTACCGTCTCCAAGTTCTGTGTTTGAGGATGGTAAGATTAAATTTGTCTTCAAACAAAGGTTATTCTAATAGAATTGTTGTTTTGTTAAATATTTTACCATATATAAATGAAAATTTGAATCGATTAACATATCCCTAGTAGTTACTTTGCATTCGCGATTTATATTAATTTCATTGCTATTTTCTTACCAGTTCTGAAATGATAGTTGGAGCCTCTTGTATTATAATTAACTATCTGTAGTTCAGTGTAATTTCTTAACATGGACTGATATTCAGAAGTATTGCTTATTTTGAGGTTCTTGGATGTAGAAACAAAACTTGTTTAAGATTAAAGTTTTGAAGGAAAAAAAAATTGAATATTTTAAGTCTGAACTTGTTGTTAAAGAAATAAGAGAATATTTAAACTAAATTCCTTTTGGGGTCTTGAGAAAATTAAAACTTAATTGTGAAGTAGCAGAAACTACTTAGTGGGCTCTTTCAAACTGGCAGATTTGTAGTCTTTTTACTTAAGTTAATATAGTGTACAATATATCACTTAAAGAATTTAATACACAATAACTTAAAATCTCAAATGCTTAGAAGTAAGGTGCTGGTACTTTTTAGACTGATTTATTTTGTATATCTATATATGTAATCTCAAGCAATCAGTATGTGATATATAATGTCTCAGAAGTTGATTCCATCTGTATTGCATATCAGTTTATATTAAGATGGCTCTGGAATATTCTGTGAAGATTTTTAATAGTTCTATTAAATATAGAGAGGTAGAGTAAATCTTGAATTTTACTGTCTTGTTTGTTGTAAGATACAATACAATGAAAAAAATTACATGAAGACTAAATTGTCCTGAAATTTTTTATTAAATGACCAAATAGAAAACTAATATAAGAATTAAATTTTTGGAATACTTTTTATGCATTGAATATGTTGCAGAACATAGATAATAGAGAATTTATTTTAAAAAAAACCACTCCTGATGATAGTGCAGAATAACACATTTCACTTTTATCCACATTGTATTGTGCTTAGGCTTTTAATTGCAAGATCAAAATAAAATACATTCAAGACATTTTGAACAGCTTCTAGGATTTTTCAAGTTTCTGATTCATATGCAACCTTGTTGGGAAATAAAAGTAATTGAAAATTCACATAGTTATGAAAACCATCATATTTTTTTATATTTTATAGATTAAAAAAGAAAAAGATAAATTATACTTTTCATGCATGAAATATATTTATAATATTCTTGGTGATATAAAAATAAATATTGGCAAATATTAGCAAATTTTCTTTGGGAATATTTTTTCATGCTATGAAATTTTCTTAATGATTATTGATGGAAGTATATTAGAAATTAGAATTAATAAGGTAAACATGAGTGGCAGTTCAAAAATTTAAAGGTAAGAGTTGATGTTTTATTATATTGAATAAGTATGGGGAGCTATTATCTAATAAAATAAGTTATGTTACAAAATGTTTTCATTGCTTTACCAATTGAAATTTAGCTTCTTAATTCAGTGGCTATCTAAAGTCAGATATTTCTCTAAAAAGCTTTATCTAATAAAAATAATTAAATTTATCACTAAAATTATAATTTATAATGAAAAATCTAATTTTCCAATTACAAGTATTGATTGAATGTAAAACCTTGTTCTAAAGTAGTTTATCGTTGATGTAAAAATGTTTACAATGTTTCTGAATTTATGGAATTTAAATTTCAAAAGTATGATGCTATGTTCTTATATTTCTAGGAGGTGATAGCTCAAGAAGACGTAGAGATGACAATCAGTTTGATATTGATGATGTTATTATTCCTTACAGCAACAAAAGTGTACGTTTAGTGGAATTTGAATTCAAAGATATTATTGTACCAAGGTTAGTATTTTATGTATATTTTGAAATATTTAATTTTAAAATTAACTTTATTTTATACATACTAATTAGATTGCTGGAACACACACTTTGTTTAACTTTTTCTTCATTTGGAACATTTTTCTTCATTTGTGATGAAATTTAACATAAGATTTAATTTTATTTTGGATGTGACGCTTTTCTTTAACTGACTTAGCGTTCACTGACGTATCTGATACGTCACAATAAACTGGTCAATTAGCAGCCAGCATTGGCAGAGATCCGTCACAATTTTCCAACCTAAAAGCGGCCATGACGTATATTTTCACACAGTAGAAACCACTTCCTTTTTCTTTCCCCCTAATGGATGGGTCTTAATGAATTGAACTCCACTCCTCTAAGCCATTTCTTTTGAAAACTTAAATTGGGACTGATTTTCATGCCAAATATCTAAATCATTGATTATTATCGCCAAGATTCAACTCTAAAATTTAATATTTATGATTTTACAAATGAAGTACAATTTTGTTTAATAAATATCTTTTTTAAATTTTACTCTTAAATATAATTAAGTTAGGTGATTTGATTAGGACAAAGACTTTATATTTCTATGTTTTTAATTTGTTTCTGTTAACGCTTGCCACCTTTCTTAAGTCTATTTTTGACCATTTTTCTTTTTTTCTTTATTACTTTCATTTATTTTAGTTAATTTAATTCAGTTTTTTTGTTTTAATGACATTTTATAAACTAGTTATGATTGAGATAAGCGAATAAATTTTGTAAATGTTAATTATATATTTAATTCATAATGAAAGAGCTCTTGCATTTATTAGTAAAATTGATGGATTTTGAATAATTAATAATGTCTTTAGTTATAATCACTCAAATTCACTTTATATTATTCACTAAGTTAACAGTAAAACACTGAAATATTTCTTTATTTTAAATTACTAATATTTAAATTATAAATATTTAATTTTAAATTATAATAAACACTGTAAATAGTTTTTTATTATTTTTACTTTTCGAAAAATAATACAAAAAATGTGAGGCATGTTTTTTATTTTTATCTACTTTTTTGGATGTATGATTCATTCTAGTAAACTGTTAAATATAAGCAACCCTACATAAGATAATAAAGTGGAAAGTGACCCCCCCCAAAAAAAAATCTCCGCTGTGAATGTTTTCGGGGGGAGTAAGAAATTTTCCCATTAAGAGCGAAGAAATAACTGACGATTTTTAAACAGTTCAAGAGAAGTAAGTAATGAACGTAGAAGTACAACATTTGGTTTTGAGGAAGGAACACTTTTCGCAGAGTCATAAAATATTCTCAGATGCTGAGTCTGTTAAAAAGTCCTTGCGAAAACAATTTTTAGTTTTTATTTCATTACTGAAGATAGAATTTAAAGGTGAAAAGTCTAATATAAGATTTCATTGATTTGTTATTCAAGTTAATCTTTATTTTTACATAGTTAAATATTTTTTTACATTCCAAGGATTTAAATGATTGATTATAAGTATGAATCTTTTTTAGAAAATTACATCTTCAGAAATTAAATTGACCTTACAATTCCGATAGATTAATTAAATATCAATTGTATTCGAAAGTTAGAAATTCAGGAGTTACATTTTATCTTGTGTATTGTCTATTGAATTTTAAAACAGGATAAAAGCAAAAGAATTTAAGCTCATTATATATTAATTCTAAATTCTTGAATGGATAGTGTAAACAATTCTGATAAAAAATTTTCATTGCAAGCATTTTATACCTTTTCAATAATAAAGCAGCATTTTCAGGTATTACAATCATTTAGGTAGTAGTATTAATGGTTTGCTTAATTCATTTTCAACACATTTTTTTACTTAGGAATCAAATTTGTTATTTTTATTATAATTATAAATGATTCAAATCAATGATATTTTTCTAAACTTTTTGTTATGTATTGAATTCTTTCATTGTCAGTTTGATTTTGAAATGTATATATTTATACTTGTTTCTTATTTTCAATAGATTTCTTTATTGAAAGATTTTATCAATTTAATTATGATATCTCCTTGTGTAACATAAGTCTAACCTAAGTATTTGCAATTATCAGCTATACAATGCAATTTCATGCATATTCTCAGTGATTTTGAAGTTTTTATTTGGCAACTTATTTTTCCATTGGTGTCATTCATTTGTAAAAAAAAAAAAAACTTATCACTTAGTATTTTTTACGAAAGAATATAGCAATTTTGTATTTTGTTTTATTTATAGAAATATATATTACATGTATGTCAGTCATCAATATAAATTACATTTAACAAAAATTACTTAAACTTTTTTAAACATTTGTCTATGAACTTTTCTTGAATTAAGTGAATGTGCTAAATTGAAAAAAAATCTTTGATTTTTTAAACTAGTCAATGCAGTATGTATATTTTTTTAAAATATATACAAGGACATATCTGTATCCAAATGTTCATCACATTAAACAGTTATTTTTGTTATATTTGTTTGGCAAATTCATTTCTTAAAAATGCCGAATAATTTGTGCTGTATTATTCTGTTACTAGACTGATTGGTTTTTATTTAAAATTAAAAAACAATTACTGTTGAATTTTTAAATCTTTTCATTATTTTTCTGTCTAATGCCTTTGCCAGAATTGAAAATCTGTTTTTAGCATACAGAAAACATTGTATGTGCTTGAGTAACATTATGTAACATTTTTTGAAATATTGAATTTATTTTAAATTTTGAAACCCTCATTAACTCGTAAAAGTTTTAGGATTTTTAAAAATTTCATGAATTTAATTTTTATATATTTTATTGTAAGAAAAAATTGCATTAAAAATTGTACTGTAAAAAACTATAATAAACTTGATGCTTCAACTTAATTCAAGAATTATCTTGTTTGTAAAATTTTAAAATTGATTGTTAATTTTAACATTTCTTTTCAATATTTTACTGCAATTGTTTCCCAAAAACTTTATAGTTGATTATTTATTTCTTCTAGTCTTGGAATTTTCCCACAAAATACTAATAAATGCTTTCATATTTAATAAAGCCAAACTTGTTAAATATTAATTGTGTAAAAAGTTGCAGAAAATAATCTAGGATTTAAATACCACTTAAAAATATTTTTTGTGCATTTTAAATTTGTTTGATCAAATGTAAATTTTGTAATGCTGATTTTTTATTTTTATTTTCATAGCTTTCGGATAGATGGAAGTGAAGTTCAAAATGCTTTTATTCAAGTAAGTTTTCATATACTGTTCTTAATCTGATTTTGTCAATTTAAATGACTCCCAATTTTCAACTGTGCATTAATTTAGGTTTGTTTACATTTAAAGCTTACACATGTGATAAATCAGCATTTGTGCATATATTAGCGACTATTTTTTCTCCTAACAAATTTGATAGATTTTTAATTAGAAATATCATAATATTACTGTGGCTTTTGAGTGTGAAAATGGAGATCATGAAACACAGGCATAAATAAATTATAAAAATCAAAACTGTTCTGGATTATATTTATTTTGAAATGAGGTGGAAATGCCTGTGTTCTACATTTATCAGGTGGCTTGATGTTTTGTGGTGTGATCTGAAAATTATTTATTTTCTTTGCATTAGATTCAACATTTATTTAGGATATTTTCATTTATTTTAGTTTATCTTAAACTGTATAAATTATAAGAAGAGTTTCTAATTAATATTTGTCAATTATTTTATAATTCTGTCTATTGTGAATGTAAAATATTACAATATATTGATGTTTAAAATTCTTTTTGGTGTCAATGAAGATTTTACTGTGAAATTTGAAAATGTGATAATAAAGTAACAAAATTATTTAAAATTTTAGAGTGAAGATTCAATTAGCAGTGCAATTTTTCTTAAGTATTTACTATCATGAAAAATTCAAAATATTTATTTTAACTGTAAGAGATGTGATTATTTTCAATTTGTTACCTTTTGTCATTTTTTTAAACAATTTTCTCTCTTGTAATCTTTTTATCTTTTTTTATTGTAAATTTTCTTAAGCACCTAAACCAATTGTCTAACCAAAACCGCTGATGGATGTTTTCTATTTTGAATACGCTAGTTTTATTATTAAAATGGTTATTTGTATAAGCTTTATTTGCTCAAAATTGATCATTAATTGACTTGTTAAACTATGATTCTTAATGTTAAACGATAATATTTTAATTTTTTTTAAATCTTTGTTTCTAATTATACTTTTCTGAATTTTAGGAGTCCTCTGATATTGCTGTGAAAGAATTTGGTCAAACTGAAGAAGTAAGTTTTTGTTAATTATTATTGCTTAATATTTAAAAATTTGTCTTGCATTTACTTTAGTAACAAATTATCTACTCACTTTCTCCCTTCGTAGTAAAGAACAAAATTGGTTACCCAAAAATGATTTTTTCTTCCTTCAGAAACAAGAAAACTTATTCTTTAATATTTTGAAAAGATACAATTAATCCTTTGAAATTAGTAAATTATGTATATAGTTTTAATTCAAAATTAATAATAGGGTTTAAATTTATATAATGATTTATTTCTAATGCCTCAGTTAAGAAAAAGTTGTGCGTTTATACCTCTTTTTAATGCAAGAGCGAATTAGCAGGTGATATCAGAAAAATGATTTTGACTTAGGAAAGAATTTCTATAATAACTGGCTGCATGGTGTGCAGAGACTGGACATACTGTCTCGTAGTAAGAGTAATTTTGTCCATTTCTGCAGAAAAACCAACCTGTATAATGATCCTACAATCTATATGGACAATACACCCATCCCTGTTGTCAACGAGATAAAATTTCTGGGTATAATTTCTGACCGAATACTAAATTTTCTGCATGCTCTTCATTTGCGGAAGAAGTTCTAGCGATTGCTTAATATCCTCAAGGTGCTTTCTAATGCATCTTGGGGTGCTGATCACTTGTTACTATTTCAGTCATTAATTTTATCTTGTATTGATTATGAGTGTGTTGCATATGGATCTGCTAGGTCTTCTGTTCTACGCAGACTGTATACAGTACATTACTCTGCTTTGAGAATATGTTTGGGCACATTCTGCACATCACCCTCCCAGAGTTTGCATGCAATTTGTCATCAAATACTTCTAGACCTTAGACAGATGTAGCTGTCTCTCAATTATTATACTAAGATAATGCCTGACCCTCATCATTCATTATGTTCCATGACTGTACCTGCACTTATGACATTGTAGGATGCTTGATCATGTAGCATACCACCTTTTCTCTTACAAACAAAATTAATTTTTTTATTATCTGACCTATATGATCCCCGTTATGACAAAACAGACTTTTTATTACGCCCACCTTGGTGTGATCCACTGATTAAAATCATTAATCCTTTTGCTCATTATACAAAATCAGACCCAACAACTGTTGTTTTTCAAATCACACATTTTTAAGGATTTTATTGGACTTCCATCATTTTTTGTTACTTTTAGCAGAATTTGCATTTTGTGATAAAGTGACTGGAGAAATTGAAATGTATGTTCATAAAGACCTTAAATAATTAAAAATTTCTAAATTAAAAGATATTTCTGGCAGTTTTAAATATCATTTTCTCACGAAATTCCCTAAACATCCCTGAACGTTGGTTTTCTATCAATAATATTATAACTCGAGAAAGGTGCCGATTATCAAGACCTTGATGTTCGTTAATTATGAATGTGTAAGGATTTTATTGGTAGTAGTGAATATGTTGTTAATTTAGTTACAATATCATATTTACAGTACATAAAATGCTCATTCTCGATATGATTTTTACAACAAAATAAAGAAAATGATGAAAAGAAAAGAAAATGCTAAGCAGAACATGAAAAAAGACTGTTAAGAAATTTCCGACAGCAATGAGAATTGCTGGAGAAAATAATCTTTTAAAGATGAAGCAGCAGATCGCCAGTTGATCGATAGTTCACAAGAAAAACTAAGAAATGCTGTAAAAATTATTGAGTTTCAAGAAATAAAAGTTGCTGTGATATGTTTGCTACCAATGATAAAATTAAAGGTTTCAGAAAAATCAGCTTTACCTTGACAAAAAATTGCACAAATTAAGAAACTAATTTTTTCTTATTTTAGAATTTGAAGTTTTTGTATCTGTAAAATTATTTATAGTTGTATTAATAAAGAATTGTTCAGTAATACAAGCTCATACTCTTAAATACTCTTAAAAGTATATTAAATTTGAATAGTTAACTTTACATAATATTTAGGATATGTATATTAGCAATTATTTGTTATTTAAATTTTTTAATTTTTGTTGACAATGCAAAGTTAAAATACTATAAAATTTTTTTTTTTTTTTTTTTTTACTTTAAACTTAATAAATTAAGATTTTCTTGAAGTTTCTAGAAAAAGGATCCTGAATTTTTTTATTTTATCCACTCTTTGACTGTAATTCTTAAAAATAAAAAATAGTCTCATTGATTTTTGCAATAGTTTATTATTTACAAGTATGATTGAAAAATGATGCATATATACATAATATGCATATTTGTGGTTAAGAACTATTTCTAAAATAAAAAATATTATTTAAGATGAATGTTAATACCTCAAAATTTTTTGATGTGACTTTTGGAAAACTCTTGGAATTTAATTTTTAGAAATGTGTATGAATCCTGAGTTATATGTAATGAGGAATGAAGAATTTCTGTTTTTTATGAAGCTGAAGAACATGAAGATAAAAATAGATATATTCCGCAGTCATAATTTTGAACAAGTTTCAACTCTGGAAGATGGTACGCTACTCTGTCACCTATTCCAAAATTGCCTTGATAATTTTTAGAACTTGTGACATGTCATGATTAACTTTGTGAAATTGCATTGTATTAGTATGACTGGCTGTCTTTTGCTCTTAGAATAAAATTATGAATTTTTGATCTGCAATGCATATTTATTTGACTTTGCACTTGAAAGCTATACGAAGGCTGAATTTTACCAAGCTGCAAGAAAGCTTATAGCCTTTACTGTTGTGGTTTGAAATGGAGAGTGATTTATATGACCTTAGTAATTTGAGAGTAATTTCACAGGAAGTTATACTTGTATTTAGCAGATTAATTTTTTTGACCAAATTATGCTGTTAAAAGCATTGTCCATTCAATAGCTTGTCTAATTTTTGAGAAAAACAAATTAATTTTTTTATTAATATTTCTTTGAGAAAGTTAAATCTAATATAGAGCATACCATGGTCCCTAGATTTATTTAATATGCTTATATGTAAATTAATTTTCATGCAGATTATTGATGTAAATGAGCTGTTTGTTACATTTTTTTCATTTCAGTTATTCTCGCTACCATATTTCTGTATTAATTATTTATTTTATTAAACAATATGCTTGTAATTATGGTGTATAAATTTTCGAATACTGATGCAAACTCTTACATTATCATAATCTGCCTTTAATCTGCTCAGCCAAAGTAATAATCTGAATCATTCTTATTTAAATTTTGTATGCAGCATCAGGTAAAAGAATATTGAATAAATTTTATTTTCATAAAATTCATTTATAATTTTAAGTAATGATTGCTGAAATAAAATATTGTTTTTGAGTATTTATTTAAAAGATATGACAACCACTTTTTATATTTTTAGATTGTAACTGAAGCTGCGTTTCTTGCAAGGCATGACCCTCTTGAAATAGATGAGAAGAAAATCAACAGAAGACCCAGTGCCTTGAATCCGGTACCCATTCCAAAGAGAGCACGACGAGAACACAGGCTAGACTCTCGCGCCGACAGCAGTGGCGCAAATACTCCTGATCCAGTCTTATTTTGTGACCAAGACATGTTTCAAGATCACAGCTCCATGACTGCACCCACACCACCTGCACTCTCCCCACCAACCACACCCAGCTCAGCTAACCTGGTTTCTGATGATTCTCAGCCTTCACTTGGCAGCACGTTGGCAGCTCGCGTTGAGAGGAGGCGCACGACCTCTCTCAAGCGTCTGCCTGAAGACCAGGGCAGCAGGCTGGGAGTTGACACTGAGGAAGTGGCACCCTATGAAATGCGCACCTTCCCCCTGACAGATGACCAGTATGAAGTGATTGCTGCCGACCCTTACGGTGAGGACATTGAGCTGACGGTGAGCGGTCCCAGCTCTCCTGCGTCTCCAGGTAGCACCACGCTGAGCACGTCCACCATTGAAGATGTCACTGATCCCGAGTGGATGGTCTTGAAGAACAATCCATCTCACGAGTCTGGGTTGAAGTTGAAATTAGCCAAAAGATGAAATGCATTTGAATGGAATTTTGTTAAGCTGCACTCTGCTTTATTGGTTGTTTGCCTCCGGCACCTTCCTTTGTATTTACCACTTTTTCTTACCCCGAGTGTATTGATTTTGTGTCATTGCAAAAATATTGTACAAATCATTTCATAAAAAAGTTACGTCCTTGTCAATATCATATCTGTATATATTTTGTAAATGTGAAAGAAAATGTTGCTATTGTATGAATAGTGATTAATTGTAATTATTGTTTAGTCATGAATTGTGAAACAGCACCAATTAAGTTAACATAGCCAAAGCATTAAAGGATGAATTTGTGGTACGGATTGAAGAAACAACATTGTACTTATGTAAATAATGTTTTCCTACTGTTGAAAGTGCGTTTTTGTTTTTATGTTAGTGTATAGTTTGTTTCAAATATTGTAAAAACAAAAAGTGAAAATAAAATATTAATTAGGCATTTCCCTTGTAATATTAGTTATCATTTTTTCTTGCTCTTTCCAAGTATAAGAATTTAAAAAGTAGCACTGAATTACAATCGAATTTCTTTTGCTATATTTAAACCAAATCTTTTTTTTTTAATAAGAAATTTTATCATTGCTTATATTTTGAAAGTTGTAAGGTTAGAGAATTTTATGGGATGAAATTTCTAATAATATACTTCATTGTTTTCTTGGAATAACTAAAGTGAGAAACTTGATACATACATACTTCTCTAATATTTCCTCTCATTACTACTGAACCATGATTTTAATTTGGGAAAAATAGTTTTGAGGCTATTCTTAAAACAATTCTATAATTTTTGAAAACTAGGTATTATAAGTAAGATAATCCCCAAAAAACTTGTGTTATTAACTTTCCTTTCTCCCTAATTTAACAAATACTTTAATTCTAAGAAATGTTTTGTCATTTAAAAATAACTTATAAAACTATTTCATTTGTATACATTTATAAATAAAGATCAGAAAACATTTCACGCATTATTCTTGTGAAAATAACTTAAACAGTGACATCGCAAAAGGACACTGAAATTTTAATCTTATAAACAACAATTTGACTAAAGCTGAGCTGGAAATTGACTGCATTTTAACATAGGCATTTGTGACAATTCACATGGGGATGTTAACAGCATTTTGAAATTGTATTTTGAAAACATAATCAGATAAAACATTGCACAAAAGTGCAAGGGTTTATTTTATTGAAACAACACTTCTAACTATGGGTCATATTCTCTAATGTAAAATGTTTGTAGATGGGCAAAAATAAATTTGCTTTTTGAAAAGGGCGATATTCTATACCAATGTTAAGATGGTCAAAAAATAAGAGCATTTTTTGTAATTGAATGTGATTAATTGGGAACAAGATACATGAAACTTAAGTGAATGAACAAATTTATGCTATCAGTCGATTACAAATCTGCTGTTTACTGTACTTACTCGATACAATAAACTTCCGATTTATCACTGACATCGCAAATAATCCATTTAATTATACTCACTTCCAAAAGTAAGCTGGAAGATATAAAGTGCAAAAAAATCAACAAATACGGCTTGCAAAATTCGGCATGAAAGTAGCATTATTTATGCATAAAATAAAATCAATAATATACAGAAATGAGAACAAAATTAAATTTTTGTAAATTGTGAGATAATGTCATACTGGATATTTAAACAGAATGATGTATAAAGTGAAAATAAACACCATAAAATGAAAAAAGGACATTAATAGGGTATGTGATCCAACCTCATGTGTATACAAAGTTTACACCTTGTGACCATGCTTTCAATTAAGTGGTTAACCGCCAGAGAATTAAGCAATTTCCAGCTCAATAAGAGAGGCTAGAGGTGGGAAACGTGAAGATAAAGCACGACCGAGAGCATCTCAAAGATTTTCAATGGGATTAAGTTCGGGCAAATATGCTGGGGCCACGCAATCCCTTCACTCTGCAGGTACTCATCGACGACGTCAGCTCTATGGGGATGTGCGTTATCGTCCATTAAAAAAAATTAGGGCCAACTGCTAAAGAGTACAATCTCACAATGGGTTCCAAGAATTCATCTCAATACCGGATAGCCGTCATAGAACTCCGTTTAAAGATGAGCAGGTCGGTGCGATATACTAATGAAATCCCTGGCCACACACCATTATGCTTCCGCCTCGGAATGCGTGATGTTATGGGGATGATTGGGTGTTCCTTGTTCACGCTATATCCTTATACCCTTGTCATCTGGCTCCAGAGCAAATCTTGACTCATCAGTAAACATGACATTGCCCCAGTTAGACACAGTCCAATTGACATGTTCCCGGATGTTTAATCGTGCCCCTCTAGATTGGACGGATAGACAAGCAAATTCGAGGTTCCCAGGCGTACAATCTACTCATGTATTCTTCTACGTACAATAGCTGCAGATATCACCTTACCAATGGACGCTGTAACCATAAATGTCACACGTGTGGAGATCGCTCAGCTAAAATCGCAATATATCGATCTTCGGAGGGGTTTGTAACCCTTGGGCGCCCGGCTACGAGCCTTCGGACAACTGTGTGGTTTGGAATTGTTTCCGAAGAAAAGAGCAACATTTGAGATCGACTGTCCTGCTTCAATGTGCCCCACAGCACGCCAGCGCTCAGAATCTTCCATTCGTCTTCTGGAATTCATAGAAACACGTATGTCTTGAAAACAAATTGTGCGAAAGTCTTAAACACCTTCTATCAGCACTTACAATCAACTTCTGTAATTCTTCATAAAGCTGGTATCTCATAAGACTTCCCTTTTGCATATTTCTTGACATGAAAACGCGATTGGCTGTTACCTAACATGTCAGCATACTTCCATCTACCTCTGCAGCGATTTGCATCCTATCCTCTTCAATTCTGATTGGCTTCCGGAAATTAGCGTTTTCCTCTCCGTGCTTAACTTTTGGAAGTGAGTGTATTAAAAATAAGGAAAGAACGTAGCACAAACAGGCATATTAATAATTTACTTAAGTATGTAAATTATTAACTATTATGTAGGTAAAATAAGTGTTATTAATTATTATGTAGATAGTATTTATTATTAATTATTGAATAATTATTAATTTCAGATTTATAGAATAGGTTCTTTAGAAAATCACATTAAAGGTTCTTGTAAATTGGAAGTTATATATTTCAATATCGTACGGCATTTGGCCTCGCGTTATCGGCGTAGAACAGCACATCCTTGCGATTAACCAGGGCTGCCTTTTCACATTCCAATTGTTGCTAAGACAACAGTGACCGCTTGGCCCATTGGCAGCAGTTCAAAATGAATCACTTGACGAGTAGTCCATCAGACACCAAGTATAATCTTGCGCAAGGTCTTAAATGGTCTTGCACTGAGCGGGATAGTATCCTGAAATGACAACTAATGTTTAGAACGCTTGGGAGTATGATACAGAGCCCACTTTTCGTCACTGGTCAGCTTGATTGAATATGGATGAGCTACAGTGACGAGAAGCAGCAATATAAACAGGTTACCACTCGTTATTGCTTACGGACTTCCAACAATGCGAGAAACCCACTTGCTCAGCCTGTACGTAAGTGATGTAGATGAAATCGAACCGTTTCATCGGAACCGTTAAATTGTCTGGCAAGTTCACCACACGTTTGACAACTGTCCTCAATGGCCTCCTGCTGGGCTTCGTCATCCAAAGTCTGCAAGCTTCATCAAAGAGGGACAAATCTCCCTACACCTTCCATTCGTTCATTCACAGCACTATCCCCCAAACGCTTGACATATTCGGCGACTAATAAGCTCACTTTGAAATCATAAAGGAAATAACGTCGAACGAGCTCTTTCGATTCCTTCATTTCTCTTCGCTACTATATGAGTTATGCTTTATAAATGAGAGCGGTGGCTCTGCTTTTATAATGACTGATATTCCTACTTTCGAATGAACGGTGTTCTTCAAACATGTCATGCACTAATTTGCGTGCTTATTCTCACTTCATTCAATGGCAACGCAAAAATGGCAAGAACTTTGTTTACCTTATACATACTCAAGAAACAAAAAAACATATGAAATTTGTCATATTGCCAGATAAAACGCCATTCACAAGCTAAAGCACTGTTGCATCATTATTCACTTTAAGAAATGCTGGAAGTCACTCATTATTATACTGCAGAATACACAGATTGTCTTCGAATATTGAAGAAAAATCATCAATGGTGAGAAATTTAGATAAAATCTGTTACAAATAGAGATGTTAAAATTCTCGGGGATGAACTCAACCAATCATCTTTTGTTTAATGAATTGTTTTGCTTTACATAAATGAAGAAAAGTAAAATAAATTACGAAAATATGCAAAAAAATATCTGTTTTGTTTTCTAGCAAAGAATTTAATTAGTTCTGTACTGAGAAAAACAAAAATTCTTGTTAAAATAATGAATTCAGGACTGTCAGAATAAATTTTGACATTTCCATGTTTTTCTGTCATTATAAATTCCTAAATTCATACAGAGAAAGAAAGAAAACATATTTTCTCGATATAAATTTTGAAGTTATTCTAAACTGGTGATTAAAGCAAAATTATTTTCTTTTCCTAGAAAACTTTCAATTACCGTAATTAGTAGTTGAAATCCTAAAATAAGTGGACTTTTAAGAAATATCTGATAAAAAAAATAAAAAAAATTTAAATCATTTGAAAAATTTCAAAACTTTCGAGTTGTTTAAAGTTTGAAACTTCTAAAATTCCCAAGGGAATTAACCGGGTTTATACCCTGAAAAAAAACCCGGTTTTTTCGCTTCTTTATAACAAACATTCAGTCAGCAGACGTAAAGAACCTCGTCTTTAGTCAGTTTTATAAATCGTCTGTACCGAAAATCGTTCATTAGATTTCTATCAATTAATTTATATTGAGTATTTCCAAATGTGAATAACAATCTCTTTTCAAATATACATATTCAAAACAAAATATATATACAACTATAATACAAAGTTTCAAGGATGTGACTTTTTCCCCACTTAATATTTAATAAAAGCAATTCTAAATTTTTCTTCTGCCTACTTTCAAATTCTTTTAAAACTACACAAATTCACATCCATATTCTAGAATTTTCTGTTTCTTTAATCATTCAATATATTTTTACGTTTCTTGGTTATTTATACATACACAATATTGCTATTAGAAAATGCTAACTTTTTATGTCTAAAGCTTTCGCTTTTAAATCATTATTAATACTGAGTAGTAATTGTTGCTTCTCTGAAGCACCACAGCGTCATGTGTTTGATTTTGCAATGATAAATGTTAAGTTACCAATTATTTCAGCTTCTGTAGATTTTTCAAATTCATATACGTTATCTTCCAAACACTTCATTTTAATTTTCCATTCATCTATTTTTTCCAAGTGCTTTTCTTCTGTTATCGGCTGCTTATTTTCTTGTTTAATTCATTTAAATTTATACTTTTGCCTAGCATCAGCAGTAAAACTAAGTAGGTTTTAGCTAATTATTATATTGTTGACACCTCCGATGTTTCGGAAGTGATCATCGATAATGCACGATTTGAAACAGGTGCCGTATAATCCATGATGCCAAATTATAAGATTGGCGGATTTTATGTATCTGGCAACCTCATTTTTACTAATTCATACATATGGAGACCTATAAGAATTATGCAGAAAATTCTATTTTGGTAACCCTGGTATTTATGTCATCGCGTACGTCACCATACGTCATCTTGGCAACATTTCTTCATCGCCAAAACAATTCAGAATTTGGAATCATGGATTATACGGCACCTGTGTCCATGATTTATCGAATATTTAAATTTTCTACCATCAAATTTTTTGTTCAGAAAACCCCCTTCAATAGATGCTTGACTATGAGAGAATAATAAAAACATATTGTACCGAGCTTCGTGTTGATTGAGAGTCGATAAAATAAACTCTTAACAATCACATGATTTTCATTTGTAAAACTTTCTAAAAGATGCCATTGAAAAACCTAGCAGTTACAACATTTACGAATCACAATTATACAGTAACAATTCAGCTGTGCTTCAATGGTAAACAACTCCCAAAAACAGAAGTCTTCAAATACCTCAGACAGACAGCTCGTATCCACTAGTGCATCACTGCCTCTGGAAACTATAAGTAAAAACTGACTCGCGGTCCATGGAAAGTTGGTATTTATAGCTTACTTGGCGTGAAAGCCTAGGTTTTTCTCCAAGGTTCTGGAAGATTCCAGGCCATCTCGCTCAATAACGGCCCTGGAGCTTAGGTGGTGGAAGTTTCCAGAATTATCCATTTCTCGCCAAGTCGCCAAATCACTGGATAAGCCGTTCTTAACGTAAGCTTATATCATTCGATTTTTGTCCCAGAAGCTGAGATATCTCAAGACGAATATAAAAATATATTTACAAACTTTGTAACAATATTAATAACGTTCCATCAGTGACTATAGTTTTGTGTATTTGAGAATAAGCTAAAAAGTATTTATTCAATTTTTATTTAGTAATTCTTTTTCTATATTCAGTGAATTTTATACTATATAAAAGACAGAAAGAAATAGAAAAGAGAATCAATTAAAATCGTCCACCTGATTGTGATACATTGATTATAAAATATGATCACCCACATGATGATCTTATTGGGGATTACTCTTGACAGACAAATCTAAATGCTACATTCAGTCCTGACTGAACTGTATTAACATGAAACTATTGTGGCTGAACTAGATCTTTGAATTATATAGTCAATAGTTATAAATATAATCTAATATTAATCATGCCGCCATCTAGTGGTAACATTACAGCTATTACTGAATTTGGTTTGCAAACAATTTCAGTAAAAATAAAAAAACTAAAAAAATTATATCTTATAAGAAAAAATAAATGCATCAATGTAAAGAAAAATTCCAAAAATTTCAAAGGCCCTTAAAAAAATTAAAAAATTCCTGGATTTTTCGAACCTTGTTTTATGGATAATTTCGTCAACTGTGTTCAATTTTCCCTGAAGTTTCCATAAACAGCTCAAAAACAGGTTTGACTGCATTTACCAACAAATATTTGAAAATTATTATGAATGAGGTAGTGCAACATGGCACGCAGTACAAAGCTCTTTGAATTCGTAAAAAGTGTAATTGTCGGTTATAACAGAAACAAATGCGACATTTCCAATAAGCTGACGTATTAAAAAATCAATGTGATTTGTAACAGAGTTGTAGAAGACGCTCGTTCGCATGAACCATTAATTTACCAAAATTCGCGATTTTACAAACTTGTAGCGCCTGTCCCAAATATGATCTCAGATGCAACGGTAATTTTAATTCCCATTTACGAAATAAAATTTTGAAAAAATCTTACTTGCGAACTCATTTTTATGACTCGTTTGCTCTTCTATTTTTTATAATTTTTTTTCAGCAAATGTTTTTACGGTTGAGAGAAACTGAGATCAATATTACAAGACAATCTCGAATTTTTTTTCAAAAGCGTGAAATATCGAACCTCTCACATTTTCAAAGAAAATATAGTCAGTCTAGCTCATAGGTTCCCAAAGTGGTCCAGGTGGACCCCCAGGGGTCCATAGGAGACCACACGGTGGTCCACGTAGACGTGAAAAGAAAACAGGGGTTCACAAGTTGTAAGTGGGGGTCCACGAAAAATTTCCTGGTTTTCATAATAAAGAACAAAAATTTTGGCTTGGATTTACCTATCAACGTACGCAGGTAGCATCATTCACTAGGTAGATACTCAAAAATATTCGAGACTCAGTTCAAACACAATTGAATAGAACAATAGATAATAGTACAAGAGTGTATACCAGTGTTTCTCAACTGAATTTACTCCAAGGACCGGTAAAATATTTCGGCACGTTCGCGTGGACCTGTAATATTAATAATTTGACCCAATGCACAATTTTTCACAAAGATAAATCACTAGTAAACTATTATTATTGTAATGTAGGTACTGTATCTGTGGTCGGCCTATAAAAGCTGGATATTTCGCGGACCGGTAAATATTTCTTGCGGACCGGTACCGGTCCGCGGACCGGCGGTTGAGAAACACTGGTGTATACCACATGTCGAGACTTGCAAAGTGCCGCTCGTCCGAGATGCTTGTTTAGACCTGCAAAGGGATGAAATGCGACTTGCGCTGTGCTTGCCATCTATATTAGTATAAATACAAATGCCAAGAACAAAATGTTACATTTGTTTCCGGGATTTTAAACATAAAAGTGTGACTGTGAGTGAATCGATGTCAGTGTTTGCAGTGCCAGAAAAATAAGTATCTGCCTATTTGTTATACATATTTTTACTGTATATTGTAATTTATCAATCATAAATTGGTTTTACTACTTGAGTGTAGTAGGTAGTTGTGTAGTAAAAATTATAAATACTACAGATTATTCTAAACTTCTATAAAAAAGAACAAAAAACCCGGGAAGATTAAACTTTAGGTACCTAAGTACTTTTTTTGTTTAAGTAGTTTTTGTTAGTACCTAGATACTTTTTGTTAGCAGCAGGGGGTCTACCAAAAATAGTAAAATTTTAAAAGTGGTCCATCAGAAAAAAAAGTTTTGGAACTCATGGTCTAGCTGGAGCAGGGATGCCTGAAACATCCCAATTTTTAAGCCTTTTTAGAAGTAACAACAAACACATAGCACAGCAAAGGAAGAACAGTAACCAGAGGATGGTCAGTGAGAAAAACAGAAGGGTATTGTAGCAGAATGTCTGAAAAGAGAACAACTGCATCTAAAGTGACAACTCCCAGGATCTGGATTTTCCACTGTTTACGACTACATTTAGAAAATTTCCTAAAAGAACATTAAGACTATATCAACAATTCCAATGCCACATGTCGCAGAATGTCAATGTCAAGCGATCACACCCAAAATCTGGTCGGTTGATAAGTGGAAGAAAAAAGAAATATGATCTGCTGAATCGTCTTTCACATAGGAGGACGCAGACACAAGCGTAAGATCACAATTGTCTCCTTTAAATGGTAAAACATGGAGGTGGATCTGTCTTGATATGGTAAGAAATTTAACTAACCAGGTCTGTCTTATGATGTTTCCTACAGGAGATGGAATCTTTCAGGATCATAATGCATGTATCCATGAAGTGGTATTTAAACTAAACTCTGAGGCATGACAGACCATGTGGGCCAAGGTATACAGTGCCCATAACTGTTTTCATGACCAAGAGCCCTGGGGTGTGAAGCATATATCCTACTTAGGTGATCAGCCTAACACGAGACCCAGTGGTATTTGCTCATTTATACTTTGATGAACAGAAGGATGAAGTTAACATCTACAATAGTTCACCCAATCTCGATAGAATGGTCTATTTGGAGCGTTCAATACGGAACTCGTTATCACCCACAGGTATACCTTCCATGAATAATAGTACAAAATGCATCTAATCACTTTCTTTTTTTCCTTGTTATTCAATTACTTATAGGCGATTGTGCATAGTTATTTTCCATCATAAGCATGATGAGTTCTGAAGGAATTTTAGTGCATGAATGGATTTAAATAACGAGAGAGAGAGAGAGTTTATTTGCAAATTATTTATTTGACTTGTGGAAAATGGAGACTTATAAACAGTATTTTTACAATTTATAACAATCTTCTCAGTCAAGCATATGCAACAGGAACTGCATTTATAAAATTCAGACCTATAACAACATACTCTTTTCCAAAGGCACCACACAAAGCAAGAAATAATTACAATTCATTGTTTCATATATATATATATATATATATATATATATATATATATATATATATATATATATATATATATATATATATATAAAGACATAAGTAGCGACTTAGTTTACTCATTCTTAAAAAATTCTACAAAATTATAAGACATTTTGATTACTACATAGAAGTAGAACATTCTGAATTATCGAACAAGTTGTGAATCAATTTAAAATATACACCAAAGTAAATAATAATAATTAATTTAATTATTATTACAATGCAAGATAATAAATAATATTAATAATTGTGTACAATTATTTATCAAGAATATTGCAATAAAATTTGGAACAACTTTAAAAAAAATTATTCATTTATTAAATAGCTGAAAATTAAAAAAATAAATAAGTAAAACTGAAAGATTCACTATTTATAAAGTATTTTATCTGTTTTATAAAAATTATGTTTTGACATAAAGTGATGATTACAGCGATTTTAAAAATATTTAAGAACGAAAATACTATCACAATTTATACATGAGTTTTTCGTATTTATAATGTGATAAAATTCATATAATTTCAATAAAAGTTACAGAATTTTTCTTAAATTGTTGCTTACAAGATGTATCGCATATAAAGGATTTATATTTACATAATATCTAGTAAATTATTTACAGTATGCTCAGTGGGTCTCAGATTTCTTATTAAACGAAATCATGTAGAAAATTAATAATTTTAAATTGAAATAAAATAAATGGAGGTTCAAAATTACTTTTATTGTTAAAAATGAAAAAAAGATAATTATCAACAGACAATGAAAAGAAACATTCTTTATGCATCTACAATGCATATTCATGAAGGAAAATCTCAATTGCATATTCCTCTTAAGAAAATATACATCCATTTGCTGAAAAATTCTGCGAATAATCTCAGAGTGTTTACAAGAAAATAAGAAAAACGATGAATAAATTGCAAACAATTTCAAATAGCTGTACAGCTAAGTTCCCATTACAAAGCTTTAACAGCATGAATTTATTTTAGCTTTGCATGATAAAACTGATAAGACAGAGAAATGAAAAACAAAAACATGTAAAGATATGTCATTGATTTAGCACTGCATGAAGGAATTACTATATTTTTAGGAAAATATATTGAAACGGTGGATAAAAAAAAGTTATTATATTCTCTCTCTAATATAGGATGCACCACAAATAGGATTTGTTGTGTTTATTAGAAGAGGAAAATAAAGATCGCACAACACGTGTCTCTGCAAGTGGAAAGGAAGCATTTTCATGCAAATTAATATTCAAAAATGAAACAGTATCAATTACTGTAATTTATGAAATTGTGTATAAAATGGATAACATATAACCCAAGTACATTATTTACATATTTATACATGATTATTGTACACAATATGTATAGAAAATTTGATGTAAATTAACTAAATGAGAAGCCAAGATTTTTCCTCAGCATAAAAGAACTGTAGAAAAACAGATAATTACAATTATTTTTAAATGAAAATTATATAAAACATCTGATAGGGCTAAATTGCCATTTTTTATTCCTCATGGAAAAAGTTTGTGAGGAACGACGCAATTATTTCAAACTTTGGAAAACAGGGCCATCATCCCCGGAGGAATGACTTCCGTTGCTAACACACAATTCAGGAGAAACTTCTGTACATGGAAATATTCCTTCGCTCACATTCGGAGGAGAAGCAGAAGCTGATAGTGAATCTGGAATAAACGAGGAAAAATTAAATTAGGAATACAGCATATAAAAGCCTCACGATTAAATGAGATCCAACAGTAAATCAATGAAAAATTCAAGTACTTTTCACAATTCGATATACTTTAAATTAATACAGAAACTTAGAATATTGGTATTCATTAATGTACATAAAATCTTCTGCATTTAAGCAACAGAAAATTAAATTTTAAAGATACCATTTAATGTTTACTCCATCTTTGATAATATGGGGAAAATTGCCTGATTATTAAAAAAATATTGGGTGGGGGTGGAGGAATGAGAAACTTATTTTTCCAGTATAACTTTAATTAGGATTTTCACACGAAATATCAAAGCTTGTATGGGAGAAGAAAGTTTGAGACTAAATTCCGATCTCAATTAAGGCATCCTTTTAAGCGTTTACTTCAGTTCATGAATTGTAGCTTCTCTCTTTAAAATCACTCTGTGCACATATCGGATTATTTGGTTGAAGATTATAGTTTTGAATAGATTCAAAAGCATTATATAAATCCACACCTTATGAGAGAACTGAACTTATGAATTTTTTTTATGAGGACAATTCCATCATAGAAAAATGCATTTAAGAATTTTCTAAGTGACATATAAAACACAGGAAATATTTTTTAAGAGTTATAAATGAATAGTTTCCTAGAACAATAATACTCACTAATTAATTATAGCAAATATATTAGAGAAATAAATCAAATATATAAATATGTTTTGTTGAAATTTGCCCATTCTAGTAACAAATGAAAAGTATCGTAATAACACTTTCTGTAATCTTTTTAAAGACATTTATTTTATAAGAAATCATTTTTCTCATCAGAAACTAATTTTTTTCTATTGTATTCTCTCATTTTTACTTTAAGTACATTTTTATTTGACCCATTATTTCTTTGATAATTATTTGGAATTTTGATTGTCTTTGTAATTGGAAGCATTAAATAATAATCATGAAAATTTTAAAATATTTCATTCCTTTTGTGAAAAATTAGGTACAATAATAAAGTATAATTCCCTTGAAATAGAAATCTTAGAAGAGAGAATGGGTTTTAATATGATAATATCAGAGTTAAGAAAGGAGAAAAAAGGTTTTTATTAAAGCTTTCAACCTATTTTTGATAAATCTGAGTCAAACTAATCTAAAAAGTTCTTTTTTTTCACAATTAAAACCATACATACACTTATATATACTGCCATAAAAATTTTTAAAGGAGAGTGATCCACCTTATTAAAGAATTAGAAAATGTATTATGTGTTTTTCTTTAAATTGACCCTTTCACATAATGTGCTGATTTCACAGCACATTTTTATTAAAAATATAATAAAAATCCAGACAATTTTTTAATGACATCCCATTTAAATATATATATATATATATATATATATATATATATATATATATATATATATATATATATATATATATATATATAGGCAATAAATAAAACACTAAAAAAAATACAATACAAAAAACATATATTACAGGAAATCTAATCTCCTTTTGGAATTTTTCCCCCACAAGATTTTGGTTTTTTAATTTTTTTTATTTGTCAGTCTTGAATTTATTAGAAGTTGGAGATTTCTTTATGCTGTTGGTAGTTGAAGGTATAGAAATGGGTACAGATGGCAAAGTTGAAAGTGGAGCAGATATTGGTAAGCTATTTTGCTTTGCAGGAAGGTTGTTTATTTTAGATTCTGCTTGTAAAGTAGAGCAGTAGGAGACTCCAATGTTTGGTATTCCCATTTTTTTACTATTTGTCTTGCTTCCAAAGGATTTTGTTTATGTTGGTTATAATATTTTGTTTTACATTCTTTTTCTAGAATCCATATAGAACAAGCTTTAGAATATGCAGTATGTGAACCAGAACAATTACAACACTTGAATATTTCTGAAGTACAAGTATTAGTTTCATGACCAGATTGTGCACATTTTCCACATATAGGATCACTATTCCTATATGACAGTTGAGAATGACCATATACTGACATCTGAAAGGGGTTAGGAATGACATATCTAAGACTAGGAATGTATGGATGAAGTTTGCAATATAACCTGCTTTTATGGATTTTGGTAACACTGGTGTCTGAAAAGTTAAATTAACATGTTGGATGGGACACTACTGTCATGTTGAATGTTTATGTGAGGTATAGCACAAATTCCTTGATCACAAAGTTCTTCCAAAAATTCTGCTTCCCTAACATGTATAAAATTTGGCTTTGAAAGAAAACATAAGATTTATTGAAAGTTTTATAAAATGATGTTTTGACTGGAAATGAACCCAAAATTTTAAATTACTGATTACCAAGCATTTTTCGAATCACAACTTGATCAAGAAGATACCCCACTTGTAATTTTTCAACATTTTGTTACACATAGATATAAATATTTTTTTGTACATTAAAAAACACCACTGCATGAAAAGTGTTAGGAGTATTTATCAACATGTAAAGAATAAATGAATTAGCTTCTATGATGAAAGACATGGTATCCATTGAATATTTATAAATGTTCAAGCTTGATGGCACCATGCACTATGGTGTCCTACAAAGGATGTCAGCCAGCAGCTCTGTACATTTCCAGCCTTAGTGCTTACCATGATGACAGCCAACATGTACATGCTGAGTCACCCCTGGAGACAGTGACCACCCTTAACACCAAGCCCTTGGATGTGACCCCTACACTTGATCCCTTGCAGACTACCCACAAATGTAGCTAGGTACCAGCCAACTGATACACTGTGGGACTACAGTGTACTACCCATCAAATGGGATGCCCAGCAAGGCCAACACATGGGAATTTTCACTGTCCATGAGAAGCAAGAAGCAAACAGAGAGTTATTCATGGAAAACTCCCTTGCTTGCTGTCGAGGGATGAAAAGGATGAGAAATAGAATTGGAGAAGAGAGAATAAAGATCCCTGGGCACCTAAGGATTGGGACAGCCATACTCACCTAAAGAAGGTTAGCCCCATGATTGGTCTTTCACATTGATATTAAGGGATGGTGAACTTCAAAATTGCACTTACAGCAAATATTGTTAATAATGATTAATCCCTCTTGTGACTAATATGATCAAGAAAAGCTCTTTTAGGTTCATAAATATTTTTGAACCACTATAATACATTCAAATATATATTGTGAAAATCATTTCCAAGAGACTACAGTCCTCAAAGATTAATTTCTCAACTGCACAGCACTATAAAATGGCCTTTAGTGGTGATCTGGAATATAAGTCAGAAAAATCAACTGGAAATCAACTTGTTTAACCTACTAAAAAAAGCAGAATACTAATAAAAGCCACAAATAAGATTTCTCCTAAAAGAGACCAAGAATTATTTCTATGAAGAGTGCATATTATTGTTGAAAGTTTCAATAAATGTGTTAACAATTAATGTGATTAATGTTTCAATTAATATGATTTCTATTTTTAGATACATTTTTTAATTCTAGATACAGTAGATTGTCTTTAATGTGTTTCCTCAAAAACATTTCTTTGAAAATTTGTCTTTTAAATAATTTATTTAATTCATTTGCATTTATATCTATTTTTATTATTTTAAGTTTACTGATGTAAGAACTATGTAATAAAAAATTTAGAACCTTATTACCCTTTATTTTCAGTTTCATAAGATTATGTTGACAGAACATGAAGTAAAATCTCAGTTTTTGGATAATGCACGTTTGTTAATCATTGACTTTATTCAATAACTTATTTTGATCAAATGAAAAAAAAAGAAATTTTATTTTAAAAAGGCAATTTTAGCAAACAAATTCATGTGCTTTTATTCTTTCCAGTTTATACACTAAGAATTTATTCAGAATTTTCCTTAGAAATTTAACCAGGTTTAATATCATAATTTAAAACTAATAACTTTTAATTTCCCCCTTTTTTACTTTTTAAAGACACTTGTATTTGTATTGCAAGGGATATTAAAGGAGAAAATTACACTTATTATCCAAAAGTTTAGTTTAACAGTTAAAAAGTAATAAACACTGTATTATAATTAGTAAAAATAAGCAATAAATATAAAGGAAATAAGTATTTAATTTTTTAAAAAACCTTTATGATATTAAGAATTTTTTTAAAAAACAAAACAGCAAAAGTTCTAGTTGAAAATAGCTATAAATGTATATTTAATGTTTTTTAAGATATGGATTTAATACATTTTGAGTAATTAATAATCACAACTTTTGAAATATTCACTCTTTTATTAATTGATAGTAAATCTTTACTTTAGCTAAGTGAAAAATAAAAGTTTTCTACAATCAAATATTTGATAGTAAAAAAATACAATTTACAGCCTAGCTTCTGCAACTTTTAAATAAAATTAATCATGAGAATTTTATGACAAAATTACAATAGTATAATTACAATTTAATAATGCATTAACAGTGAAAGGTTTAATTCAAGAATAAAATTTTCTAATACTAGAAATGTGTGTAAGAAAACGTTGAGAAAAATAAAATGTGAAAAACTTGATTCAAGTTAATACAGGGATAATAATGCATTATATTTACAAAGTATTAAGAATTATAGATATTTATTGGTAGAAAAATTAGTAAGAAATAAGCTTGTTAACATAAAACTTACAACACACATTAATTTTAAATATACTTTTTAATTAATATATATCTGGGATATAATTTAAAGTATGAATATTAATAATATTTTGATTATAAGATATTCAACATAATATTCAAATTATCAAAGAATTATTTCAAATGAGTTAATATTATAATAATGAGTAAAAAAAGCAGATTAATATATTTAGAAGCATTACTGTCATAAAAAGTTTAAATGTTTTGAAAATTGAAATACCTAAGAATTGTTTTTAACACAAAGAGAAAAAAATAAAATAATAATAAAGAAGAAAGCTTGTTATTTCCAGCAAAATTTTAAAATAAATTAAAAATGAATAAATAACCTACAAAATTAATTTTTTATAAACAACAGAGTACATACATATTTAATATGAGAATTCCAATTTTATTTTTAAACAATGATTACATATCTTTGTGCAAGAAAATACTCTTTTATAACAAATTTGAATAGGACATATAATTTTAAGTGGTTTCCAAATAAAGGTGAGAGTTATTAAGCTAGCTAACCCTTTAGTTCCCAGCAGGCAAACTGAATCAAGAACAGAAATAAAAACCATGCAATTATTACACTTGGAAACTTTTAATCAAATTTTGGAATCCATATAATTAATTGTAAGTTACTTAAGTTTGTAGTAACTTATAACAAAAACAAGTAAAATAACAGCACTGATTTATTTGACTTTATGTCATTGTTCACAATGAAAATTAAATGTTTACTTTTAAAATGGCAAAAATAAGAGCAATAATTTTTCAATTTTTTAAAAATTACATTACGCAGAACTATAGCAGAAAAAATTTAAATGCGAACAAAAATCAATTATTTAAGTTCAAATGTGCTCACCTGATTTATTTAGAGATTGCGGAACATCTTTACTCAATGAATCAAGTTTAGAACTAGTGGAATGAAAAGTATTTGGCATTGAATTTGAAACTCTTAGAGGACCATCCAGCCTGTTGAAAATATATAGTCAGTTAATGACATCACTTACAGAGATGGCAAAACAAATACATTTAGCTCAATTCAAAACTAATTAATTATAAGCAAGTGAGATAGTCATAAAAATAATTCCTTAAGTGCCATGAAAAATCATATTTGAAGTTTCAATATAAATAATGACAAAACAATAATTATTCATTTTTAATAAATTGTATTTCAAAGGAAGCTACCAAACAGGCATAAATTCAAACATGCTTATAACATACACACATAAAAAAATTAAGATTACACTATCGATTTCTCTCACACAGACATATACATAATTGAAGACTGGAAATATAAGTAAGCACAATTTAAATAACCTTTAAAAAAGCAATTGTATGGATTTGAAAATTTTAATGAAATGTCCTAAAATTGATGATTAATTACATTTTTAGTCATATACATCATGATATATTAGGTTTTCAAGGTGCTATTGCACATTACACAACCATGAACCTGAATGTCCATATTTATTATTTACAAAGAAAAAAATCATTATTAAAAAATGTGCTCAAAACAAGCACCAATTTAGAATATTGTGGGAAATGTATTTGAAAGCAAGACTTTCAATATATACTAAAAAAAATGCAGGTTCAACAAAATATAGTTTAAGAAGCCATAAAAGCAAGAAATTTATAAACATATGGTGAAATAATGGAAAATTTCCCTTTTTTTATCATGGTATTCAGCACTAAATATTTCACACAATTAGCAGTGTGAGGCCATGGTTGCCTGGTTGGTTATGGTATCATTGTCATTGGAACGTAGCCAGTTCGAATTCTTTTCCAATTGAGATACATTGAGTTCCCTAATGATGGTTGGGCATGTAAAATAAGTCACTGCCTCAAAGTGAGATGATATCTCTGGGAATGACGGGCCAAGCCTGGGGGTCTGCTGCTTGGTCCTCCTTTTTAAATTATGAAGACACTTTCAGAATCCTGATGACACACCCAATGGGTTTCATCACTTCCACCCTTTGAAATGATGAAAGGAGAAAAATCTAGTAGCAGTGTAATTAACTTTGATATACATATATGTGATCGAAAACAGTGTAGAGGAGAGCTATATCCAGTGCCGATGTTTTCTCCTAACTCTTCCACCTATAAGAAGTCGGATGGAACATGACGTAACAGTGCGCTAATCTTTGACCAACTGGGACCTTTCCGTTTTGAGCGAAGAGGAGATTGGAGAAAAGAAGACGAACACGTTGATAGAAGACGATTATTAAAGATGTCTAATTGTTATTTTCTCAATTTTGTTAATCTCATATTTAACTTTAACTTGTAAATAAATTTTCTATTTGTCACTATTAATTAAATTCAGTAGGCTAAATATTAAATTATTCTGTTTTGATTTCTACTTTATCTCTATACTTCCTCATTACATATATATATAATCACCTCAACATACTTTGAATTACTTTATATCATTAATAAATTTAAAACTTTTTCCGTTTAACATATCTAAAACACGAAAAAGATGAAAGAAAAGATGATTTTACAAAATATTTCACTTTATTTAATGGAAATGCAGTTAGATTAATAGACATGCATAAGCAAATATGAGAATAGAAGTTAAATATTTATAATATTTACTTTTTGAATTATATTTTGATAATTTGAAAATTATGCAAATAATCTACTTTTTCATAATAAAGTTATGAATTACAGTAAATAGCTTTCATCACTAAAATTTTAAAAATCCAAACAGAAAAAATGTTTGATTGTTTTTCTTCCCTACATTAGGAAGGGAGGCAAAACAAATGCATGTAAAAAGTAAAAACTATATATATATATATATATATATATATATATATATATATATATATATATATATATATATATATATATATACTTTTAATAACATTAAATAAGAATGCTTTACGAGAGATATTCATCAAATAAGCTAATGTCATAAAGAGATTAGAGTTTAACAAGAATTTTAATTAGTACTTTGTTTCAACAATAAACAACATTATTAAATTAAGTTTATTTAAATTGTAAGGATTTTCTGTTTACAATTAATTTCCTATGTTAACAATTTATAAAACAAGAGTAAATTGTGTTTCTTGATGTCTGTAATGTAATAATATTTCACTTATTGCTTTTCATCAAATAAAAGTAATCTTCTTATTCAAATAACTCTTACCTGTGTTGTTTTACTAGAACACAAGCTCCCCCAACTTCAGTATTTAGTTTATAAATGTAGAGGAAGCCTTCTAATGTAGCAACTAAAACATATGTAGTGTTTTGAATTCTAAAACACAAAAAAAAGATGATCAGGAAAATAACTTCAGAAGTGATTCTACATATTTAATAGAATATAATTTGCGTTCAAGAATGCAATTAGATTGATAAATAATCATACACAAATGAAGATTAGAAGTTTATTTACCTTTTAAATTATATTTCAATAATTTCAAAATCAGGCCAATCTACTTTACCATAATAACGTTATATGTAAAGAAATAGCTAGATTTCATCACTGAAATTTTTAAAAATCCAAAGCAAACAAAAAGTATCATCTGAGATATAAGTTTGAATGAGTGAAACAATACTATGTTAACATATGGAATTATTTATCAACAATAACTGAATTCATTTTTCAAGAATCCAACAAAACAATCTTTATATGATTCTCGAAAACTAAATTTCATCACAGTTATGATTTTCATAAACTAAAATTAGAAGAAAATGCCAATAAAGATAAAAAGGAAAAAAGAATGAAAGCAAAAATGTATTTATAGGTAAAAAATAAAAAAAAAACAATATTTAAATTCTTTTAGTATCTTTCTTTAGATAGTTTTAACTTTCATTCTTGGCTGTATTTTATAATATATTTTCTGCAATGGTAAGTCAAGTCTCAATAAATGCTCTTAAGAAATTTTACTGCACAAATTTATTGAAACATTTGTCTTAGAAGTAACTGCACTATCAGAAAAAAGGTAAAACCATTGTATAAAAAAGTTATACTTATATATTATTAAAATATATTAATTATATATTATTAAAATAAAAATAACAATTTCCTTATTGTTATTCTTATCAAATTTCATCAATTAATGAATTGTTTATTTGATTTGTAATGGGTAAACAGTAACAGCAGTGGAAAAATCATATTGTTGTCACTGTTACAAAAATTTTTTGTAGAGCTGATGCTATAAGTTTCTTTTTTAATAAATATCATTCCCTGTAGAATGCACGTAAGATAAAAGTCATGAACCCATACACAAAAAACAGTTAGATACTTTGACAGAGTGGAGAGAAATCACTCAAATTGTCACAGTAATAAGTGCAAAATTTTGCAATAAATAAGACTTCTGAAATGGAAGTGCTATGTAAAAACATGCCGATCTGGGATGTGCGAAAAATACTACACAATTATGACATTTTAAGAAGCAAGACATCAGATTAATAGTAAGAAATAGAAATTTCCCTCTTTGGCAGATAGGTCACTCACTTTATAATGATAAAAATGTTTCTATCTTTATTTTCAACATACAGAACCTTTTATAATTGCTTACAATTATTGTAAAAAATAACTAGTTCTTTCACTTATTTTGTTTTGCTATGTAATGCAATTAGTTAAATGCATTAATGTTATTTTATATAGTACAAAGCAGATAAAATAGGTCTTTACTAAATAAAATGTATTATTCAAAAATGCATTTTATTAGCAAACTTTCTCTATTTCCTACTGATTTTTCTATTTAATGATTTTTACTATATAATTAAATTATGTTTGACTTTCTTTCTGATCAGTGGTAAGGGAATATAAAAATATTAATAAAATTGTTTTCAATCATTTCTACTCCCAATTAACATGCCCACCAATGGCAGAATGGTTAGCGTTCTTGACTCCTAAGCAGTAGGTCCAGGGTTTGAATTCCGGTACAGGCATGAATGTTTCTTTCTCTCCGTGTTTCTCTATCTTTTCTTCTGAGATGATGTATGAATGTGGCATACCCTATAAACTGGTTTGTGGTGGTACGGCGTGGGTAATGCTACTTGCTTCTGAGACTTGGTTCACAGGGGCCTACAGGATAACAACAAATGAGTAGCAATTTTGGCCTTGTTGTGGCAGCAAAGGGTTAGTCACCCAAGTGCCCACAGTAATTTAAAAAAAAATTCAATCAACAAAGGATGAAAAGAAGTGAAATATCTGTACCTTTAATAAATAACTCAATACCATAATTTTCAACAGAAACTTAATAATTATTCCTTTTTGAGTCCTTGTCTTTTTTATACAGGTTAAAATAAATTTTTGATCAAGAATATATAAATTTTTAAATTGAGAAATACAGAACTATAAATATGATAATCATGAAAATTTACGCACTTGGCTATGGCAGACACAGTTTTCTGAGTAACAATGGGCAAGAGTGCATAAGCAAAAGACCGCTGAGGGGTAATGACATCTGACATCTGAGTGGGAAGGTATTTTGCAGACTGAGTGAGGACACGTCCAAACATTTCAAACCATCCTTCCTCTACTTCCTCCACGGGTCTATTGGGAGACATAAATTAGATCTTGAGTTACATACAATTACATGCATTCATCTAAAAAATTCTTTGCAAAGTTTGTTATTAGTCAATAAAGCATAGCTATAGTTTTTGTTTCAAAATTTTATTCTAATTTAAGACATTCTTTAACTTTATTATGAGATAATCCACTCAACATATGTTGAATATAGAGTCATAATACATGAAACGATATGTACCTGGATGTACTTTCAATTTTTCTTTTACAGTAAATTGCATTATAATGGGTGATAAAAAATGGTTGCATTAAGTTGAAATTAACTGCAAATATAATAACTAATATACATTAGAGAAAAAAATCACAAATTTCAAAAAGTATTAGTCAAACAATTTTATTTTAAAATTTTAAATTCTGCCATACTGAATTAATATTTCTGAAATAATGCAATGTTTTGAAGGAAAATTATTTGAAATCAAAGAAAAATAAGTTAATTTATAAACTTATAAATATATATAGGAAATATAAGACGTCAGCATATATTTCTCAAGAATTAAAATATTTTTAAAAGATTATTTTAGCATTAACAAAAGAGACAAGAAAAATAAATAATCTACCTTATAAATTAAATTTTACAATAGTTATTTGCTTTAAAAAGGTAAATACACATGATTTCTTATTTAATATGATAAATCACAAAAAGGCTAAGTTAAGATAGTAACTGAAAATTGGAGACTATTTACTAATATAGTTTTTTCAAATACTTTATTAACATCGTAATTTTAAATATAAATTAAACAGTTTATAAGATATTATGCAATCTAAACATGTTAACATACTCAACAGGTTCAGCAGCACATAATTTGAATACATGAACAGTTTCAGTATTGCTAGAAGCACAGAGAAATTCCCCATCAATATCAAAGGTCAATGAATTAATATCAACACACCTGAAAAAAGAATTGTTAATTTTAGATTTAAAAAAACTTTAATTAGAACATGATTTAAAAATATTTAAAGATAAGCTAGCTAAATTTAAATCATGTGGGTCAAGGTGACATAAATAATTTGATTTTTTAAAAAAGAAATGAATGATTAAAATTATGAATATTTTTATTACATTGTATATTATGTAATTTTTTTAGCTATCACATTTATTATTTTTATATTTTGTAAATGAATTTTTATTTTTTAATTTTATAAGTTATATGAAAAGTAATAAAATCAATCTAATTTATTCACTTACTTATTTTAAATAACACGATTAAAAATTTTTTTCTTTAAATATCATAATTACACAAAAATATTTTAATTGTATGAAAGATTATAAGTTCTAATTGACTTTTTCAATGAAATGTCTTCAATTTATACCTGAAGAAAAAGTCTGCAGTAAGTATCATTCATGCTTGTGCACCTTATTTTTATTAAGCTGCTCCAAATAAGAATTGTAGCTTATTGGTACAAAATTGAAAATTTTTTAATATCAAAATAAGTAAAAGATCTATTTTGCATTTGCTTTAAGTAAGGAACTATAGATTTAAAAAAAGTCCTAAATGCAATTTTGCTTACAAATGTAAAAATAATTATGATATACAGCATAAATTAATATGTGAACAATGGAAAAATCTGTGAACACTTAATAATTTCTCATTTATGAATAAAAAAATCTAATTTAAAGCATAGTTTATTAATTATACAGCTTTCATTATATGTATTATGAAAATTTCAATATTACCTATATTTATAATTTTAAAATATCAATATTAATTTGTAAAAAAATTGTAGAAAAAAAAATCTAAATTTCAATATAAATATTCCAATTAAAAAAACTAAAAGATTTCTGTTTATTCTGCAGAAATATAGCAATTCAATGTTATTATTTATAAAAATTTGAAAAAAAAAAAAAAAAACTTTAACACGTTAAACTTTTGTTGAAAACTGAATTAATATTATACTTGAATTTAACTTTATATTGTTTTGATTTTTGTTGTTTACAAATACATAGGAAAGAAAATATTGGACAACTTTACAAAGTATTTAAATTAATATCCACATTTATCATTTTATAACTCATTTAAATAATATGAATGATACATTACCTTTTTACACCGCGTCGAAATTGGAATAACATATTACCAGAAGCGACATCAAAAACTCGTATCACAGTACCCTAGAAGAACAATAAGAGAATAAAATATTTTATTTCTATAACTATTTTTACTAAGAAATTAATTTTAATTTTAAATTTTTTTTCAAGTTTTATATTTTTAGTATTTTATTCATCCATTTCTTGGCTTTGGTTGCATAATTTTAATTTGTTTAAAGTATTTAATAAATATAAATTATTAAACATATAAATCCTTTGATCATTATCAAAAACAACTTTAAATCATAAAATAGAAGAAACGTGATTCATAATAGTTAATTGGATAGATGAAAATTTAACTGATGAAAAATTTCATACAAGCAGTCTAATCAAATAAATTACAAAAAATATAAGTAATCACACTTGCAAAACATGTATTTTTAACAACTGCATGACATGACAGAAATGAACACAAAATGGAAAAACATTTGTAAATTATGCAACAAAAAATTTATATTTTAAAAACTACTTCAAAAAATGTTTCAATTGTTTGGAATAATATTTTAAATTTTCAGAATGTTGAATTATTTTAAAAAGTTAATTCAACAGCATAGTATTAGAAAATTTAAAATTCAGTAATTATTCTTATACTCCATTTCAAATTATATATATCAGGATATTTTATAAGCAGGTATTAAGCCTTAAGATGTTATTTATAATAATCTATTAAACAATCCTAATTTTTGATTTAAGAAATATGCAAAAATTATATATATAAGTCAGTATCAAAAAATAGTTAATAGATTTTTTCACTAAATATTCAAACTTATTTCTTATGTATATGAGTAAAATTGTTATAGTGGCTTTTCTTTTCAATTGTTATTAAAGAAGTATTTTTTATCTATATTGCTAATTTGTTAATCAACAATAAACCTCATAATATTCTCGTTATTTCTATTTTAAATTTTACTTCCATTTTAAACAGTGCTGCTGGAATGATTGAAGTATTTCAGCATGGGGAAACATAAGGATGTTTTCAATTAGTATTATCAGCATTAATAAGAAATTCTTAAGACAAAAAGTCTTCCTATTTCTTTTCTTTTTAATTTCTTCCTATTTCTTTTTAATATGGTTGCTCCCTTTGATGTATTTTATCTTCACATAATTGACTTTTAGAATATCACTTAAGCCAATGCTCATTTGATTATAAAGAAATGAGTTTAAAAAAATTAATTTCAATACAATTTAGCAATACACAGCTTTTATAAAATTTTAATTTTTTTCAGATAATTATAATATATACACCACAAATAATGAAATATAATTTGACCAGAAATTAAATTTCTACCATGACTCAAATTCAATACTTTTTTAAAATACTTGATAGAGAGAATATCACAAAAATATTAAATATTATATGATGTCGTAAAAACTTAAATAAAAATCACTCTTCCATAATATCATGAAATGGAAATGCTTTTTATCTAAATACAATAGCAATAATTAAACTGCAGAGTTACTTTAAATTTGTTCAAAGTTTTAAAGCTTTAATAAAAGAGAAAAACATTTTATTTACGTCAAATTATTTAAAAATCTTTGACACTGGTGAAAATAATTTTATTTAATTAATATTAACATCAACTTATATTTAGTTCAATGAATCATCTTTTTTACTGAAATAGATTATTACAGAATAGTCACCCCAAAAATAACCAATAATAAAATAGTTGATCATAAGAAAAAATAATTTTAAAAGTAATGAAATATAATTCACTATTCCTCGAATCATAAAATTGTTATTCATTTAACTGAATTAAAATGGATCAAGAACCAAAATTATTATATAGATATTATTAATATTGAATTATTTTTTTATTCATCAAATTGTTGGTATTCTCAAACATAAATGAAATATACAGTGCTAAAATTAGAGTGCAAAATTGAGTGCTAAAATTTTGAATACATTTCAGAGGCATTTTTTAAGTATTGATGCTAAACAAAGGTTTTATAAGGAAGGTTTTTTTAGAATTAATATTTATGCAGTTTTGAAAACATTAATCTTTTGATATACAAATTATTAAAATTAATAAAAAAAGGAGTTCTATAGCACAACAGGAAAATAGCAGGAATTACAGAAAATGAAGGAAAGAAAAAACAGCCATATTGCATAAATAATAATAATAAAATCTTGATTAGTAAAATGATTAGTAAAAATTTAATAATTTGATTCTCCTTTATATAGAATATAAACGTGTAAAAAATATCTAAATTACTTTTATTGAAGCTGTAGCTAGTTTTTCTCCACTCTGATCAAATGCCAGAGCAGCTAAAGCACTTGTATGAGCAGGAATTGTTGTCTTTGCATGCTATAATAGACATTTATTTTTATTATTTATTAGAATCAAGCAAAAAAGTTAATGTTTTAATTGAAATTTATTAGCAAATAATTATCATCAAAAGTCAAATATCAATTCATTATAAATTTAAATTTATTCAAAACATTTTCCAAAAAATGTTCTAAAAGTTGTTTAAATTAGTCTAATTTTCACATAGTAAATTTAGACGTGCAGGACAAAATAGATATATTTATGAAACAGTAGCAAATTATTTTTGATAAGATTAGTTAAAGAAACCAAAACAAACTAATTTTTAATACATTTTACAAATAAACTAACTCTTCAATATTGGCATCAAATTTTCATCAATGTAGAATTTAAGGAAGAAAGGCAGTAGAATTTAATTGCATAAAAATGTAATAATTTTAATCCAAAAGATAAAATGATAAATTCCTAACACAAATGATTTTAATTTAAAGTTGAAAAAATTGGCAAGATGAAAAATGAGAATACATGAAGAAAGTGAATTATTGTTTTTAATATGAAAATTAGCAAACAATATTGTTTTCTTTGTGAACATGATATACATTAACTGTAATAAAATATACAAATCAATGAAATGCTTTTCTACAATTAAGTTGACAATTTTCTTGATTTAAAGATGCATAACAAGACAAAATTAAAATACCATATATAGTCTCTTAGTAATCTGGTCCCTGCTAAATAAAAAATATGTGGGTAATCTCTGGATGATTTCTCATGAACTTTGTATATAAATAAACTTTGATTTTAATCAACAAGTTTCTCAAATCAATTTAAAAAATTGAATAAAAAGATTTATTTAATCATTTCTCAAAAAGAAAACTTTATTTAATAAACATCTCAAAAGTTTTCAGAATCAAGACATGATCTCATTTGAAATATTTCAGTATATTTCCAGCTTTTCTTTATGTAATTAATTTTCAATGTGTATCCAAACAAACAAATCTGTCCACTATTTCTTGGAAAAAAGAGCAATGTGGAAGTTTTAATTTTTTATACAGAAATTTTTTCAATATTTATGATATTTTTTTAAAATATGAATATTTGATATGATTTTTTTATGTCAAAAATTGTTTTTATAGTTTGTGTTGATAAATACACACTTGGGAGTAAAATCTGTCAATAAATAATAAAGAAATTGAAAAAAATATTTTTAAGTTTCTCTTTTAAAGGTTTTAAAATATATAATGCAAGTGATGGAAAATATTAATCAATTATTAAATGATAGGACAGAAAAATTATTAGATATTTTTGCCCCACTATAATGATGATAAGTAATGAAAGAGATAGAAACATGGGTTTTATTGCACAGAAATAAATTACTTAATAATTTCAACATGCAAAATTCATTAATTTTGAAAGAGTTTTTAAATTTCACCCTGTATTCTCTATAACAATGACAGTAGATAATCATAACTTCATAGCAAGATAGTCTTAAAATAATTTAAAATAAATTTTTCAATGGTAAATAAGCTTTAAGCAAAATTTACAAATTTTAAAATTAAAATGGTAAACTGAAACAATTTATTACTGTTATTAATTTTTAGAAATAAACTAAGTGAGCAATATGCTGACATCTTCTAGTCATGCTTCTAACCTGACTTGAGAAGAAAGAATTGAAGATCTGTTTTATTTGTTATAGGTATGTCAATGTTTTAAATAACAATGAATATTCAATAGATATATATTAACTGTAAAAAAGAACAAAACCTATGACATTTTAGTTAAAATTAAATTTGTGAATAATAGAAGTCAAATCGAAACATCTTAACTTGAAGTTAAATGACAGTTTTTAATGAGAAAGTGCACAAATAATTTTGCTTCTTCAAAAATAGTGTTTTTAAATATATATAATTGTAATAGTTAAATTCTTATTTTAAAATAAGAATTGAAATAATTATTTTGATTAAGAGCAATCATCTCTTTTGATGATGAATTCTCAAGTTTTGGTTTTATGCATATTTCTCATAATGAAACAAAATATGTACAAGATTAGAAGACTTAAAAAAAAACTAAACATGAAAAATATTATTTAAGATATGATATCTAAATTAGCTAATTATAAATCTAAATAGATCATTTGAGGCTGTAGTCCAGAATATTATTTTCTCAATGCTTTACATTTCTAATGAGGATGAGATTAAATCACGATGTACATTAATGAAAATCTTATATAAATGGTAATCTTCAAATGGCAAAGTCGTTATTTATTCAATTATGTATGAAAAAAATTTTGGATAGGAAATCACATATTGAATATATATTTCATTAATAATTCCCGTGTTACTGATACAGGCCAGTTGAGCAAGAATGAATAACCATTTCCTAATTTCCAATATCAGACATACACAAAATGATTACAAAAGTAATCACACAAGTGAAATCTCAATCCAAGATGAATTAAATGTAATTCAGATTTTTAAAATAGAGGCAAACCATGTGTAAATGTGTAAATCTATGAAGACTTTTTACTTCATTACACTCTTAAAACACAATAATTAGTTTTTAAAAATTATGCAAAAACTAACATAATTAAAAAAAAGTTTGAGAAACCTTTTTGGTGTATACCAATGTTTATGAAGCTGTGAGCACTTGTGAAGTTACATAAAATGACGCACATAATGAGGAGCTTGTTCAATGAAAAATTAAAACACATGTCTTCAGTTTTCAGGGTAACTGTATTATTTGTAAATTTTGATTCTCAATAAACAACATAAAATTAATGACACATAGCAGCATGACTTTTTATTAAGATAAAGCAATAGAATTTTAAAACAAATACAATAATGTAATTATAATTAAATATTTAAAATTTTAGTACTTGAAATTTAAATTTGGTAACCAGATATTGCGTGTAGTGATGTAATTTAGGTTAGTGAGATAACTGTGCAGTGCTTGGTGTGAAAATTGGAATTACACCAAACCCACATAGGGGTACCCAGGATTTTACCTAAACAAGAAAGTTTGTGGTAATGTCTAGTTAATTAGAAAGCAAGTTTTCATAAAAATAGGTATTATTTACATTATTTATTTAGCTTTATTGACAAGTTCATTTCTCATGCTAACTACACTACATCAGATTTCTTTTTTTAAGTGCTTGGTTAATTAGAAATCTGAGTTTTGATAAAAATTTATTTAATTTACATCATAGATTTAAACTTATAGCACTTATAGTTAATATTATTAGATACATATTTTTAAAATGTTTGTATTTTAAAATTAATTTAAAGGAGATATTTAAAAAATGTATTAGTTATTGAGTATGAATAGTATCCATTTTTAAAATTATTTAAATTTTAAAAATCAACCCTAATTTTGTATTCTATCAAATAATACTAAAATAAAATATTCAAAATTTCAATATTGGGGGGGGGGAAACAGCATAAGATTGCAACATTGAGAGTTTGATAGATAGCACGATCAGGATTTCGAAAAATAGATATTGCACAAAGTGACAAAATTTAGGTTGGTGAGATTATAGCACATCGCTTGGCCTGATAATTGGAAATCAACCCAAACTTCAATTTATAGAATTCTACCTTTGATTCATACTGATTATTTCTAATATATTTTGGCATTAATTATTAATTTCACTATTTGATTTATTAACATTTTAATCAAGAAGCATTTATACATAGTTGTATAGGCAATTTTTTATTAAAATAATTAATCATTTTCCAAATTTGTTTATCTGGTATTAAAAAATTATCCATTTATTACATTAAAAAAATATGATGATTTTTAAATCGAATTATTTAAAACTTAAACCCCCAACAGTAGCATTAAGAAGGAACACACAAGTTAAAAGTTTTAGTCAGAATGTGCATCACCGCTGGTTCACTACTGGTGTGAAGAAAATTGTGCCAGAATACCATCTGATGTCATCCTACAATATAATTCATAATTTTAAGGGTTTTTTTAATGCTCAGCAAGCAAGAAAGTGGCAACTCGAAACATCACAATCTCTTAACTCAACAGTTAGTATTAAAACAAGTAATGTAAAAAATATTTTTTAAGTCAATTCTTATTTAGGTCAATAAAGAAAATTGTTATTTTCCTCCCATATAAAAAATAAAATTAATTAATTAAATTTTAATTAATATTTAGAAAAACTGTATTAACATCAAGTGCCATCCACAACAAGTTTTAAAAAATGTATTTGAACTTGAGTGGATGAATTAAAATATTTTATTCACAACTGAAAATTTGAACAAGATATATATAGGAAGAGTTAACTAATAGTAGGAATTGAAAAATACACCAAATATGAATTTACCTTTTGTGTGGCATCAAAAATCTGAACATCTCCATTTGCAGTGCTGCCTGGATATGCAAGTAACGTGTTTTCATGCCCAGATGTAACAGCAATTAAGCCTTTAACATTGGGTGTAGTGCTTGTAATGGAATACATATTTGCATCCAATTTCATTATATCTAATATATTTATGCTATCTTCTAAGCACACAACAACATTCTGAAATAAGAAAACAATAACTGTTATGTAGAAAATAATCATTCTACAATCCCCCCAATAAGTTACATTGACTAAATACTTGATTTCTTGGATGGTTAAAAGTATTCAACTGTTGCTAGTGCAAAAGAGGATTATTGGTTGTAAAAATTATTATATTATGTGTAACTTACAGGTTATATAATGCTTTAGTGGAGTTTATAACTTTTAATAATAAATTATGAAAGATATGAGAAATACAAATAAAAAATGAATGTTTAAAAACAAAAAGATTACTTTATACAAAAATATTATCAAAATACTAATAATAAATGTAAATAATTTCATGCATGTTAATACATAAAATCTTAATTTTTATACAAATACAGTTTTAAAATGAAACTAAAACACATATTCAAAAATAAGTTATAGTAAAAATTAACACATCTTATACTCATTTAAGAAAATGTTTTACTCATTATTATTGAAATTATATAAAAAATCAAAATGAAATTAATTCAATATAGCTGAGAATTATATGAAATATATAAGCAGATTTATGTATATCTGTTAAATTATAAATTAATTATAAAAAAATTAGAAATAAAATTTGTCAATAATAAGAGTAAGTGATAACATTTTATTTTAATACAATAACCAAATTTTTTGTTTCCAAAAAACTTTTTTAGCTAGCCTTTTTATGCTAAAAATATATTTTTGATGCCAGCAAATTTTGCTAAAAAATGTATTAATTTTTTTGAAGAAAATTAAAAGACAAATCAATTTAATATAACTAAAAGTAGCAAATATAGCAATTTTTTGAATGTTTTATTAATTCACATGACTGCATAATTATATGAAAATTGCATAATTTGTAAAAAATAAAGTTAAGCATTTAAAAAAATATGGAATAACAAAGAATATAATTATTTTGATAATAACAAGTATGTGACATCTGACTTTACTCAATGGCAGTTTATTGGTATATTAATATTTATTGAAAAAATTAACCGATTTTATTAAAAATAATAAAAAATTTCAATATAATTTCAAACCATGTGAATTTAAAAAATATGTGTTTTTATATTGATTTATGTATGTATTTGTATAAATTAATTACACAAAAATTACTAAAAACTCTCTTTCTGAGTATTATAGGAACACTGAAACTTTTTCTAAGTTTTCAAAAGACAAATATAAATATTTGAAATATTTTTCTATAAAGGTATGAAATTAATTAAAAGAAAACATTAAATTAATTAAAGATTTAAAATATTTTTAAAAACATTTATTGAAATCATTTAGCAACATACTGAAATGGAAAACTGAAATGACAAATTTAACTGAGATCCTTTAATTCAACTGATGTAGAATTATTTTGTAGTATCTACATGAAAAATGTAAAGAAGAGATTACTTTAAATAAAAAAGAAAAAAAAATTAATGGGAAAACAAAAGATTTCTGAACAAAACTATGCTAACAGTAGGATTATCAGATAATCCAAGAACATTGCTGCTGAAAACATTAAGCACCCATGACTAAAGATTAAAACAATTCATTATAGAGAGCAATATCATTAAAAAAAAAATCCTTCGTACAATGAGATTTTTTCAATGAAACCTTATATGCAAAAAATACAAGAATAAAGGAACAGCAAGCACATCCCATAGAAGTGTGATGCCCTTGCCCTCATTATCTCAACAAATTTAGATGTCCTAAATAATAAATACCTACATAGTAATACACCACAATAAGTTCTAATAAGGAATATTCAGACATAATGAGTAAAACCAAACAAATGAAGCTGAGGAAGCATTTGGCTTAAAATGAAATTGGCAGAGATCCCTAACTTCTGGACACTCCAACTGAAAGAAGACATTAGCATTAAACATTAAAAAAAATTATCTTCAATTGCTTTCTTCAACTAATTTTTAGATGACCATGGTTTATAGATCCTTAGCTGTGAAAATGTAATTTATTTACTGAGATTCCTGAATTTTTTTACTAAAATTTTGCAAAATAAATAAATAAAGTTTTTTATTTTAAGGATTATGACTTTTTGAAGAATTCTAGCCAAGAATCTTTTTTGAAGTGTGCAATTAGTCTAAAACACAACAGTCACTTTAGGCACATGAATTAGTTAGTCCAAAACCTATACTTAAAGTGCATTCTAAACTTACCAAAGATAGAGGAATTGTTTCACTTAGAATATATTATAATTGTGATACACTTAACACAAGGTTAGGTGTAGAAATTTGTACCCCTTAGTAGCCACAAACACCCTATCAAGATGAAAATCAAGCCCATTATCTACTGAATGAAGTTCAGAATGCTAACCATTCAATTTCAGGAGCAAATGACCTAACATGTAATGCAACATATGTTTATATAATTATAAAAATACACAGTAATTTGATATAGCATTGCTTATAGGCAATTTCTTCTTTACAAAAACTATGAACTAATAAAAATGGCAAAAAATGCTATTCCCATGGACTAAGCAATATGATAAAGAAGTCTCCATGATACCATGAACAAAAGAAAGTAGCTTACTTTTCTGTTTAACTTGGCCGAGAGGACAGTGTTATGAAAGATTTTTTCAATGATAAGTGTTCCCTTGTTGTAGTTGTAGAGAATTAAGCATCGGGGAGAATTGAGTGTCACATATGCAATTAGACTAGTATTATAATTTCTTTCTATAATACACACATCTGTGACATGGCCCACAGCAGGAGGAAGTTCTGAAAGAATGGAGTTACATTTTAATAGTCACATGCAAATATAAGTAAAATATAGCAAATGTCAATAAAAAATTAATATTTTAAGTAACAGAATATTTTTGCTTTTTTAAATAAACATTGCAAGACACTTATTGGTTATAAAGACTATGAAATAAAAATTGCAAACACATTGGTACTGGGATAAATTCTGGTTCATCTAGTTTGCTAATATTATATACAGATGATGCTACTTTCAAATATTGGCTACTTATTAATGACAATTTGTTTAAATTTAGAGGCATTTTATTCTGTTTATTAGAAAACTTGTAATTATATTCAAAATAACAGACCACTGTATTTTTTAACTTAAAAAAAAGGTGATCAAATTCAAATTTTTAATATAGGTCAATAAATTTATTATATTAAGTAATACCATTAATATACATTTTGAGGAGAACAAAGAAAAACAGTCACGAATCTCTGTAATCAATAAATACCCATAGACAACCAAATGTGAAATCGGTCCAAAGTACTATGTGTAAAAAGTTGCTGCTGATTCAATCCCAAAAAATGTTCAAATACACTGTGTATTAATGTTATAACATTTGAATAATAGTGTATCTTTAGCAATGGTAATGTATTTTCTGTACAAGTTATAATTAAGGATGTTATTTCTAGACAACCCTAGTTATTAGGTAAGAATTTCAAATAACTATTATGATCTTTTTTTCCTTTTAGGAATTTTGTTTGTTGCTTAATTTTTATTTTTTTCTACAACATGTAGTTCAAAGGAGTTTTAATAGTGAGTGTAGCTGTTTGAAGTTGTTTTTTTGGAGAGCTATTTTGGTAGGAGGTTACATTAAATCATATTCTAACATACTAAAAATATATGTACTACAAAGTAAGAGTGATATCCCACAAATTGATTAATTGAAGCTTAGACACTGACTGCTCAGTAAAAAAATTAGCAGAGGACTTAGAAAAACATGTAAATATATTCTTATCAATCATTGTGTAAATGCAATCATTTTCATATTAATGATTTTAGTATAAATTATATATAATTTCCTTTGTAGTAGAATCTTTAAAGATTAATGGTATAAATCCTTAATAATTTTTAAAATAGAAATTACATTAAACTTAATATCAGCAATGAGACATCATTAAATATCTTGATAAATCCCTAGGTTAACTTTTGAATTTTCATACATTAAGATTTTTTACATTTAAATGACCAGCACTTGGACTTATTTATATTAAATTCAGCAATGAAATAACCAATACAATTTAAATATATTTTTACAATATACATTTATTTAATTATTATGAAATAACTGCTTCAAATAATTATCAAACCACTTGGTTTAATGAATAACTACCAAAACCTGCCAAGTAGTAATATGTAACAAGTCAATCAAGTAATCTTTAGAAAATTATTTTCTGAATTCAAACTTTCTTTGGAAAATCTATCTAACTTCAAAATGTACAGACATCAAACTTTTTAAAAGCAAATACTAAGTTTAAATAATATATTGTCATGTTAAAGAGCTATATTTAATTTAAAAATATATAAATATCACACATGAAACTGCAATTAATTTGCATTAAAATCAAACGCTGCAATGAATCCAATTTAACAGAATAAATATATATTTGGGTGAAATTTAACCTTTAGTGAGTGATACAGGACAATACTATTTGGAATGGAAAGTTCTGGGTTCAGTCCCAGGTGGTACCAGGCTAAGGAACAAAAGATGTGTGCAAATGCCTTCCAATTTTCGACTGTTAAGTTGAAAATAACCTGTCAAACATGACAAAAAATAATTTTAAAAAATTTGCTACGATTATTGCTAATTTAGAATTACTCAGATAGAGTTTGAATCTTTCATGAATGTTTTTCTTATAGAATTGCAAAGTTATCCTTCATATAGAATTCTGCAAGATACACCTCTAAATGATGACAAATCATAATTTGAATGCTATTTATTTACTTACCCTTTTAACATTGTACCAGCACATACTTTTGTTTACACATGGTTTTATTTCATACCCATTTAAGCACATTTGATGTAAAAATTAAATATTATTTTATCAAAACAACAAAATGCAACCTTCACAACTTCTCTGTAAATTAAAAATTATCCAGGTTTTTCACAGCTTTTAAGTTGAAAAACAGAATATAATAATAGATTCGGTTTGTCAAATTTTGTTCTTTTATAAAGGATTGATAGTTTACTGTAGAAGTCATGAAAATCAAGTACAGTACAAAAAAATTTAATAAATATCATTTACATTTATTCAAATTAAATTAAACTTCTTTGTTTGGAAAATTAACTTAGAATTTATTACTTTCGAAAGTAAAACAAATTGCTTTCTTTTTTTTTTTTTAAAAAAAAGATTCCTCTTACTAGTTTCAAATGTTGGGATGCATTCATACACTTGATCTAAATCATAGAGCATGTATCCATTTTTAGTTCCTACAGAAAGTGCACTGAAAATATAAATATATGGTGAATTAAATTCATGGTTAATAATTACAATAATCAAAACAATGAAGAAATAAAAAACAAAAGATCACATACTGATAAATTTTCTTATTTACTGTTTCTTTACAAAAACATACATACATCAAACTAATAAAATAAACAGTAAAAGAAATAAATAACCAAAAATTATAAATTTTTTTCAACTGTTCCCTTAAATGGGTTTTTTTGTTCAGTTGAGCAAGATAAAAATTATTTAAAACAAAACTTAAAAATCTTTATTAAAGAAATCACTATTTTCAAAAAAAGTGTTGCAGAATAACAAGAAAAAAGCTATTTAATTTCTGATTAAAATATAAATTTTATGGGAAGATTTTTTAAATAATTGATTTCACTAAGTTTATCAAAATATTCAATGTTACGCACGTAAAAGTTTGATTAAAATTCATATAAAGTATATCACGAAATGAATCGCCTTCTGAAACATTCATTCTACAGCATAAAAACTTGATATTCAAGGCCCACGAGAATAACAATAGTTAGGAATATATAGATAGGAAACTGAAATGTAAACTAAAGATCATAACTCCGAAACAAATTTCACCGACAAAAACACACACGAGCAAATTCCATAATAAACACAAACAGAATCGTATTGATGCCAACTGCTTGAAATAAACTTCGGATTTTCAACGAAATCAGTTTTTAGTAAACAGTTTTACATAATCGATTTATAAAATATAAATTCAATGATTTGCTGTACATTATAAAAGAAAAAAATATCAAAGACCACTTTCTATTATTTGAGTTTGAAACATTAAAATTAAAATGAAGCATTAAACACAAAAAATAATAATGGATTAGTTAGATATTTTCCTTTTGTAAAAAAGTCATCATTAGATCTTCTAATTGTCTCTATAGATTCCATAATAATATTATTCAGTGCAGCTGCAAACTATTGAAGTGAATAAAAGAAATTATATGATTATACATACATGTTTTTCAGAAGATAATTTTAATCAAATTTCAAGGGTAGTACATTACATTTCATGAAATTGAAAAAAAAAGTAATAATAAAAGAGCTTCAAATTTTCCCCATTAGTCATAAACAAAATATAAATAAAAATAAAATGTTGTTCTTTCCATTTTTAGTATAGGTTTTTAATTATTTAATTATGTTAATAATTATAATAAAAAATGAAGAGTGCTAAATTTGCCAGAAAACAGTCAGGAATATTGTTATCGTTGCCCAATTCCATACCACAAAGAGAATTGTGTACTGTGTATTGCCAATAAATATTTCATCCTAAGAAATTTCTGTCTAAATGAACTGAATAAATCTAGGAAAACATCAATATAATGTTCTATAAACGATCATTTCATTAAATTTAAAACTGGCATTATACTATGTAATACATATTATTAAAATTTCCATTCGGAGAAGTTTCAATTTATAGATAAAGCTTTAACAAATTATCTTACAACATTTATTGATAACACCTAGATCTTTCTTTTTAATTCGTTCCAAATTACTTTTTCCCATAAATTTTCTTATGCCATCAGAAATAGATATTGTTTGTCTGGGATATTAAGTACTTAAGTATTTTTTCTTTAGACCACGTCAAAACTATTGAAACTAGTCGAGTCACTTAAATTAAATTTTTTAACCACCTAAAAATCCATTTTTTTCATTTAATACATTTTCTTAATAACTTCCTAATTTAAGAATTTGCCTTTGAACTTTAGTCCTTTCATTTGAAATAATGATAAAGATGGAAATGAACTGCACTTTGCACCAGAATTTTGAGATGAAAGCAAAATATGTGCAATATTTTTGCATAAAATAATGTAATTTTATTAAATAATATTTTTGCGTAAAAATAATTTGCATGTACGATCGCTAATTACATTAAACTGCAGTGGAAAGAACTGGTATTCAATGGTTTAGCAAGTTATAACGGGAAATGGAATGTTCTATCTTATTTTGTTTGAAATGTGCTAGTGATTAAGCAAACAAATAATCCACTTAGGGAATCCTTATCCTAACCTTGCTTCAAATATCATTCTTTGAAGTCATTCGGTGCAACAAGATGATTTTTTTAATCAAAGCATCATGCTAATATTAACGGTATATAACAGTTTTAAGCAGTGTTTTTAAAAATTACCTATCATAAAGTACACACATGCTGTATGTCACAAGCTAGTACGTTACTCATGCTTAGTTAATAGTGCTGCTTGCAGCGCACCATGAATCAGAAAAACCCCTCTTCCCCCATCCCGCTCACCTCCTACCCCGCTACCTCAGAATTTTGAAAGCAAACAGAAACAGACTTAGGAAGCTGTATCAAACTAGCAGAGACCACCGAATAAAAAATCATTATAATAGCGAATAACGAATTCAGAGCCTAGATAGTTCATACAATTCGCAAAAATGGAGAGAAAAATTAGAATCATTAAATACTCACGACGGATCCATTTGGAAGGCCGTCAGTATGTTCAAGAAGAAACCACAGTATTTCCCGCCCATTCAAGGCCGAAATACAACTGCATACACAGACAAACAAAAAACAGAAGCAATTGCTGATGCTTTTGAAACACAATTCACTACTAATGAACTACACGACACTAGAACTGAAGATCTGGTTGCAAGCAACGTACTGAGATTTCTCTCCAGACCACATACACAACTCATACAGAGCACCAACCCTTCGGAAGTAATGGCCATAATCAAGAAATTAAAGGATAATAAACATAGTGTTCTTAGAAAACAATAGTATTCTTATCCGTGAACAATACGGGTTCAGAAAATCACATTCAACAACGCATCAATTTATGAGAGTAGGGGAAATCATCACCCAGAGATTTCATCATAAAAAAAGTACAGGAGCAGTTTCTCTTGATATTGCCAAAGCTTTTGATTGAGTTTGGATTGGTGGACTTGTACACACACTCATTAATATTGGTCTACCCAACCTAGTCATTAAAATACTCATTTCATATTTTTTGGGACAAAGCTCCATGTTCGCATTGGTACTGCACACTCAACACATAGACAAATCTTAGCCGGCGAGCCACAAGGGTCCAAATCGGGACCAAGACCTTTCTCATCTATGTGAACGACATTCCAACATCAACACTAACTACCCTGCACCTTTTTTCAGACGACACATTTATACTAGCACAAGGAAGGAAAACATCATATATCACAGAATCACTCAACAAACATTTAGAACAGCTTGAGCTCTGGTTCGTTAAATGGAAAATTCTTATTAAAATAAATAAAAGTATATCCATAATATTTAACAAAAATCGACTACTTCCACCCAGTGTAATTAAGATCAACAACGAAATTATACCATGGTCACAAACCTGTAAATATTTAGGAGTAAATTTCAACAGAAAATTAACATGGCACCCATCTGATCGAAATTATTAACAAATTTAAGCAGATTTATATCCACTTATTAACTGGAATTCAATATTTTCCATGGAAAATAAAGTGCTCATTGATAAAGCACATCTTCGACCACTTATTTCCTATGCCTGCCCTATCTGGGGCTACACCCACGATAGTAAAAATAAAAATCTGGACACTCTCCAAAATATAACCCTTAGATGAGCAGTTAAGGCCCCCTGGTTCATTAGAAATCAAAAGATCAGACAAGAATTAAAAATCCCTACCCTGAGAGAATTCCTCGCGAAAATAATGTATAACACGATTAAAAATATTGATAAAACTAACAACGAAACAATAATTAGCCTTCCGTACTATAATGACCTAAGTACCTTAATAGATTCCGTCCCCGCTCATTGCTCTGATATTGCTCAAAGTTTCCTCACCAACCACCATAAACTCTTTTAAGTAATGAAATTTTTAAAAATTTAAATCGTTCCTACTGATTTAAACTAACCATAAAGTGGATGTTTTATCTTGTCTTTTTCATATTGCTTTTGCTGCATGTCAACATGTTAATGCCTTGAACCCATGGAAAACGGCTTCTCAAACCGTTGCTTTGGTGTGTGCTTATTCAAAGAAATCGTTTTATAAATAAAATGAGCTTCGACACTATTCTCAAACATTCGATGGTGAACTTCGCCTCGTTTGCTGCCGCCCGATGAATGAGATTGGAAGGTAGGCAACAAATTCATAGATAAGTCGGATTTACGACGCCGTCTCAATACGATGCAATTAATTTGGGGGAAGTAGATGAAGCGTATTTTAAGAAGCATCTTTGGTGGAATAAAATGTGAGAATACATGGCGAAGAAGAACTAATTTTGAGAGCTGTATAAGCTATATAAAGAACCAGATATTGTTAAAATTATCTCAATACAGAGATTAAAATGGGCAGGACATTTGAGCCGGATGAACGACAATCGGGTGACGAAAAAAATTTTCTTGGCTCGCCCCATTGACACCAGAAGAAGAGGACGACCGAAACTCCGATGGCGTGACTGCCTTGAAAACGACCTAAAAACACTCAAAGTAACAAACTGGATGACCTTGTCCAAAAATAGGGGTTCCTGGTATGCAATTCTGAGGAAGGCAAAGGACCACCCTGGGCTGTCAGGCCAATGAAGAAGAAGATGAAGCGTATCTGACGTCATGCATATTTTAAACCAATGAGAATTGTAATAAATTGTAGCCATAGTCTCAACTGGAACAAAAGAAACAACCTCTTTGTGATTAAAAAAATGATAGGAAAATAGGTATCAAACAAGAAAATACCGTAGTGCTGTGATCGTTAGCAAAACAGGCACATGAATGGCTAACAAGATTTTTATATTTTTTGGGAAAAAATAACAGTAAAATACATTTCTACGTTGAAGGAGGAAACATGTATCGCTTTTGATCCTAAAGAAATAATATGTTTTTTTTTTTACGGAGAATAAAAAATAATATAATGTAGATACGATGATTTTATTGGCTTAAAATTTTATTTCAAATTTAATATGTACTAAATCGATTTTATTTTGTACAAAAATTGACTAAAAAGTTATAAATAATGGTAAATAAGTTAAATACTAAGCAAAACTAAAGCTAGTTCGGTGCTAAAGATAGCTAGGTGATAATTTTATTGGTAAAAAAAGGAGCATTACAGTCACAAGTAACCAAGGGCAAAAAACAACTCAATACAGCAAAATTTAATTTTGTCTCATTGGAATAAGTTACTATTACATTATACTTACTCAATCGATCACCGATGTGATAGTTAACAGTTTCCGACAGAAAAAAAGATTGGCGTTTAAATATGTTTTTTCAATATGTGATTATTGTTTATAAAATGTCAATAAAATATTTGCATTATTTTTTAGTAGTTTCTGAAAACGTAAGCATTTTTACACAATATGTGATGAAAATGGAATATTTATGAACAGTAAGTGACGATTTTTTTCTGTTCCATACGACAATTGACTCAATTCATATGACGTCAAAGTCACATGTCAAGTATGCTTGGCAATTTTTTTTATTTGTTTGTTAGATGCGTTAGCTGCATAAGCTCTGTTATGTTTGAATCTTATCGGTTACAAGTAGTTCTGGACTGATGTTTATTTCACCATTTTATTCATTTGTCTCACCGTTTTGTCTTCAGTGACAAGCATTTCTGGGAAATTAATTTTTTTAAATGTTGGTAAAGTAAAATGATGATTAAATTCAAGTGGTTATTTTGGCAAAAAATAAAATAAATAAATAAAATAAAATAAAATAATTGTCAATTATTAAATACGTACAAATTGCTTTATTATCAGCTATCATTTCTTATAAAATAATTTTGATTACAAATTTCTCTTGCCATTATAAATATTTCATTCTTATTCAAAATATTGCGTTTTTCCTTCATTGGTGGAAAATATTCAGATTATTAAACGTAGAAAAATTTGAAATAAGTATAAATATTTAACGTTTCTTTGTTATTAAATGTGTGTAAAAATTAAAAAGCATTGCTACCAATCTACGAGATAAAATTAAATTGTATATTTACAAAATTAAATATGAATACACACAATAATATAATGTAAATAATTTACGTTCGGAATTCGTCACGTGACAAATACCAGGAGCAGAAGCGCCACCTGGTGATGAATTGACTCCATAATCAAAAGCCGAGTTATAATGGAAAAGTACAAATACACATCTTATGCAAAAGCAAAAAATATATTTTTGATAAGATGATTTTAATAACATTGAAAATTTTATTTTAAATTAAAAATATTCCAATCGATTCTTTTTTTTTTTGCGCAATGATTGAGTACAGATAAGCAAAGCTAAACAAGCTAAATTCTAAACAAAGAAAATAAAACAAGTTGGTGCAGAAGATGGCTTACTGATAATTTTGTCCTTAAAAAAAGCATTACGATCACAAGTCGCCAAGGTTAAAAAAAGCAAAATTTAATTTTGTTTCATTGAGAGCAGAAATAAACATTAGCATTAAAATAAATTTTATCATTAAATGATAATTATTTAACTATATAATGTAAATAAAATGTTTGTATCATTTTTTAATACTTTCTAAAAATATAAAACTTTTTTTAAACAACACACGACGCAAATGGAATATGTACGATTGTGATTTACAATTTTTTTCATTTCCCATTATAACGATTATCAAGCAGTTTTATAATGTAAAAGATACCTAATTTTTTTCAAATAGTATTTTATTTATAAAGAAAGAACAGTTTAGTAAAATATATAAAGATTTTTTTACTAACCTGCTTACTTTCTATTACATGATATTTATATCTATTTTACAAGGATTTTAAGAAGTATTTTACCGATTCTTTCGAGTTCATAAAAACTAGCCTCCACTGCAATATGAATATTCATTAAATAAAACCATAAATATTATGTTGAAAAAATTTCAGTTCATAGAAAACTCTAAGTGTTGAAATAGTTTAGAATATTTGATTTCAGCTAAATTATGTTAATGAAACAAATCGATTTCTTCGAATTATTGACTAATATATATATTACAGTCAAAGTGTATATATTACAGTCTCAAAGTGTTATTCCATAGAATAACGAGGAATTTCATAAGTAACCAGATAAGTCAGTAAAAATATGTAAATTATTAAATTACGATATAAATAGGTAAAATATGTAAATTATGATTTAATTACGTATTCTATTGAATGCTTACTCTCTCTTGATCGTTAAAGTATGAAATATGGCAACGCGAAAGTTATTTTAACCGATTCTAGATGTTTTTAATAAGTTTTGAGCCGCTTATTGCTGCTTTACAATATCGTGAGTTTGCAATATACATTGCTTTTAGACGAAGATTTTCAAGAGAGTATTCAGTTTAACTCACATGTTGGTAATATGAGCAATAATAAATAATATTACATGCTTTTCCTTTTTATTTATCAATTAATCATTCATAATAGGATGAAAATGTATTTTCAAGATATTTTAGATATTTAGGATGAATTAATTTATACAATTGCTTCGAGTAAAAATTTACAATCGGGTACCTCTTGATTTTTTGGCGATATTTTTGACGCCAAGATGTGACAAACAAGATGGCCGTTAGATAAAGATAGGGTTACTAGAAATTAAAGTTTATCGCCAAATCAAGTGGTACCTGATTCTACACCGAACCCTTACTTTGAAATTGTTTACTTTTTTCTTAAACGGTCTATTATTAGTTACTACATTGAGTAACTAGGTGAAATATGAAAATTTTCACATATTATATACTTTAACTGACTTTCCTACTCATTTCATGAAATACCCAGTTATTGTATGAAATAACTGAATAACACTTTAACGGAAACATACAATTTGTCGCTTTGTAATTGCACATATGTGCAAATGATAATGCATTGCGTTATTATCAACAGCACAATCTGCTCTTTGTGTAGTTAGTAATGTTTGTTGTCAAATTTCGAGATGGTAAAAAAATGATATCTTAAAGAGAAACATCTGGTAATTGTTCTTAAAAAGCATAAATAATATATATTCTCTCTCATTAATATGAATCCAATTTTACCACACAAAATTTTAACATTTTATTGTAATATTCAAGAGAGAGGAACTCATAAAAATGGTTGTAAAGAATGGGATTTAAATTAAAGAAAGGAGGAAATATATTTTTTTACCCTCAGAAAAAGAGCCATTTTTTATAGTTTATATGTAGTGTTTTTTTAGAATGATATGAGCACTGCAATAAAATGTGTTGAATGGGGCAAAATTTTACCGTACCATAAATAACAATGCAAATTTTATTTCAATAATATTAATTAGAAACCCATAATATTAATAAAAGAAAATTTACAACATTTTCAACAAATTGCACCAGAAATTATTTGTTGAGAAAACATTTTACAATTACTAGCATCCAATCTTAATTTATTCTTATTTGCTACTGTAATAGTACTTTTGTATAAACTGGTTACATCCATGAATATTTATTTTTCAATTTGGTACTAAATATTATTCCATGGTACTCTCACACAAATTTTTGTGTTTATATAGTCTTTAAGAGAATGATTTTAAAAAGATCTGTCGATAATGGGTTATTCCATTGACCAAGTATTCATTTTTTCGAAAAACAAGGCATGATTCAAAAACATTCTTTAATACAAAAACAACTACAGATACAGTATATTTCACAGTAACAAAATAATATTCATTTTTTATTAAAGAAATTTCATGTTTTTTATAAAAAAAGCAGTCCCAAAAATTTCCCGCATTTCATTGGCTGGAGAGGTCGGTTGGATGATACCACAATATCACGTGATCATCAAACTTGGGAAGATACTTCCGCACATCTGTGAAATAAAAGCAGAATTAAACATCAGTCACTAAAATTGCAAATACTACATTTTTTGCTATTTATAAGCAATGAATAAAGTGTAAGATGTTATAGCTCACTGCCAGAGAGAGTGAAGAATTTTGAATATTCACAGTACAAAGTTTTCTTAAGAAAACCAAATATTGAATTCCTTTTGAATAATGATATTGTTTCGATACAGAATTGGCTTGGCGTATTTTCAGAAATGGCGAACAATTAATTTTCCCCACAATATGAATTTTTAAATGTCATATATTGAAAAATTTTGAGAATTTTTGTTAAAAAAATTAGAAAGCAAATTTGAATTTCCTTTTGTATAATAACGATGTTGTTTCGATGGAGAAACGATTTAGTGTAATATCGGATTTCACGAGCTATTTATTTTCCCAGTAATTTGAATTTTTAAAAAACAGATTATAAATCTTGCATAAAAAATTTTCAAGAAATAAATTTGCTTAATAATGAAGCTGTTTCTACACTTATATCGTTGGAGTCATTTTGGCGATTTTTTTGTTCTGATATTTTGGACTTTTAACTGTAGAGTATGGAGAATTCCTACCATGCACATTTCTTTTTGGTAACCCTAGTGATTCTGTCATCGTGCAATACTTTGTGATTTCTTATTTCAGTTAATACTTCTCATTCCACTTGTTTTTCAAAGTGTATCTTAATTGTAATTTTATTGAGAACTACATTAAATATTTCTATTGAGGATCACTCTTTTTCTCCTTTTCATTTATTTCCTTTCACATTACGTGCTGATTTTTCATTTTATTCTTTAAGTTTATATTTATTATACTGTGACATTTAATTTATGATGATTATTACACCTTTTTATTTTAATTCTTTATAATTAAAATTCAAGAAAAAATAACAAAGTATCTTTTTAAAAAATAAAAAAATTCCCTTTCGAGATTTGCAGTGAGATTAATTCATTCTTTTCTTGGACATTTTTGTATTTTTCTTTTGTTACAAATATTTCATATTATTCATATTTTTTATTACTAATCTACAGTAATTTTTTATTTATACGCTTACACATTTCTTCGAAAAAATATTTATTGCATATAAAATTTAAAAAATAAGAATGGAAAAATATATGAATTTTAAATTCCTCCATTTTAAAAAAATCTTGTAAGTTTTTGGAATAAAGCAAACTATCGATAACTCAGCAAATTATTTATCCCAGCGTCCACAAACACAGAGCACAACTCAAGAATAATCACAAAACGATATATAAAGACGGTAAAACATTAATTACATTTACCATTTAGATTAAGATTATCCATAACAAAACTAAAACTAATTTTCGAATAGGAGACAAAAATTTTCGTTGCAAACCAATGCGAACAAGATTATCGGGAAACTAATAGTTCTATAAAACAGTTCTGTTACAATTTTAATGTTTTAAATTATTATATACACTTTCATTATTTATGTTAAAAATACAAATGTCAGGATTAATATAAATGTAATTTAGAACAATTTTACGATTAGAATTTTTCTCTTCACAGAGGGGACACCGTTTGCTGATAAACAGCTGCTTTTCGTAATCTCCATTTTACATTTGTCCAATGGGAGTAGAGTTTCGGTTGCCAAGAAGGTATTGAAATTCGATGCCCCGGTATGAATTCTTAATTATGTTCTGTTTTTCATGTAGCTTTGTAACTATTGTGTTGGACTCACTAAAGATTATTTAGGATATTCCATTTTGTTATTAGAATTTAAATTAACGTAATGTGTTCTAATGTGGAACTATTTAGCTACAGAAGTTTTTATTAAATTCGTTTTTGTAGCATAACACATGACATATAGATAAAAAAATTTACGTCACTCACTAAACTTAACCCTCTATCAATAAATATAACTCTTTCCCTCCAGTAAAGACCGAAAAGTATTTTTAATACCATTTTTGTGATGACCTTCACCGTCCTTCCAGACCGACTCGGCTTTTCTTCTTGTTTTCGTTTTTAATATCTGTACAGAAAATTATATACCTTCGGTGTTTGCTCGATCTGTGTATTTCGATCTTTACACAAGCCCCCCTCCCCACAAGAAGCATATTCGTCCCCGTAGAGACAATCAGAGTTCAGTAAGAGAGTCTGAAGATACAATAAGACAAAACAGCAACACAGCTTCTATTCAGAGAATTAAACACAAGTTAGAGCTCCAAACTATGCAGGCTCCCCAAAATAAAGAAATGAATGAATATTCACTAATACAAAACATGAAATTTCATATATTACATATACATAAAATGAAAACATAATTCTAAATTATCAAATTAATACTACTGGATATATTTGAAATTTGCGTAGTGAAAAAGTTATACTCTTATGACTTATGAAAAAGTTGCACTCATAAAGTGTACTCTTTATGACAAGTATCGCATTTGTGAGGTTGCTCGTTTACACGAGAAAACAAAAGAGATTTCGGACTATCTTTGTGTGCGAAGTATTTTTGACAAATAATACATATTAGTTTTACCATCCGCATGGGTAAGGAAATGACGCTTCTAGGTACTTAAATCTGTAAAACATTTCTGACAAGTGTTGCATACATAAGGCCTTTGTATGACAAAGCAAATGATGTTTCAAATATCTGTGGCAAATATCGGCATACGTGAGGTTTCTCTGCTGCATGAGTAAACAAGTGTAATATTTTTAGATAGTTCTTTTGGGAAACACTTTCTTGGCAAATATTACAAAGGTAAGTTTATGTGTATGGGAAGGCAAACGACTTTGCAAATTAACCGAAACTGAGGAACACTTCTGACAAACTTGAGATTCACCAGGTATGTATGAAAAAGTAAGTGATTCTTTAGCTGTACCTTTTGATCAAAGCTTCTCAAGAAAATATCACATGTGTGAGGTTTATTATCTGTATGCGTAAACAAATGAAGTTTCAAGCTTTTTGCATCTGAGAAACATTGGTGACAAATATGGTATTCATGAGGTGTTCCATCAGTAGCTGATATTTCTATTTTACTTTCTTCTTCACAAAGTATGTTGTCAACCAGTCTCTTTCGAACGACTGAAATTTTTGCTTCCATGTCTATGATTCCGTTAAGAATAATATGTCCACATTTAACCTTGACAAGTTTCAAATCATCTATGTCTCTAGATAAGTCTACGGATTTTGAGACAGGAATAGAGATGCCAGCACTTCTGATTTTCCTTTATGTGCAAGGGATGCTTGTGTTTGGATTAAATTGATTTGCGTTTTTCCAGAACTATTTCCCGACATCTGATTTTTGGTACAGAATTTAGATGTATGACCTTCTTTCCCGTTAATTTGCTATAATTTAGCAAGTTAGTCTGGAAATAGACTTTTGTGGTTCGTAATTCTTACGGAATGGATACGTCCTAGACGTATTCTGAAAGAAGAACAATTCGTTTTTGAAAGATTTTTCTGGAAGTTGAGAATGATATCGCCACTTTTCATTTGTTTTGTCTTTTGACGGATGAGTAGCAGGCTTTTTTGACGCACTACGAACATTACCGTATTCGTCAAGTTTATCCGCTAATTTGGTTAGAGAAACGAACTTTATCTAATCATCAAAAGATGGTCTCTTACTTTATGAAGCACCCTTTTCCTAATTTGATCTGTGATAATGAGGTCTTTCAAACCGGTAAAATCTGATTTTAAGGTCATTGATCCATTCCTCAAAATAATTTGTCATTTAGAAAGCATAAAATTTCTTTATGAATTTTCAGCGCTCTTTTGATGCGTCACAAGCTTTTTTCCAAAGCTTTCAGAGTTTAATTTAAATATCTTCAATAAGATGCTCTAAATTTAATTCTATATATATATATATGTATATATATATATATTCTTCAAAATATTTTTGAGATTCCCTTCCGATGGTTGAATGATTCCAGATGGCTGTAGTATCGATAAACATGATAACCAATCTTTAGGATTAATCTTTGTTCTTTTAGTGTTCTCTTAGTTTGTCTTTCAAGTAAAGTAAAATAAATAGCAATGCCAGCGATTCTTAAACTTGAAATTTGGAATAAGCTTAATTAAATCGCGAAATTATTTTGTCCACTCTTATTTATTGGTAGAGTTTGTGTTAGTCAAGTACGAGATTTATAAATTTCGAGTTCTTTCAATTCGAATAATATTTGTTTTCTTTTCTCCCGTGGCTTTAACCGTTTCTCTTCTATTTCTCTCTATTCTTTCTTTCTCTGTTCTTCAATTTCTTTTTTCATTTTTAGAAATTGTTGAAGAGAGAAAAAGATTTCTTTAGCAAATTCTTCATCATATGGGTCACTTTGAACAATTTTATTTTTTTATTGACAAAAGGTTAATAAACAATTTACTTGTGTGAAAGGAAAGAGGGCGATTTGTTTGTTGTTCTATCAAATCTGATTTCTTTGCCAGTGGATCACCTTTTTCACTATCCATAATTCCACAATGGACAGGAATCCATTGGAATGAAATTCTGTAAGCTAGTGACTTAAGTATAGGTCTACATTCCAAAATTCTTTAACACATAGTTTGATTATTCGAAAGGGATTCCAGCGCATTTTTAGAATCTGATTCTGTACTGAATATGTATACATATATATCTGTGGAGCACCAGCAATGTTTCGATATTTACAGACTCGGTCATTGAAATTGTGGTGAATGGCTTTCAGAGACAACTAGTGCTGTTTTCATTCCAAGTATAATTACATTTTTAGGGAAAAGAAAAATCCTCTTTTGGAATAATCGTGAACAACTCACCTCCGCTGAAGAGTTCTCTGAAGTTCGGGTCATTATATTGCAGATGATCCGGCCTCACGTACAGGTGCCAGGACAGTCCCTGCTCCGGATCGTTTGGCAGTCCGGACGCCGAATAAACATGGAAATTCTGGTCGTCTTCTTCGAAAGCAAACCTGAAAAACCAATAATAATCCATGTATAAATTCTCTTCATTAAGCAATTCGTTGAAATATTATTCATTATATACACACACACACATATATCCCTATAACACGGTACTCTTAAAACGCGTTTTCATATGACGCGATTTCATGTCCCTCGTATATCACGTGTTTTCCCCCACATAACGTGTTGATTCCCCACGTAATATTTCTGTACCGCGAAATTTATATAAATATGTATGGTTCACAATCCATTTCGAGTACGTTTGCACACTGCGCCAATTGTGTTCTTGTAAAAAATTAAATTAAATTACATTATTGACCTTTGAACATTCTGCTAATAAAAGGTGTTGATGGAACGTTATTTCAGATAGCTTCTACAATAAATAAACATAGATAAATATAAAATTGGTTTTGGAATTATCTGATTTAGTTAAAATGAACTGTTTTTTAGAGTTACACATGTATAAGTTTTCATTTAAAAAATATTCTTAATTTGATTTTAATAAAGCGCACACATTTCGTTCATAACATAGTTTTTCTTTCATATTTTGTTTAAACCCCCTTTAACGAGAAAAGTTAAACGTGAATCATTTGTACGTAATATACGAGTTATATAAGGTCGTACGAGCGCGTTCTAAAAGTATGCTCGTTCAACGCGTTTTCCTATAACGCGGAACTGTTACTGCGTGTTATAGGGAGATTACTGTATATATATATATATATATATATATATATATATATATATATATATATATATATATATATATATATATATATATATATATATTCATTCATTGTCGTGTGCCAGCTAGGCTGACAACATATGGTGCGCTGCTCCACTTTTCCAACTGAACCCTATTTTGGTGTGGAGTCCGACTTCCTCTGTACACACATGCCATAGGGACTTGTTTATAGGATAGGCAACCATTCACACCTCATTTATACAAGGAAAGGACAAAGACAGGATAGATAGAGAGAGAAAGTACATCCATGCCCGAACCGGGATTAGAACTAAGGACCTCCTTATCCGTAGTCAGGCACGCTGACCACTAGACAAGTTAGGCAGCATATATATATATATATATATATATATATATATATATATATATATATATATATATATATATATATATATATATATTTGTGATGATCTGTAAAATGCAATTAGTTTTTTAAAATCCCGATGACAATGATGATTTGGTCATATGAAGCGACGAGGAAAAAGGAAGTGGCCATTTAATACAAGAAAAGATTACTTGTGGCATTTTCCGACCCTTATGCAATTCAAAATGAACGCCATTTTTTAATAAACTATTCTATTTCGATAAATAAACAAAATATGGCATAAAAACGTTATAAAGTTATAAATATCAATGATTTAGAACCCAATATGGGGTGCCTACATGTGATGAAAAGAACGAGGCCAATAATTTGATAAGGACCCACATCAGCGACCTGAACTGGCCATGAGTAGCTTATCTTTAAATTAAGAACGAGTAACTCTCTTTCCTCATGCATTTCTATACGCACTTCTCGCACAAAGACTCAATAGACAAAAACAATGACCGTTTCAGTTTTGAGATGTAGCCAAAACAAAGCCATTACATTTTCAGCCGCAGGATGTAATTTAACGTCACTTCCTCTGAACTGTGTCGCATATTAGTAGGCAACCAATTATAATGTGTACACTTTCAACCAATCATACGGACACTTTAAACCAACGAATAATGACATTAATCTGGTTTCAGGCTGGCAATGAATTAAGTGACCATACACTAGCTTGCTGACATTTATAAAATTTAGTCACTGCAATGCTTCTCGTTTTAAAGCAGTGGGAAGTAGAATGAGCCACGGTACCTTGAAGGGGTAACGCGTCGTTGTCGAGTTTGGAAAATATCTGATTCGATACCTGATTCATAGGATATCTGACACTAGCCTCGTGACGATTACAAAAACCATTGCCTTTAAAGGACCTTTACATACAAAAATTTGACAGTGTTTCAGAATAAAGCTTTTTTGACAGCAGATTGGTGAGCTTTCCGACTTTCGGTTCATAGGTTTCGATCTCTATTTCAAACATGGACGTTTGTAGTGGTTCGAGTTCCATTAAAACTATAGGTCCCATCAGCACTAGTATACGAAAAGCGACTGTAGACAAACCAAGTTGTTAGAAGGAAAAGGTGCCAGCTCTGGTATCAATCCAGTCATTGGATTACGATTTAAAATGACTCTCGCATTACCTGAAGTTTGTGTCCTGGTGTTCGGCCACCCTCATCATGTCCAGCAGGTTGATGCCTTCGGGGACCAGCACCCTCATCGAGTAGGAGTTGCTCAGCGGGTGGTTGAAGTAGATGGAGTAGTGGATGTACTGTCTGGGTCCGGGGAACTCCAGAATTTCGGTAGGAGTTAAATCTGGGCGGGAGAAAAAAACAGACTGTAAATGACTTCCGAATGCAATGTTCTTTTGTAGCATTAACTTTTTTGTACAGTAAACATTTTGATTTAAATATATATTTTACGAAATAAAATGAATCATAATACTATTGAAAATCAAATGTATTCTGAGAAATAATTTGATGTTGGTAATTTTTTTTTTAGTTCAACTGAACCATTGATAGTTACTCAGACAGAAGAAAATGAGCTGATGTAAAAGGAAGCAATTAAGGAAGTTCAACAGAGCAAAATCAGTTAGCAATCGACTGATTGGTTTTTAATTGAGAAACCACAAAGCATGTTGTTATGTAATAAGGCCACGGTGGCCCGGCAGTTGTGTTTTTTCTAGATATCAGAAGGTAATGAGTTTGAATCCTGGCTTAAACTGAGATCCGTAATATTCATTAATGGAGGCTGGAGCTCTTAAAATAAGTCTGTGATTGCAATGCCATCCATAGGAAATGAGACTTCTGGGGATGGCAGGCAGAATTTGGGGGTTTTCTGCTTGATCCCTGCTTTTAAATTTCGAAGAATCACCCACTTTCTTCAATGCGATCTAGAAGCACCTTAGTATACAGCTTTAAAAGTGTTTGCCATAATTTTTCAATCTACCAGTTGTTATATAAACTTTTAAATTTATATATAGATTAGACTTGCCTTTGCCTCGTTGTAGGAAAGTGCTCTTCAGAACGAAATGTTCCAAGTTCGTTCCTAGCTTTGTGGAACATCAGGAGATGGATGTTATACTTCAGCCTGTCGAGTATATGCGTGAAAATTTTCTGGGTTTCTTTCCATGCTATCCTTGAATAAGAGCCTCTGTCTATGAAAAGTTCTCCCAGAAGGCAAATTACACGATGAAGATTAAAATACTCTAAAATTTCCTTCGATAATTAGGCTGCTCACTGTGCGCGATGTCAGCTAAATACAGCTTTGGCGTAAGAAAAAGGGAATAATTTAAGAAAGGATTATAATGTACTTTATATATAATGAGATTTTTTTTTCAATATTCAATTTTATATGATGACAAACAACTTGATTTTTAGATTTCAAAAATAAATAATGATGTCTTAACTGAAATAATGTTTTAACGCGTTTGATTCTTTATATTATATTTTTAATTAATTGATCATGAATAAATTAGCTGATTTTATCAGCTAATTTATTCATTGTTTAATTGTATTAATTTGACTCTTAAAATACCGAAAAATTAACATATGAATTTAAGCGTATAGAAACTTTACGGATTTCCTAGAAAAGCTGTTATATTTATTCTAACCGGTGCTTAGTAAACAATGTGAAAATTACTTAATTAATGCTCAGATTACCAAGGTAATTTAAAAAATGATATTATTTTCAGCATTACCTTAGTTGTTGTTGTTTTCCAATGACACTTGGACAAGCCAAGCTCGCTTTTGCCTTTGGCAGTGGGAATTAAGTCAACAACGAGCGTCTTTCGTTTGGATCAGAGCACCACGAAAGTGAAAGTACGACTTTGCTTTTTTAAGGTGCCTCGTCGTTTTGAGACCACGGTCAGGTGACGAGGCTACACCTGAGCTGGCATCCTCCTCTCCACATCCACGCCCCACCAGCGGAAAGACTTTGGACGTCACAGATTAACGTGGACACGTCCCCAACCCACGGAGTTCCAGCAACCCAGTGAAGGAGAGTACACCGTGGTCACCCTCCCAACCACTGCCCGCGGCAAATGATGCTTCACTTTGCTGAGCTTACGGGAAGTGGCGTGAAGCTACTGAGCCACTGGAGCTCGCATTACCTTAGTTAATCTACACATTACCAAAGTAATCTACAATATAGCTGATTTCTGCACTTTAGTGGCAACATTTTCACTAAAATCAAATGAATCTATCTTATTGATGTATTTACCAATAAAAGTCATGCTATGATTCTAAGCCATCTTTTTGGAATACGAACCTCTGACGACGGGAGTCGGTTCACAGTGAATGTTTCGCAAGTGTAGAAGACTTCGCCCGCTTAAAGCAGGGATTGTATAGTATGTTGCCAGAAGGTCTCCGAATGAGCCATCGTCTTTTTGCTGCTGCTTCAGGAAGTTCATAGTCTTCTCGGTTTCCCAACTGCCTGAATCGTTCGCTGAAATCAATGCCTGTGAAAGAAAGTTTGTTCAGATATGGTACATTCCATTCAGTTTAGAAACTTCAACTTAAGTACGATTTTATCATTCCGCAGAGGCCATCGCATTCAGTTTAAAAGTTTCGCGCCATCCTCTAAGTGTAATCATTACTCTAATGGGGTGGGACGTAAGGTATTGGGGGCCTGGGGCCTGAGCAGCTACCAGGCGGGTCGGTAGGTGGTGGATCACCGTACGTCCTGTAGGAATGACAGGATAGCCTTGAATATAGAATCAGAGGCCGCGAACCAGCTTCCGTAAACCCTGGTGTTATGCGATCCGTGCCTATGGCTAATTGGCACCGCGGTATTGGTGTCTTAGCGGAGCCTCTAGTTGCCTGGCAAACTTCTAGAGTAATTTGCCTCGCCCAGTATCTCAGGAAATGCTGGGAGGACTTATATTACCTGAGCTTATAAATTGTTATGTTGTGGCTGAAAAGACACAAGAAATAACAAACCTTTCTTCATCTGCAGGTGATGCCTCTGAAGTAGACCTTGCTGAAAAAGACAAGGGAACTCAGAGGCAGTCTTGTAAAGGGGCAGTAATGAATCCTTCACTTGAGGTATAAATGACCTCCAAACCATCTTCTGGTGAAAGTCAGGAAGCTATCTCTAGTATGACTGACTCTCTGACCAGATGGGACTGTTTCAGCAAGATCCTATATGCTGGAAATGTCATACGCAAGAGGAAACGGCAGAGCATATCATTTATGAATGCGAGGCTCTTGCCCTCCCTAGATTAACTTCTTTAGGCATCATCCATACTAGAGAGTTACACCTAGACTCCATTCAAGGGTTATCGGACTTTATTCATAAAGTGGGTGACCCGAGCAACTGGAACTGGGAAACATTGGGTTTGGAGTTAATGGTACAAAATGCTAATAAAAGCAGAGGTGCCCAATGACATACAAACCCATTTCTAAGAAGAAGAAGGTATTGGGGGTCTCCTGCTTGGTCCCTCAACGTCGGGATTTTGAATTACGCAGACTTTCACACCGATGTCAGAGTTGGGTCTCCTAACTGGTATAGAGCCCCCATTTCTAGACTAGGTACATTGAAATATGGCTGTGAAGATGCACACAGTTTATCCATTTGATACGATTACTTGATTAAACGCTATTAAAAGATGCAATTATATAAGGCTACTGTGTGAAACTACATAGAAATCGAAGAAGGCCGAGGCGGGCTGATTCTATGGCTGTTCTTTGACTATCAAAGCAAAATTAGGGATAAAAGATAAATTAGATGCCATTATTGATGCATCATCAGAAGTAGATACTGGCCGACATCTATCTATCTGGTCAATTATTATAAAGAAAAACAAAAGAAAATTTATTAAACAATTAAGCACTTATCAAACTAAAGATTCTATGGAATTGTAATTTTTGACTGTCAAAAAGAACACATTTGGGATGAAAGATAAATTAGACGACATTATTGGAGCATCTTCAGAGGTAGATACTGGCCCACATCTATCTATCTGGTTAATTATTTTAAAGAAAAACAAAAGAAATTTTATTGAAATTAAACAATTAAGCACATATTAAACAAAGGATTTAACATTAATGGGTACTTATAAATTCACCCATATAATTAGCTTGATAGATCTCACGAAAAAAATGTAAAAATACACATCTATGCTTAATTTTTTAATTAGACAATCGCTTATACAAACCTCTAATTGAGACCTGATTGGTTAGGACATTGTTCTCACTGTCGGGAAATAGTCGGGAAATACATTGTCATAGCGGGTTCGAATCTCGTCTTAACCGAAAGTATGTAGAGTTCACTAAAGGCGGCTATAGAATGTTAAATGTGTTTTGGTCGCAATGTCCTCCATGTGAAATGATACCTCTGGTAGGCCAAGTATTGGGTGTTTCTGCTTTGTCCATGCCTAGTCCCCTCGACTGCTTCCATCAAACTGGTAGAGACCAACTTGAGGCTAGGTACAGGGAAGCATGCTGGTGCAACAACAAACCTCTAAATGGCACATTAAAGAGCTCATGGTTGCAATGTCCTTCAAATGAAATGATACCTCTGGCGTGACATGTCAAGTAATAAAAGATCTTCTGCTTGATCTCTGCTTCTAAAATACGAAGACTTCCACCCGGCTGCTTGCACTTATTGGCAGAGCGCAACTCAAAGCTTGGTACATTTATTTGTACTTGGTACATACATACAATGCATTTATCAATTTTAAGTTCTGAAGGCTTATTTTATAGAGGGAATATATTTTTATAAAATGTGAGGGCGACTGATTGATATTTTAATAATCAATGGGGTGGTAATTTTCAAAATCTTTTCGTTCCTGAAAAAACATTAATTATTATTAACTTGCATCTTTGTTGAATGGAATTCCTTTTTATATTAAAACTTCTTCTTCATTGGCCTGACAGCCCAGGGTGGGCCTTTGCCTTCATCAGAAGTGCATACCAGGACTCCCTATTTTTGGATAAGGTCATCCAGTTTGTCACTTTTAGGGTTTTTATGTCGTTTTAGAGACAGTCACGCCATCGAAGTTTCGGTCGTCCTCTTCTTCTGGTGTCAATGGGGCGAGCCAAAAAATTTTTTTCGTCACCCGATTGTCGTTCATCCGGCTCAAATGTCCTACCCATTTTAATCTCTGTATTGAGATAATTTAACAATATCTGGTTCTTTATATAGTTTAAAGAGCTCTCTCTCTCTCTCTCTCAGAATTAGTTCTTCGCCATGTATTCTCACATTTTATTCCACCAAAGATGCTTCTTAAAATATTAAAACTTAAAAACACTAATTATTTTGATTAATTAATCATATGGAAAACATGATTGAGTTAAAATAGTAGCATAAAATCTTATTTGTATTTTAGAAAACTGATAATTGTATAAAAATAAATACAATTAAACGTAATTGGTTTAGAATAGAATATTTGGCTTTTCATTTAAAGCAAATGATAATTTTTATATTATGAGTATTCTAAATTTCTATTTAATGTTAAATGCAAAATAAAAAAATTCTTGGAGAAAAAAACATAGTCAATAAAATTTCGTTTTTAAATTGAGCTTAAAAGTTAATGCAAACAATTTTAATAATTTGCTGATTTTTTTTAATAGGGAAAAATTCTTATATTTTGTAGTCATCTGGCAGCACTGAATATAAGAATTGTAAACCAAACGATTATAATTCATTTTATTTAGAATTATTTCCGATTTAGAAGCAAATTCTATAGGATTTCTACTTGGACATCCTAATACTACACTATCATTATTCTATTTAAAATGAATTACATAAACATGTGAGTATACTTTTTTAAGTTTTAAGTAATATGTTCTATTTAATATATTTTTTTAAAATTTTTTAATAAATATCAATATTAAAACTAAATTTAGTTTAATTTTTTATTGAAAAGAAGTAATTTCAAATTTTAATCCTCTTTTGCATATTTTTTCTACTAGCATATGAAAATTCTATATTCCTTCAACTATTTCAATATAATTTGTAATTTAATTTCCCATTATAATGAAATCTTTGGTTTAGTTGAAAATATTTATAAGTAATATATTTAATAATAATTATATCTTTACTCCATTTTTATTGTTTGTATTTTATCAATTATTATATATTACTTTAATTATTATATAATAATAAAAAAATTTAAGTTTCACTCTTAAAAAGTTTCACTTTTTAAGAAATTTTAGAGCTATTTATATTCCATTTGTAAAATCAGTCCTTATTTATAGTAAAAATATTTGGAACATTATCATTAGAAATATGAAAAACATTCTATATTTAGCTATTTTTATAATTAAATTTGGATTTGTGCTAAAAATATTCTTCAGTGAATTATATTTAAATACCTATGAAATTTCAAAAATATATTTATTTTATGTATTTAGATATTCTGGTTTTACTGGTGAGAAGTTTGATTTTAATTGACAATTTTCGATCGTGATTTCAGAACTAACTCGATACTAAATGCTCAATCTCACACACAAAATAATGAAGATATATAGATATGTAGCATGTAAAATTACCTATTTAAAAAAAATACATGCATGAGACTGATGTAATATTTAACAATTCATTTTCATATTATTTAAATTTTATTCTAGATTTATATTATAACTTTATATTTCTAATGTATTTTATTGTAGTATTTTAATAATAAATTTTATATAAATTAATAATTAACATAAATTAATTTTATTGCTAAATTTACATATTTGTTATAATACAAAATGTGACAACAGAAAAAGTATTCTTATTGAAAGAATGAAATAAATGTAGCTAAGGTATATAAATAAAAATTCGATTTTATTGACTTTAGGAGCGAGTTTTATTAAATAATTAATTTAAATTGTAGCTGTTCATTTTAATATTGCTAAAGTAACAGCTAAAATATACTGATAAATCAGTGAGGATTTTATTGTCATATTTGATTAATATTGGGTATATCTTTATTTGGATTTTGTTAAATATAAAATATCTAAGTATTTTACAGTGGTTCATTATTTTTAGTTACATATTTAATTAGATTATGAAATAATAAGATATATGCCTTTAAGCACTTTTGGAGATTGGTCATTTACCTTAAAATTCACTCATGATAAACTTGAAAGCATAAACTTATTTACCTGAGAAAAAAGGAATTATTTTATTTTGTGAAATAAAATTAATCGGTACTTTTCCATTATTATGTATATCCCACTTATGAAGCTAAAGAAATAGCATTTTCATAAGGAGAAACGAGAATAATATAACATAGATAGGATGGTTTAAAAATGATTCAATATTTTATATATTTTCAATTAAATATAATCAAATCGATTTTTTTGTTACAAAAATTGATTGAAGAATGATTAATAAATTTGAGCAAGCTAAATGCTAAACAAAGCTAAAAGCCAGTTGAAGCAAAAGATTGCTAAGAAATAAATTTGACGGATAAAAGGAACATTACGGTCACAAAACAAAGATAAAAACAGCTAATATTGCTGTATTTAGCTGTTTTTTACAAAAGTAAAAAACAACTAAATAAGTATATAAGATATACTTCATTGCAAAGAAGAATTGGAGAGACAAGGAGACTAAAATCATATAACAGTTTGCAAATAATTTTTGTCTACTCATTTCTTTTTGTTGATGAGATAAAATTTGTGGTTAAAATACAATTTAAGAAAAGATATTTAAGAAAGTGAAATATGGATTCTAAGATGTGGGATAAGTACTAAGATTTCTGTAAAAATAAGGTGGGTGATCGGGTAACGAACACAATCTGTTACAAGACTATGTTCGCTATCCGAATTGTTCGTTAACAAATCATCGATTTACCGTAGATTTTTTGTGAAATTGATTAGTTCGTTCTGGAGACCCTAAAAATAAAATTAAAATATGTATAATTTCTTATTAAGTTTATAAAAAAATAATACGCACATATAATCTTGCATATTAATCAGTCCTTTTCATTTTTTGCTTATAGGGAGTTAAAGAACGCATCCAACATCGATTGCTTTTCTCTCTTTTTTCAGGATTTTCCAGAAGTAATTTATTTTTATGTCTTTGTAAAGTGATTAATAATGTTGTTACCATCTCTGGAACTCTTTTTCAAAACTACGTATAAGACAGTGAAAGAACAAAGGGGGGGGCACTCAAAATGAAAATTTCGGTTTCGAATGAAATCAAAACCAAAACTGATGATCTACTTTGGCTATAAATATTCTATTGGAAAAATTCTTTTTCCAATGCAGAACTTTCAAGTTCAATGGCAAGCAACATAATTCAAGAGAAATGAAAAACAATTTTTGGTTCCCAGGGTATGGTAACCCTGCACTTCATGCTTCGAGAGCCGAGATATGTACGTTAGAATATGTTTTAGTTTGCTAACCGAATATGTGTTCGGTGCCGGAACACAAAATGTTTTTCGTGAACGTGTTCGTTGTCCGATTTGTTCTCAGTGTGAACTATTCGTTAACCGATAACACATTGCAGTTGTTCTACAATAATTACTAGCAATTTAGCTATATCATTACAAAATCATTTAGATCACATAAATTTTTATTGTTGATGGGTTAATATTTATTGTGTTTTTAGCTGCAGAATTATTAAGTTATGAGTATATATAAAGTAGACGGAATTCTCTTTTGTAGGATCAATTACTGAGCAAACAAGAGCTGATGATCTTGATACCAGTTTTAGTACTATATTTACTTCTACATTTATTTTAAATTGAAAAATTTTGTTAATTACTGTAATTATACAGTTTTACTCACTATTGAATAAATATTATATTCTTAATATTTTTCTCTCATATATTCACTGTATAAAAAACTGAAAAGTATTTATACAAATTATATAATTAATTTTTAAATCAATCATTTTAGAAACTCTTTCAAATATTAATGATCAATTTCATTGAAAAATTGTTTTCATACTATAAATTTTTTTTAATAATTTAGCTGCTTAATTTACATTACGTTTATCATTTCTAACTAAACTAAACTCTGTGGCACGACAGCCCATGTAGGCCAAGCCCTACAGTACTCATCTTTGTTTTCTTGATCGAGAGGTTCTGAGATGCGAAACATTTATGTCTCGATTAGGTGTGGTCAGCCTAATGCGATCCCCCAGTATTTTATTCCCAAGTATGCTACCTTATCTTTTATCCATCAGTAAAGTACTCTCTGCGATTGAACTCACAGTTTTTAATTTTTAAAGTAAAATATTTTAGCCTATTCATCGCATTTTTATTTTTTGAATCGTTCTTCTTCTTCTTCTTAGAGTTGGGTTAGTATGTCATTGGGCACCTCTGCTTTTATCCGCATTTTGAACTGTTAACTCCAAACCCAATGTTTCCTAGTTCCAGTTGCTCGGGTCACCCACTTTATTAATAAAGTCCGATAACCCTTTCATGGAGTCTAGGTGTAACTCTCTAGTATGGATGATGCCTTAAGAAGTTAATCTAGGGAGGGCAAGGGCCTCGCGCATTCGTAAATGATATGCTTGGCCGTTTCTTCTTGCGTATGACATTTCCTGTAGATAGGGTCTTGCTGAAACAGTCCCATTTTATGGAGGTGTTTTCTGAAATAGTAGTGCCCAGTTATGAAGCCTACGATTAAACGTATCTTCTGCCTAGAGCATCTTAGAATTTCAGAGGCAATCCTCGCTGATGATCCACAGATGATTCTGGTCAGAGAGTCAGTCATGCTAGCGATAGCTTCCTAACTTTAACCAGAAGAATATGGTTTGGAGGTCACATCTACCTCCTGTGAAGTATTCATTGCTGCCCCTTCACTAGATTGTCGCTGAGTTCCCTTGTCTTTTTCAGCAAGGTCTACTTCAGAGGCTTCACCTGCAAATGCAGAAAGGTTTGTTATTTCTTGTGTCTTTTCAGCCACAAGATAACAATTAATAAGCTCAGGTAATATAACAGCCCACCCAGCATTGCCTGAATTACTGGGCAAGGCAAAAGAGCTCTAGAAGTTCGCCAGGCAACTAGAGGCTCCGTTAAGACACCATTACCACGGTGCCAAATAGCCCTAGGCACAGGTCGCATAACACCAGGGTTTACGGGAGCTGGTTCGCGGACTCTGATTCTATATTCAAGGCTATCCTGTCATTCCTTCAGACGTTCGGCGATCCACCACCTGCCGACGCGCCTGGTAGCTGCTCAGACCCCAGGTTTTGAATCTTGACTAAATTATAGTGTTAAAGAGAAACTAGATTTTTTGCTACTATTACATTGCATTAATTTGTAAAATCAAAAATTTCATGATTTTTTATGTATAAAATTTAGCATTAATCAAATGATTCTAAATGCCATAAGTCCATATTTTTAATAGTATGCGATGCATTGACAAGACTTTCTTTTATTTCTTCAGCATTTCTTTAAAAAATACATATTTTTTCTTTTTCAGATATACGAAGATACCTCTCTTCATCGTTATGAAAAATTTATGCTCATTGACTAAAACTATAAAAAATATTTTTTAACTACAAGTTATCTCTTTTCACTTATACTATGCAAAAATTGTGCATTTTAAAATAAGTGAAGATACTGAGTACATATAAAAATGAATAATTTAAGAGAAAATTTTATTCGGTGTATGTATGCTATTAATTTGAACTGACTTAATTATTTTATGTACATTTTTAGTGGATTTGTTTGTATATATCCATACATAAATGGAAATTACGCATTTTTGCTCATAAAAATCAAAACATTTTACATTGTTTACCTTCATACATTGATATTTGCAACTAAAATGTGCAAAATCGGTAGATTTCTCATGTGTATAAATACTTATTAAAATTTTGAGTGAAAAATTTCGATTTCAATTAAACAGGAATATAATCGAAAATAAGTGAATACTTTATCGAACGTTAAAGGTAAATATGACAATTTTTTTGTTTGCAGTTGTTAATATTAATTAATATATTAGAGTAGCTACGAAGATTTTTAGATGACTTTTTTATCCCAGAGATATCAATTTTAGACGAAATCCTGAATGCAACTTGAGTGAACAACATAAGTAATGTTGCAATTTGGGCAAAGCTTTTATGAAACAGATATTACAAACAAGAAAACAATAATCGTGAATTAAAAAGAATAATTTCTGTTTAGTGGAGTTCTGACGGTTTCTGTTAGTAGTTGCCGATGCTGTATGACTTACTGAAAGCATTTAGTCCACATACGGAAAGACATAGATAAAATATCGCTAAAGCAGGTATGTCGACTTTGCCGATACCATTCCAATGCCGCGCCATTCTTCCGGCCCACATTTGTCCCCAACGGACTTATTTTGACTGGTAGTTATACAGCTAGCCGGTGTCACATCGCTAGTACGCGAAGTACGTCGGGAGTGTACTCCTGGTAGGGCCACCCAAGGCGTGAAGGCCATTCCATTATGCCCAGCTAAATAACAGTAGGCGAAGGAGCCAAGACAGACTTCTACCTCCTGGTGCTCCGGGCCTTGGTCTAACAGAAGCTGCACATTCCCTCTCCAATGACTTCGTTGACTTACAGTCAACGAACTCGTGGATCTAGTCTGACTCCGTCAGACATGGAGGATAAGCAACAACAACAACACATCGATACTACTCTGATTGGTAAACCGAATTCGGCCCCCACTGTAACCAGCATTAGTGTGTTGGCTGAGTTAGTGCAATATATTTGTTAATCAGTATAGGCCTGAAATGATGAATAGACGATATCGATATCATTTTAACACAAAGGCTTAATTAAATGTATCACTTTAACTGAAGTAAAACAAAAATATTTATTTAACGATTTTAGTAAAGTTTAGCTTTAACGATTTTAGCAACTGTTACATGAACTTTGACAAAGAAACGCATTCCTAATAAAGGAATTATTATTAGAAAACACATTCCTAATAAACCCATTCATAATAAAGTTTCTGCTGTATCAGCATATTTCCCTGTACCTGACCCATCTTCTTCTTCTTAGAGTTGGGTTTGTATGTCATTGGGCACCTCTGCTTTTATCAGCATTTTGTACTATTCACTCCAAACCCAATGTTTCCTAGTTCATTGGGTTTGTTTCCTAGTTCCAGTTGCTCGGGTCACCCACTTTATTAATAAAGTCCGAGTACTTGACCCATAGTCATAATAAAAGCCTCTGATATATTAAATATACCTTCAAATATTCAACTATTTGTACTTTCCTTTTTTAGAAATCACTTCCTGTCGAATCCAGCTTTATAGTAATGATTTAGAAGGATTTCTTTAGGACGATTAACGATGAAAAATTTTTAATTTCTGATAATTTTGTTTTTGGATCTCTTACCTGAGCAGCGAGGGATGTGCTATAGACACTGCCGAAACTTCCATCACTGAGCATGCGCTGCAGGAGTTCGGCCACGGCACTCTGAAGCATTGCTTGCAGAGATCTTCTGTAGGTGAGATCATAGGGGCTCTGCTGGATGTAGCAGGAAAAAGCTTGAATGGCAATGCTCTGCACGTCTGAAACACGGAAGAGAAAAGACGCAGTCAGGACACTTGAAGGAGAACTGACTGCTAAAGGAGAACTATTTATTTCATCAGAATACAGGGCTCTTGATTTAAACTTTTTCATTGGCGATATCTAAAGGAACCAAATGGATTCAACTCATAGAGATCATTGCTACCATCATCTTTAAGTAACCATACGAGATCTGTTGCTCTATATAGCTATTTTAGAGCATCTTAACCAAGTGGACAGGATAGAAATTGTACGCGAAAAGTTGTAAAAAACCTTGTCATTGAATCTTCACTGAACTGTCAACTCGAATGAAGAAGAAAGAACATAACCCTTGTTATTTGTTTTGACAATTCTGATGGTCGATATAGAGATTCATTTGAAATTTTAACCATTATTATTAAATGAGATTTTGATTAGACATCTGTAGATTATGTTTCGGATTTTAAAGATAGTTTGCATTTGTTGTAAAACAGAGAATTATAAGAAAGATTTCCAATTTTTAAAAATGTTAAGAATAAAGTATATAACAATATTTTTTCAAGATGGTAACATCGTAAAAAAAAAGTTTTAAAATATTGCTAATTTAAGGAATCACACAGTTAAAGAAAACTCCAATTTAAGTCAGTCCTTTAAATTACTGAAAGAAGCAGCAGATTTTATTTAAAAGCTGTGGAGCTATTCACTGAAAATGAAAATCTACTCATAGGAAAAATTTTGATATCGATTGCTAGATCACAATAAAAACATAAGCAATGGCATGACTTTGATATTTGAAAGCCAAAAGTTGTTGCCTATGCTTAACAATATCTTCACGAATGGGCTATTAAAATCATAACACAACCATACATTTCAAACTTCTCACAATATAGTTTCTAACGTTGTAAAACTTTTTTAAAAGAAACTGCAGATGTTCTTCATGTCATTTCAGATTTGCTGAGCTAATTGAGCTAAGAAAGTTTTCCTCGCCTACTTTGATAAGTAAATTTAACTCTGGTATTGTTACGTATCATTTAAAGAAAAGGCATTTTGATATGGAGTGAGAACACTTTTGAAGTATCCATATCTTCCTATTCTTAAAATGTTTTACGTAATACACCCCAAGTAATGAAACAAATTGATACCAAAATAATTTAGACAAAAATTTTAACTAAATAAAAGGTATTAAATAAAGAAGTCAAATAGGTTTATGTATAAAAAATATTGCACAGACAACAGTCGACAGAAGCTTCTCATTTTCGAAACATCGATCTGTAAGTTCGATTGTATTGATATGAGATAAAGTTAGGAAAAAGCACTGATGATATGTTTATTTAAAAATGTATTTGCACATACCCTTAGAAATTTCACCGGCAGAGGGCGAAATATGCATCTGTTTCATCAGGGTCTGTAGTTCCGATGATCCGAGTGTTTTTCCAGACAGGCACTGTGACAGGTAAACGAATGGGTTGACGAAAGGCCTCTTCCGATTCTTGAAGTGCTCCAAGATCTTGACATTCAGCAGTTCAGTCAAGTCAATCCCGTGAAAATCTCGAGGGTTCTCGCAAACAGCCAGTAGAGCGTTCATCGCCATGGCCAAGCGGTTAAGGTTGAACTCTTTGGAATCCTTCCTAAAATAAATATGATTAATTTGTTACAAAGAACCTGAGAAATGAAACGAACTCCAACTGCTGTAAAAGTCAACTTATGTTTGTAACGGAACTATTTCATGAAATTTCTTACAACAACAAGAATCAATAGAACAATAAACAAGGAGTTGAACTCAAGGTGCTATGAAATGATAGATAGAATTGCTAAGTTTCTGAATTTAGAGCTAATTATTGTGTTCTGCCCTCAGGTATAATTTTGTAACTATTCAAACATTGTGATTTGTTTCTAAGGGTATTGAATAATTTTTGGAAAGTGTGGTAGAATCACGCGACATTCACGGATAATATAAATAGTTTTTGAAGTATCATTGTGTCCAGGTAATCCTAACCATACCCATCATGATGGTCATGAATTGTTTAAATGAAAATATCTAGACATAAATCTCTATACGAATTACAAGAATTCTTCATGAAATGAAAAATACAAATTAAGAAAAAGTATTTTAAGTGTTCTCACTTTTCTCGTACACAAATCTCACTTACATCTGTTTTGAAATATTCTTCAGAAGAAAGATATTGGAAATGATTTGGACCTAAAAAGAATTTGGTATATTAAGCAGTCCGCAAATTCGTAGATGATCGCATGAGACTTATCTTGGGAGAATCGCATCAGACCAAATGACGTCATTTACGTCTTAGTTACGTCAGAAAAGGGGTGGAGCGCGAGACGATTCCTGATTTTAAGCAGGTTCGAAATATCTGGCAACTTTCCGCGAGACAGCGCTCTCATTGGTTTAAAATTCTATGACGTCAGGTACAACGTTTTAGCTACGTCACACTAAGACATTAAGAAGATCGCATTTGTCTACTATAAGACGGCGTCTTAATCAGATTGTCTACCGAATTTGCGGCCTGTCTTAGATCATTGATTTCTTGGCTATCATCTTCCCAAACTATGAAAAAAGATTCTGACATCCGAGAACTAGGAATTAGAAGCAACAGCCGAAGAATATTTAGATGTTTTGGCGGAATATCGGCCTTTCAAAGAATCATGCACGAATTTTAGGGGTCCATTTAAATGAAATTGTGTTTCCTCAGAATATGACATACCCAAGATACGTGGCAAGACAGTCTCAAGAACCATTCTGTTTCAAGTAAAATTTTCTTTAAGACTGACACATTTTGGCCTTATACGATGCAGATAAAAACAAAGTGGTACATATATTTTAGAATCTAAGTTTAACTCATAAAGAAACATGCTGTAATAAGCAATCAATTATGAAAAAGTTTTTAAAAAAAGTAAAAAAGAGGCATGTAGAATAAATGGCAAAGAAAGATCTAATTCCCTAGCTAAAGATGCTAAACCTATCTCAAAGTCTCAGTTTCCTGCATATGTCTCTAAAGAAATTATATAAACCAGAAATGGAATAAAGAATTTATCATTTCTCTTTTTAAATACTAAATAGTGTGGAATATAAGTCTTTCCAAAGTGTATCATAAATTTAACTTATATTATACCAACTTTAAACTAAATCAAATTTTAAGCAGATATGGTAATTTAAAGTTATTTATTACGATTTTAATTGTATTTCCTGCTTTTTGTATACTATCTTTTAAAATTTTTGACTTCTTGTACCACTTAGGCTCTTTGTGATATTTAGTGGTACACAGGAAAATATCTGTTCTAATATATGTTCTTTTTCAAATAAAAAAATCAAGAAACTATGAAGTGCAAATATATAACACTTTTAATAGTTATTTATAGTTATCAATAGTTACTTAAGGATTCAAAACTTTGATGCTACTAAATAAAGATGAAAATACACAAAGAATTTTTGTATGTCAAATCACCAGAAAAATGTATATGTGAAGATCCTACAATAATACATGTGAGCACAAAGAAACAATCAGGAACTAGAAAAAAATAATTAAAAGAAAAAATATTATGGAATTTAAAAAAGCATAGTTTATAAAAATTGTAGAAAGAAAGAAACAGAGATTCGCTAAATAAAATCAAGAACAGAAAATTATACAGGTTAGTTTCATATGAATCATTCGTTTTGAAAAGGCTATATTTTCAAGAATATTACACACAAAAGATATACGAAATAAACCGCAAGCTCACAAAGTTCATGCATCCCCAACCAATGTTTATTAAATGGCATCTTTGGTGACAGGACACATGTTCAGACAAGCATCGAGCTCCTTCCAAGCATTTTGTAATAAACAAGATGCGAATTGCTGACACCACCACAAAATGCCTTATTTACACGTAATTCCTTTCCATACTCTGTTCTCAAATCATGTAGCATGCCTGTAACATACGAATCACCACCAAATTAAAGGACGCAAACTCATTTTTCTTGGTTACTCCCATTTTCGACCGGTATAGCCTCATCCGGGGGGGGAAGCTAATAGGATTCGTTCTTCCACCAGAAATACACACTCCATTAACAACCAGGAAGTCTGGACTAGGTCGGGAAAGATCTGAAAAATAAAGAAACAGAAAGCAAAATACAGAATAGGATCCATTATCCGGTAACCTCGGAACCGAGCATATTCCGGTTACTGGAATTTTCCGATTTTCGGATCGCTGCTGAAAATTTCAATAACCATTCGCAAAAAATCGCGACACCCCTTCTCCATCCATGAAATAATTTATGAGAGGAAAAATAATAACTATATCGTTAATATTTTTAATGAAAAATGTACACACACACATATATATAATAAAATAACCTAAAATTTGCAAAGTATAAAATTATTTTTTGTTTATCGATGCAAAAACAAATCGCTAATTTTATTTTAATTGCTTTGGTTTTTATGACAATAAAGTTTCTTGTATTTTATATACAGAGACATAATATCGTGTTCATTAAAAAAATGATTTTTGTATTCCATTCTGCAAATAAGTTCTTTCGTTAATTCTAGACAGCGGTCAATGGAAATGTTTTCCGTACTTTCTGTTTAATGTTCATTGGTATCCTCAGAACTTAAAGAATCGGTGTCTTTCCTATTGAGCACTTCACTCAGGATTTCGTCATCAGTTAACTGAAGTACAGTCGCAGCATTTATGTCAGCATTATTTAAGAAAGGTTTTCAAAATTCTTGGAATGTTTTTATATATATATATATACACAGTCCAGTCACATTAATATGACCACCACGTACTTTCCACGTCAGAGTTAAATAACCAATCACAGAAGGCAGGTGGCAGCACAGTACAGTTGAGCGTATATAAAAAGTGTGTAAGGGCTTCGGAAAACATTTCAATCGTTGGCGTAATGCAGAAACGAAGCGATTTATCCGACGTCCAAAAGGGCATGATCATTGGCTTTATGGCCAAGGGTGGAAGCATTTCCGAAACGGCTGAGTTTGTGAACTGTTCGCGTGCTGCCGTGGTAAAAGTGTACCGTGCATGGTGAAATGGGACTGTCCAAAATCAGCGACGTGGCAAATGTGGTGCACTACGGGCCATAGATGACAAAGGCGAACGACGGTTGCGGAGATGCGTTCGGGCAGATGGACGGGCTACCGTTGAGCAACTGACCACCAAAATGAACCAAGGGGCTACCAAAAGTGTCTCCCAAACTACTATTCAGCGAACATTGCTGCTTCTGGGCCTCCGAAGCAGACGCCTGGTTCGTGCACCTATGCTGACTGCTGTTCATCGACGGCGAAGCCTAGAATTTTCACGCCTATACAGCAGCTGGACGTCCACTGAGTGGCGACAGGTTGCGTTTTCAGATGAATCGCGTTTTATGCTCCATCGGACAGATGGACGTTGGCGTATAAGGTGTGAAACCTCTGAAAGGAACCACCCTGCAACCATTGTAGGAACGGTCCAAGCTGGAGGCGGGAACATTATGGTCTGGGGAATGTTTTTCTGGCATTCTCTGGGTTCACTGATCATTGTGGAAGGCACGATGGATCAATACAACTACGCATCTGTCCTTGCGGACCATGTCCACCACTACATGCGCATTGTTTTTCCTCAGGATGATGGCATCTTCCAGCAGGACAATGCGAGGTGCCATACACCTGCCAGTGTACGTGCGTGGTTTGAAGAGCACCACGATTAGTTTACCGTCCTCCCTGGCCAACAAACTCACCTGACTTAAACCCAATCGAGCATCTGTGGGACCATCTCGATCGAGTTGTTCGCGCCATGGATCCTCAACCGCGTAATCTAGCGCAGCTGGCCACGGCATTAGAGTCGGCATGGCTCAAGATCCCAGAAAACACCTTCAGGGACCTAAGTGACTCACTTCCTGCACGTCTCGCAGCAGTCCGCTCAGCGAAAGGTGGTTATTCTGGCTTTTGACAGATGGTCACATTAATGTGACTGGACTGTGTATATATATATATATATATATATATATATATATATATATATATATATATATATATATATATATATATATATATATAGAGAGAGAGAGAGAGAGAGAGAGAGAGAGAGTAATATAGTATTATATTCCTTACAATAGGATGGGCTGATAAATAGAAAGAAAGAATGAAGTTTTAGGTCGGAAAAATATTTTTCAAAGACTTACAAAAAAAAAAAAAAAAAAAAAAAAAAATACAATCTGAAAAAACGCCGGTTTTTGGGAAGCCGGTTAATGTATTGTGGAATTTGGTTGTAAGTTAAGACTTCACCTAGGGTTATAGATTTAAAAAGAAGAGTAAAAATATTTGGTACTTTCGTATAAGCTTCACCGCAGCCAGTTTTACTATTAATATCACTATTGTATTAATAATTATTCTTCGAGGAAAGTTTATTAGTAAGAATGTTTCCTTGCTTTTGGTTTCTTTGGTAGTTGTGACACCTAAGCCAACACCCCTAAAGATAGGGGTCTTTAGGGGGTGTTGCCTAAGCGCGATTCCTGTCATCCTAATTTGACAATTTGACTTACCGCAAAATTGGCTGCAATGACACTAATTCGTAAGTACCAAATATTTATTAAAAATCATGTATATATCATTTGTCTAAATTAAATATTTTTTAAAAAAGCATGATATTGAATTTTTCATAACTTTAAAGACATTGAGCTATATTTTATTAAATTTATTTGGGTACGGATAATGTTAAAATTTTGATTTAGAAAGCTAAACATTTCTTTTTCGCTAGACTCATATGGTTCCAAGAAAGGAAAAGGGTTTCAAAGATCATTCTTAAAGTCTTTTTTTACAGTTTCAATTCTATTACTGAATACAATAACTGTATCAACCATTTATATTAAATTAAAAATGCTGCCAGAAAAAGCAGATACAGCTAAGGTTTGTGGATATCTAAGAGTTCTTTATTTTCTATCTACAACTTGAATTACTTACAAATAAACTCTTTACATATATTAGATTTAAAAATATATTTTAAATCAAAATATTATAAAATATAATCTTTAAAATAAGTTTATTTTTAATCAAAACTATAAGCAAAATGTTTCATATCAATTGATTAGACTTCTCAAAAGGAGTACATTTTAAGTAGAAAATGATATAATAATAAAAAAATAAAAAATACTTAAAGGATAAGCAATCGCTTAAAAAGTTTTAAATACTCCATGCTCACATTAAACATCAATATCCATTGTCTATCATAAAAGTAAATAGAATCAGCTGAAGAATGAATGGAATTATTGAGAAAACATAATGTATTAGGACACAGATATAATCACGATCAAGAAAATTAATTTAGTTTGTTTATTTAAATTTTTAAACTAAGATACAATCTAATTATTGCTGCGAAAAATGTACACAGTGTAAATATTTAAATGCGCCTTTCAGAGCTGAGAAATACGTCTAAATTCTAAAACAGCGTGACTATTTTTGGCGACTTGGCGAAATTTTTTGAAGTTTCGAGTGAATAGAACTAAAATGGAAGTCGAGTTATCATAGTCTTTCCATAGAAATGTTCACGGGAAGAAATGTTGCTGTTGTTACTTATATGACACTTGAGCAAGCCAAACTTGTTAACCGGCTGCTACGAAATTAAATCAGAAGGATGCGTCTTTCGTTTAATCAGAGCACCACGTAGGTGAAAGTATGACTTTGTTTTATGACTCCTCCGATAGATGCCACCACTAGAGGATCTACTCCCTCCATTTTTAACTTTGATCTGGAAGGGGAGGAAATTTTCTCCAGTTCTTTACACCCATGTTATCAACTCAACTACCGACCACAGGATTTTTGATTTCCCAGATTTAACGAGCACATATATCGCATGTACTCGGAAGGTCTTTGACTTCATTGGGAATCAAACCCATCCCTTCCAGGTGGAAGACCGATGCCCTACTGACTAGGTTACCATGGTCCCATGGGAGGAAATGCTCTCGGAACTACCGAAGAGGTATAAATATCAGCCTCAGCCAAGCTCTAAGTCAATTGAAAATTGAAATGAAGCAAAGGGTTCAACACTCGAGTGAGTCTGTCAACTCTGAAAGTTCCTTTCTTAGTTTCTGTATTATAGAAACTGAATGGTTTATCTTAGCCTGAGTAAAAGCTTAAATCTGAAGTACATGTAGTTAATTTGTAACAGAGAGAACTGCAAATAAATTGCTCGCTTAAAAGAAAACTTCTATCTGCTTTATTTCTGCCTCAACATATCCTCGTTGCCGTACGAGGAAAATCGTAACATCACATATTTTATCTTAAATTTGTAATCAACTTTTTCTTCTTTTCTTTTGTAAGATTATTATGATAAGGATATACTTTCCAAAATTAACATCTACAGTTTTTAAACTTAAAGATATCATTTCTATACTGAAATTAAGGAAAGCTTTATAGTAATCGAATTAAAATTAAATGATTTAAAAAAATCAGATATTAGATACTTACATAACTTAATATAAAATAAATATTTACTTCTTTGATGTACTACTTAATTTTAAGACTAGAAACTATTGCACTTGTCACAATGGGGTTTGCCATTGCCTCGGGAGGTTGGACTTTTGCCTGTTAGTCCGCGGAAGGTATTTTATTTCCCTTCTACCACCCACTGGAAGACCAGTGGGGGTGTTCTCCTTTACGCCACCTTGGGAAAAATGATTATGACAGGGGCATCCGGGTTTTTATCAGAACGCGGACTGGGCACCTGATGGGTATGAAAATCATGCCCGACGGATCTAGAACATACGCAGAATGCAGGCACTGCACAGAAGTTCTGCTGGATCTGAGACATCTCTTCAACTGCATCTCTATTGCCTCGACCCTCTTTAACATCAGACCTCAATTGCTGCCAGGACACCCTTTATACAGAAAAAGCTCAAGATGTTGCAGGGCAGTGCTCTATGCTTTTGGTCCCATATGACTTGTCTTTTTTTTCTTTTTGCACTTGTCACACGACAACAACAACTACTTAATTTTGATTCAAACTCCTTTTTATTATAAAAAAAGATACGAGAGATGTTGATGCACTTAGTCAAATTATTGCATACATTTTTAAGAGAATCTTGTAATAACTTAAAGAATACCAAATCTAATTAGTATTTTATATTAAAACGTCATTTAAATTCTACAAATTACATACAACACGTCCATAAATTAAGGATAATACAGAAGCACGCTGAAATCGAAAGCAGAAAAAAATGCCATTTATACAAATATTACACAAAATTCAAACATGGTCCAGAATTATATGCAAATTACAAGAAGGCTCAAGATGACGCCGAGCGTATGCCATAATAAAGTGAGTATTAGAGAGGGATGTACCAGCACCAATGACAAAGAAGGCACTCAGTGCCACGAACTCATTGGTATAACACAGAGGACGTTTGTAGGTGATGTTTTACGTGGTAGAATTATCAGCCACCTAGAATGCAGGCTTACGTAGCAGTAGGCGAGAAACTCGAAACTTCCAAAAGTTTCATTTCTAGACTGTGGCAATGATTCGAAGATGATGGAAAAGTTGGTAAACGTCACTGTGCAGGTCACTCCCGAGTGACAACGCCGGTGAAGATCCCTATTTGGCTGTAACAGCCGAAAAAAAAACAGACAAAGCACAGCAGTGAACCTGTCACGTCGGCCCCAAATAGGATCTATCAAGGCACACCGTGTACAAGCCTTTGGAACAGTATGGTCTATATACTCCTAATCGAATCAGATCTGTTCAACTCACTGCAAATCACCGTTGCCAGGCGGTTAGATTGGATTAGATAATCTGCAAGGTGGACATCTTCACAGTGGGATTGTGTTATGTTTTTCGACGAATATAGATTTAGCTTGCAGTCCTATTCAAGCTGGACGTTCATAAGGAGAACGACAAGAGCACAGTATCACTCACTGAACGCCAACGCAACGGGGGTGCAGGAGTGTTCATTTGGGGAGGCATTATGCTTGCTTCCAGAATATATCTGTATGTTCAAATCGGAACCATGACAGGGAACATTATTCTGAAACAACATGTCCGTTTATTTTGGTTCCGTATGGGGCTGAATTTGTGTATATGGATGACAAAGCACGTTCTCGTGGTTCGAACATCGTTAACGATGCCTTCTATTAGAATATATCCCCCATATAAGAATGGCTAGGATTCTCACCAGACTAAAATCAGATAGAGCATATGTGAAGCATACCTGGTCGACGAATCGTAGTCCGTCAACCACCTCCTACACATGCACCTCACCTCTAGGAACCATTGCTAGCTGCTTGAACTTCTCTCTGCCTCAACTGCATCTCGATAATGGGATCCTCAGTATGCCTTGGGGTTGTATGGACAGTATTTTATCGTATGGGAGACATACGATGTATTATCATCATATCAACAACGTACTGTTAAGTTTTTGTACGAGAGATATATGGTGTAAGTACTCAAAGTAACTAATCGTAGTTTGTATGCTTGATATCATTCATACACCATTTATTTTGCTCTTTCTCTATCATTTGTTTAATATAGGGGCCTTATGAACAAATATTTGCTTTATTTCTGCACCTTTAGTTGCCGGTTTGGGCATTATTCTTAATTTATGGACACGAGTGTATACACAAGGAAATATAACTTTCCTTTCTAAAAAACCAAAGGTAAAGGAATTTTTATATTTTTTAATAATAAACTGATAATATTTTAACTGCATTAAATATTATTTATAGATAAAAAAGTATAATATCGATGTATATTAAAATATATCTAGTGTGAAATGCCTTATAATGAATACGTAATTTTTTTTATATTTGTACTAAAGATTCTCGTGTGAAGTTGCCTTGCTTATTTCACGAAAGCATAGAAAAAAAAACACTAAAATCACAACATCACCTTAAAACGTTCATACCAAGCTGAACTAGGAAGTTCCTCTTCATCAATTCGTATTCGGGAATACCCTTTGAAAAGTTTCCATCGGTCAACGCAAGGGTCACGAGAGCCCTAGGAGTGTCTCTGCCCCAACTTCCAAATGAATCCCTTTGATCCAAGAGCCATTTTTTCGCCTCTTGCAAATTTCGAGCGTTGCGTTGCCCATAAAGTCTCGTATAATCCTTTGCAAAGTAGAAAGGACGTATGACATCTGTCTCCCTCCTGTACGGCCTCAAGTTCTCATCTTGTCTTCCGTTAGCATCACCGTTCAAGACATTCGATTGTTCTATGGACGGATAGGAAGTTCTCCCGAAGGTTGATGGACGAATGTCATGACCAGATGAATGCCGGCCATAAACTGGTGGGTGCCTGCCATATGCTGAAGGACGATTGTCATAAGATAATTTGTTGTTGGCTGATAGTCGGTGATCATATTTAGACGGACGCCTCACGTAGACAGGTGGGTTAGTGTTGTAAGCAGGTGGACGATTGATGTACCCAGAAGGATGTTTAGACGAAGTCACAAAGTAAGGTTGAACTGTAGGATAGTAGCTTGTTGATCTGGAATGATTGTAGTAAGTTCTTGAGGGTGGAATTACAGTTGTAGAGAGTGGTTTGTAGGGATTTCTGATAGAAGCTGTGCTTATAGAAGGTCGAGCAGTAGCAGGTGTCTGTTGAGTTGGTGAGGTTATTTCTTGAGTTGAAGGACTTTGCATCTCTTTCATCCTCTTCTGGTAATAGGTGGTGGAGGAAGGGGTGGCTCTTGAGAAACCGAGAAACGTTCGATAGGCTCTGGCGTGGACGAGGGAATTCTGGAATCGATGTGGTTCCTGTCGAATATGGACTTCTCATCTGTGGAAGACCCATTTTCGTCAATTTCTCCCGATGACTCACTTTCCCCGCCAGATTCAGAGATTGAACTCGATTCATCTGAAGTAGTTGCTTCTACAGAAACGGTTTTCTTTTCTTTGGAATCTTCACCTGTAAGATACGAATTACTTTAAGAAAGCTTAAAAGAAACGAAATGAGTATTACATAAAATAATTGAAAACAGGATTAGCTTTAGTTATATTTTGCAAAAAGTTGAGAATCAGCATGATTTTGAAAATGATTTGATCTTTTGGCATAATCCATTTTCAAGTTCTTCTTCAGGCTCGTTCAAATTCAATTTCGTACGAATTTCTGGCACCAAGTTCTCAAAAGAAAAAAAGAAAAAAAAAACTTATGATGAAGTGCATTTTATCTGTCTGCTATTTCTACTATGATCGGTGATGCTGAGTTGTTTTTCCCGATTGCACGATCACTGTCCACAGGGCCATTGCCGAATGATGCCACTCAAAGTGAATTTTTTGCATAATAAACAACTGTTTTTGACAATATAAAACAGATTCCCTGTATGTTTTCTTTCTTTATTTTTTTATCCAATGGCGGGCACTCAAGGGTGACTGAACCCTATGCCACAACAAAGGCAGAGACTGTTACTCATTTGTCGTTACCAGCGGGCACCAGTGAACCAAGTCACGGAGGCGAGTAGCGTTACCCGTGCCATACCACCACAAACCCGTTTATAGGGCTGGCCACATTCATACAACAACACAGAAGAAAGGACAGAGAGAACAGAGAAGGAAAGAAACATCCATGCCGGAACCGGGATTCGAACCCGGGACCAACAGCTTAGTAGTCAGGAACGCTAACCACTTAGTCAATCGGTCGGCATGTTTTCTTTATGGAAACCGGAAGTTCCACTGAAAATGCATTCTTAAAAAGCATTTTCATTGTAAAACCATAAAAAATATTCAATGACTGAAATTATTTTCACACAGTATATTTAAGTAAAAAGAACTGGATTTCGCGCGTGAAAGGTTTAATTGGGAAAACAAAACTTAAAATTTATTGCGGCGACACCATGGATCAGTTTGGCGCTCCTTTCGTGTTTCCTTATCTTTTTATTTTGAAATTTTACTACTTTTGATTTTTGAAATTGATACATTTTATTATCGTAAAATTTATCTAAATATTATAGTTATAAATACACCTTTCTTTTTATTGAATAATTATAAATTTTAATTTATTGCTGGAAATTTGAGTGTAACATTTGCTGGTTTTCATTTTTACTTGTTTCATTTGAATTCCATATTTTCTGTTTTTATTATTATTATTATTATTAATTGACATTAATTTACTTATTTAATCACTTACATCTTGTTCAGAAAACATTACGTACGATTACGTAAACTTGGAGACATTTTCTGTCACCAAATGAATCGCGCAACAAACTTGTTGACATCTGTGTCTCATACTTGAATGTTTATATTCGCATTACGCAAGTATAACTTAAAAGACTCACCGTGACCTAGTGGTTACTTTTCAGAGCGAGAGATCCCAGGTTCGATCCAAACTACTCTAGAACGAGTCATGGGTGTTACTTTTTGTATGCAGGTCTATTGGGGTCTGTCGGTACTTGAGAGTTTTTCGGTTTTTCTTCTATGTGAGCCGTGAATACGGCCCACTTTGTATGAAAAGGTTTCTTTAAAGGCAATTGCGGGATAGACTTTAAAGTAGCTTACAACCGCCTTAACGCGGTGTCAAAAGTACAATTTAAAATTTACTTACAGTATTTTTCATCAGAAACATCTTTGCAGTCTTCATATCCATCACACCTGGCTATTTTTGGAACACAGGGCCCAGCATAACACAGAAAATGGGTTTTTTCGCAATTATTTGGATCGTTATCTGAAATAATAATAGAAGTTAGAGACACACAAATATACATACACTTACATATGCATGTATGTATATAAAATTAGCAGCGACAAATGTAAACTTGAAAGAATCAACTCATAATATTTTGAAGATTTTGCTTTCATATTTTAGTGCACTTGTAGTGAGTAATTTTACGGTTTCTTTAAGGGCCTCCGATTTTACTCCAATATTTTTAATAGCAAATATATTTAGGTCTACCAGAAAAGTCTGTCCGCTCCGGTTACAATCAGTTTCAACAAGTATGCGCATATTCCTGTGACACATATTTGGCTCTCTCTTTTGATCGCTAACAATGTATACACATTTTCGTCGCAGATGAACTAAAACGAAGTTCATTTACGAATTCCAACAAGGAAGAAATGCTGCAGAAGCGCATAGAAATTTATTGAAAGTGTTTGGTGAAGGTACAGTTTCTAATAGAACATGCAGAAGATGGTTCAAAAAATTTCATGTAGGTGATTTCGACCTTTCTGATAAGCCACGCTCTGGGCGACCATCTTTGATCGACGGCGATATTGTCAAGATCATGTTAGAGCAAGATCCTTTTTTGACAACACCAGAGATTGCGGAAAGGCTTGATTCAGCTCAACAAACCATTTCCGACCATATTCGGAAACTAGGGTTTGTGTGGAAGTATTCGAGATGGGTGCCACACAAGTTAAGTGAGAAGAATTTGAATGATTGAATCATCATATGCACATCTCTGCTTGCACGCAACAAAATCGAACCCTTCTTGTACCGGATCATAATTGAGGATGAAAAGTGGATTACCTATGAAAACATCATAAGAAAAAGGGCATATTGCGAACCCGGAAAACCTGCCCCCTCTACCTCTAAACCGAAGTTGAGACTGAACAAGAGAATGTTGTGTATATGGTGGGACATTCGAGGACCAATACATTTTGAGCTGTTGAAACAAAACGAAAGGCTAAATTCGGAGAGGTACTGTCAGCAATTGGATAAATTAAAATCAGCATTCCAAGAAAAGAGGCCGGCGATGTTCAATAGGAAGGACATCATACTGCTTCATGACAATGCCAGGCCACATGCTGCTTTGGAGAATCGTCAGAAAGTCTCAGAGCTAATTCTGTCGGAAATTCTGTCGCATCCACCATGCTCCCCGGACCTAGCACCATCTGATTATCACTTGTTTCTGTCCTTACAAAATTTCTTGCAGGGCAAACAATTCAAGAGCGAAGAAGATATCAGACAAGCACTTGTTCAATTCTTGGCCTCTAGAGATAAGACATTTTTTAAAACTGGGATATACAAATTGCCATCACGCTGGCAAGAAGTCATAAATAATGACGACAATTATATTATTCAATAAAGTTTATCCAAAGTATGAAAAAATGTATTCCTTTGTTTCATTCTAAAACGGACAGAACTTTCCGGTAGACCTAATATATTCACTTCCACGAAGGGAATTAATGTCACGTGTCTTTAGTTACCATCATATCTTCTGTCAAGGAAGTGGAAGAAATTTTCGTTTATTTAGTATTAGTTAATAAATACTTACTCCACCAACCAGCTTTCTTGCAGTAGGCTTCATCACTTTTATCCCCGCAGTTGTCTTCTTCATCACACCACTGACCCCGGTCTACGCACTGCCGTCCATCGTCGCAAGGTAATTGGTGAGTTCCGCAAGCTGGCAAAAAAAGGTATGAATTATACTGACATATTCTAATCTAGAAAACTAATTTTTACAACGACTAAAATTCTCTAGTAATGCATTCTTAAGGTTTGAATTATTAAATAAGGTTTGAATATTACATTGAATTATTACAATAAAGATTTGAATTATTTTTCACTGCATAGTCACTTTTTGACAATAAGAGTGCTTTAGATCAGGAGCCTTGAGGAGAAGGAGGGGGGTTGACCTGCGTCCAGCATGAATCGTACCTTTTCAAAACTAGGAGTACTTCGTGTTGTGGAGATAATATCATTTTCTTAACCTCTTCGCGACGGGCGGTGCATATATGCATTTTAAGCTGGAACAAGTTTTAATAATCACTAGATGGCACTATGTGTCCATTACACTTAAATTGAACATAGTTTCAGTATTCTGACCTTCATTTTTTTTCATATTCTTGCCTTTTTTGGTATTTTGATTATCAGCTGTGGGTGGGGAGAGAGGAAATCTCAATGTAAACAAACACAGCTCGGCTCTTCAACTATCCACGTGATTTAAGGATTCTCGCTTCTGATAGCTCTCCGAACACTTTTTTTATTTTGTTTTCGCTACTATTGGAAGTCTTTTAGGGTTTTAGCGTCAGTTTCGTTACAGTTTTTCCTGCTTTCGGTTTTATTTGCTCACTTTTCTTGTTATTTTGAAAATTCTCGACTCCAGATTATTATGGCGAGGATTATATGCTAAGCATTTTCCTACCCTTAATTTGAACAAAAAGGAAGAAAAAAGTCGCAGAAAGGGCATTGTTTGCTCACAAACCGTGATGAAAGAAAAGAGAACAACAACTAACATTTTATACTTGCAAATCATGCGATGTCGGACTTTGCGTTTCTCCGTGATTTGAGATTTTCCACACTCAGTCTTCATTTTAAATTTTGTTATTTTTTTTCTTGTAAATAGCCCTTGTATAGTTTTTATTAATTTGCAAATATGTTGAAGTGTTTTGTCAATTAAAATTTTGGAAAAACTAGAATTGCACTGTCGAAAATTATTTCTCAGAGTAAGCAACTTTTTTATATATATATTTTCATATAAATTGAAGAAAAAACATTATTAAAGTCTAGTTTTAAGTTATAAGATAAATTATGTGATAATCTAAAATGCTACCAAAAATCACAGCGATACGACTTTAACTTTATTATTTACGAATTTTTTTCTAAAATTGGGCCTAGCGGAGAAAACCCCCCGTCCTGTCAGATCATTCCTTTCACTTCAGCTTCGTCCTGAACGCGCGTTTTAAACAAAGGCGCCCCGTCGTGAAAAGGTTAAACCTTAAAGTATTATTAATTAGTGACTGTGTCGTCAACGAATATCGCACCAATTATTCCGTGATTGGACGTTGCACATCACTCGTTGAGGGAGAACGGAGTTCTCGAACACACGAAATGTGCATTCTTAGTCCCCCAAACCCACATGCACCAGTTTTCCTTATTCACTAACTCATTCAATCGAAAGTAGATTTCGTCGCTAATCGAAACCATATCTACGTCCAATTCCTCTCTGTTCGTCAATCCTCTCAACCTCTCCTATATTGGGGAAGCACAACCTTCGTAGACATGTGGCTTAGTAACTAATGGGTTGAATTTTCTACGGGAAGGAGTGCGGTTCAATAACTTGTCTCAAGGTTGATTCCCACCTGTTTTGCAGCTTGTCTGATGGAATTTTTTTAGCTCTGTCGTAACGCAGCTAGTGTTTTTTCTATGTTTTTAGGATTTTTTTGTCTGACTAATGACACATTGCCAACGCTGTCATCATAAACACTGCCACCTCTCTCAAACCTGCGAATCTTGATTGTTAGTATATTTGGATCGGTTGTGTTCAGTTTGTACTCGGCCACAAACTTCTTTTGAGTCACAATCGCGAAGTTATTGTTCGCCCAGAAGGACTTCACAAGCACGATTTAGGGTGACATTTTCACTTGCAAATGGCCGATAACAATAAGTGGCATGCTCGTGTGCATAATAGTTTCCATCATTCCCTGCCGCAAACCACAAAGTTTGAACTTCACCATGCAAACTCTTAGGGCTCTATACGACTTTTGTCGTACGGTAAAAAATCGTCCGAAATTTTATGTGACAAGTTGTTAAAAATCACACAATAGACTGGTCTCACAATATCATTACCCGTTCATTGTGAAAGCGAGATGTCTATTGTGTGGTTTTTTAATAACTTACCACGATAAAATATTGGACGAATTTTTATTGTACGATAAAAGTCGTCTAGTGTGAAAGAGGTCTTAGAATTATAGTTGTTCGATTTCATATAGTTCAGCAATTTTGTTACCCTCTGTAGCTAAACTTAATGAGTCTTGATTATAAATCAAAATAAGTTTAATAGTTTATTCCTTCAGCAATACTCTAATTCCAATATCTTCTTCTGAGATAAACATCTTTATTTTTCTGCGTTTACTATGCTTTAACACAGTATGCGTGTAGTTTCTTTACATTATATTTATCTTAAACATATTCTGTTATAAAATAATAATAATAATCAGTGAGAATTTTTTATAAAGATATACAATAGGTTGTAATATTTAACTTATAGCAACATAATTCCTTTTAAATACGTACATATTCAATGACATGGTATTTAATATGTTTTCGGCACTACTGTCACTTTTTGTATATGAGAACTAATCCAAACTTCAATTTCTTATAATAAATGTTAGATATTTTAAATATTATATCTTAATTTATTTTGTGGCAAAATTTTAAACAAGTAGAAATGGGACTTCAAGAGTAATCATCAGTGAGAATTTCTATATTCTTTGAACGGCATAACACAAAATTTAACCTGTTTTTTGAATTGTTCCAACAAAATTTACGCGAATATTACATTTAAAAGGTTCATTCGATATTCTGCAAGATCAGATTGAATTATCTTTAAAATTTTGTCACGTATTCTGGTTGTGTAAAAAAGTTTAACGCCATTGATATATATTATTTATTTAATCATAACCTTACTTTGCTTTTTCCATTATTAAATTTGACCTTAGAAAAATATAAATATTTTATATTAAATCATAATGTAATGATATTCACCCCACTATTTTCTTCCATAACAAAATAAGTTGGAAATTCAAAAATTAACAATGTGCTAGATTTGCAGTTAAATTTTTAAAATTACATTTCTCTTTTCAAAAAGCATTAAAAAATAAATAAAAACTATAAGTAATATGAATAATGTATGATTTTTAATACATCATGAATTCTTTGGCGATAATTTTGGCGAATAACCTTCGGCATGGGGTTAATCAAAAGCGATAGTGTTTCTGGATATTAAAATAAAAGTATAAACAATGATCAATTTATCATAAAATATATCTCATTCGCTGAAGACAGACATTTCATTTTTCAATAAAAAGGTCTGTTTTTTAAAACAAAAAAAACGGTGTCTAGACTTCCCATTTTTTCTTATTAAATATTTTGATCAAGTTATTGGAATCGAAAGTTTAATCGATTACAGGCGAGATAAACTAGATAGAAATCAAAATCGTCTGCTACCTCAGCAGTTTTCTGTGACAGGCATTCGTCAATCATCATCCAAGTACTCTGACTCATCAAACTTCCTACACTTACACATTTTGAACCAATAAGCAACGTTTAAAAGGATTCTTAACAACTGTTTTTTTTTTCCTTCGAAGGTCCTAAACAAGGAACTGCTCAAAAGTAGGTTAAGATTAAATACATTCTCACATTTTGGGATAAAAAATTATCTATGTTACAAGATTTCGAATAGAGATAAGTTTCATTTTCATTTTGATTTTTATTTAAAAATAGAATTGAATTTATATTAGCATCTGGCAATAACGAAATATTTCTTTTTAATATATTGTCTTTAGTAATATATATGTTATATAAATAGAATAATATAAATTATATTACATGGCCTCTGGCAACAGTAAAATCTTTTGATTTACATTTTTAATTTTGATATTGATAGAAAATAAAATGTTTTAATAAAGAACATCACAAAGAAGTGATGACAATGTTTGTTTATTAAAAAAAATTAAACTAGATTGCTATGTCAAATTTGACTTACAACGGTTAGTAAACATGTCATATTCATATTTGATTAACAAAGTTATTTTTGTAACGATATGTCTTATTTGACTTGATCAAGCGGCATTTTACAGACAGTAAATAAAAAAAAAGTTTCCAAAAATTTTCCATAAGTCATTTCACTCAGACGTGTTAAAAAAATTAGATTTTTAAAATGATGAACGTTCTTCTGTTATTTAAATTAGATGTCAATTATTTTCACATAATTTTTTCGCCTCAAAATACTGGTCGAAAAACACCTGTCTGATCAAAAACGTAAAGACTCTTCCTTCTTCTAATACACTGTTTCTTAATTGGAGTTACTCCAAGAAACGGTAAAATATTAGATATGTCAAATGTGATAAAATAATTAAAAAGCAAAGGCTATTTCAGATTGAAAACCTTCTTCTAATACAGTGTTTCTCAACTGGGATCTCCAGTTGAGAAGGTTCTTCAAGGCTCGGTAAAATATTTCAATAAGTTCTTGCGAACCGTAAGTTTAATAATTCGACCCATTGGCACATTTTTCAAATAAATAAGTAATAAAGACAAAAATAATTTTGAAATAAATAATTAGAGAGTTAAAATAATTTTATGAATTATATTACGATAGATATTCAGCATTCAAGTAATCAGGGATATTCAAGGCAGACAGGGGTACACTAACTGGTGTACACTAAATGTACGGTACGGCAGTTTATGAACGGCGATTAAGTACATTGTTGTCAGTTTGTTATATTTATCATCATCGATCATATTTTTCTAAACTAATAAGCTATTGTTATTTGTAAGTGCTGTTTTAATATCAGTTGTCGGCTGAAGGCATACTGGATTTTGAGTAGACAGCTAGATATTTCGCCGACCGGCGGTTGAGAAACACTGTTCTAATAGACTGGCAACAGGTGATTCATGTCGAAAAAAACTAAGTCAGAGATAATTATCGGTGAGAAGATCTCTCCAGAGGCCACTTACTGTAGTACATGAGTTAGAAGTAGTGGAAAAACCCATTGGTAAATGAATTGACTTCTTTTTATCTTCATTGAAAAACATTAGATATTATGTGGCACGTTGATAACCTTGGCAACGAGATAGCCGATGAGATCGCTAAAGAGTCCCGTAATTCTCCTCAGCCATTCAAATGCTTCAACCTCATTGACGCCAGTCAGTTGCCAGTCGAAAATTAATTTGCCAGCAAGAGTTAAAAAGTTTTCCATTCTAGAAATAAAGAGCGATAGAACCATATCAACTATAAGAATCAGACTGAGAACAAAACACTTGAAAGGCATGAGAATTTCTTCAGATGGACAAAGGAGTTACACCAGGCTTTGACCTCACTGCTCAGATAACACCCAACTGTCTCCACAACACATCTTCAGCTGTCCAAGCTTTTTAACATCAGCGTAGAGGACCCTGTGGAGCTTCTTTTAGCAGATAAAGCTATAGAGATCGCCAGGGCTGTCTTCGACAGCCTCGGGGACATTAAGGATTTTTGCACGTATCCCACGGACACGACATCATCATCATCATCATCAAATATTATGTGGAAATCACAAGATGCGGGATATTAGGCTTCTGATAAAGCATTAACGTCTTTTAGCTAGTACAGTGTATAGAAATGGTACCAGAGCTTTGGTGTCTATCTCGCCATTTGATCCTGGCTCAAAATAACCATGCGTTAGGTGTAATAGAAGTTTATTACATATTAACCAATTAGTATCGCCCAGTATCCTTCATGTTACTTAGTGGAGCAATAGCTGTTTGCATTGTAAGGCATTTGAATATCGAGAACGTAAGGCTGCTTTCCGGGTGGATTTTTCACAGACGGCAGGTCATATTCTTGTGTTGGAAGAGATTCAGAAAATTCCCAAGCACCCACCCGATCGAATTGCAAGCACAAAGATAGCTCAAAATTTATCTCTCGTTGTTCACCAATGGTCGGGAGAGAATCCAGGAACTTTCACGCAGAAAAGTGAGATCTTAGCCCTAGTTGGTTGGTTGGGTTATATGGCGCAAGGTCCAAAATTAGACATGCTGCGCCAAAACTATGATTTCAATTTTTTAAAAATTTTATTTATATATTCTTTATTAACTCAAGCAACATTAAAACTTTAAAAAATAAAAATAAATGTATATGAAATAATTAAAAGCCTTAGGTACATATAGAGACATACACACAAATATATATATATAAATAACACAAAAGTTTAAAATTAAATAAAATATATGGTAAAAAACCTATTGCTCTTAAAAACCCAAATAGGTTTCTGTGGGGTGGATCCCCCGATCTTAGCCCTAGATCATGGTGAAATCTACTGCAAGTTACAGTTAGAGAACAAAACCATTGTCTTAGGCACTCCAATCGCTGTAGTTTTTATATTTTTCCTGTACAGTGACAACAGAGTCTAAAAGGAAATGGCCTATAAGATCCGTGTTTTCAGTTGTTGTTGCACCAGTAGACTTCTCTGTACTTATTCTAGAGTAGGGGTTTACCAGTGGAAGCAGCCGGGTGAGAGTCTTCGTAATTTAAAAGCAGGGATCAAACGGAAGACCGGCAATACTTGGCCTGACACCACCATAATTATCATTCCCCTTGGATTATATTGTGACCACGATCTATTGAACGTGACCCAGCCTCCCTTAGTTGTTGTTGCTGCTCCAGCATGCTTCCCTGTACCTAGCCCTGGTTGGGCTCTACCAGTTAGAGAACCTGATGGATGTTTGGTTAAGTTGGGAGTAATAAGCACGGCATCCTCACCAGCTAGACCACAACAGCCTTAATCTGGGATTGAAATGAAAAAAATTCTGGATGTGTTTAAGAACATCAACATTTTTCTACATTAAGGAAATTACGATCGACCGGTGGACTACCAAGACGGAATGATTGCCGATGCTTATTTTTATGATCTGATTCTTAAGAACATGCTAAACTCTCGATCATCATTGTATATGATCGCAAGATAAGTAAGAAATTAAAATTAGCTCACGATTTGGAAAAGACTGCCCACTCCCTTGTTTGCATCCATGTTTCCTGTCTTGTTAACAATAATTAGTGTCAGATTTATTTTTTAGTATAGGATTTAGAAAAAAAAGATAAATTCTTATCAGATGCGATTCCCTCTGACCGTTTTTAAAATATTGATTTTAATTCAAAAAGCTGAGTTGAGAGTTTGAAGAAGTGAAATTATTTGCAACTTACTCTTTTTCAAAAGAATTCATCTCGATATATTTAAGAACGATACATTTCAAAATTACGAAAGAATGATTTTCAATATCATCACTTTCTTCACTCTAGTTCAGGGATAGGCAAATTACGACCCGTGGGCCAACTCCGGCACGCGCCGGAAGGTTTTGTGCGGCCCGCGGATAGAATTTTAATTTGTTGGTTCGATGGAAATTAAAAGAAAATCTGATTTATATGTTATACATTCATCTCTTTTTCTACTTTCTTTAAAATTTCCACTTTTTTTATTTATTTATTTTTTTCAAAAGATTGATGATTTTTTGGCATTCTCTATTTTTATCTTACAAGACATAAATCGACGGAAATAGCAAGCACAGACAGCTGTAATCGTTAAAGTGTTAAAAGCGGAAACTCTTTGCTAATTATAGTTACATTAATATCTCAAGCCCAGAAAATCAGTGCTATGTTTGCTTCATAATATATCAGCGAACAAGTGTTTTCAACTATGAACCTTAGAAAGAATCATTTTCAACAGATTCTGACAGATAAGCATGTAACTTCATTCCTTAGAATGAGTACAATTCACTTCGAATCTCAATATAAATGCCACATTTACAAGAGAAATCGCACTTTTTACTATCTCATTAACATACTTAAAAACTTATATATTGTTTTTAAAATTTCACAAAAAATTATCTTGGCCCGCCAAAAAATTTTTTTTAAATTTTTGGCCCGCGACCGAAAAAGTTTGCCCATTTCTGTTCTAGTTCATCATTTGGAATAACAACTCAAATACCTTAAGTGTCTAAAATCCACCAGTTTTTGTTGTTCAAAAAAATAAGACTAAAATTAGTGTAAGAAAGTGTGTGTGATCAAAGCATTTTTAACCATGCTTGTGAAATGAAAAGTGCATTAGGAAAGAAAACAAAAGTTGTTAATTGTTTTTCTCACGAAACTACTTAATCTAAATTGATTTAAGTGGTTTACGAAATAAACTTAGATGTGGGCATCTCTAGGGTCTTGCAGAACGATGCGCGACTTGCGTTTCGTTCGATCGAGAGCGATCGCGCATCATTTCTTACAATCGAGAAGTAGACACCTGTGGAAATCAGAGTAATCTATCGGTAGTGGACCAAAAGGAGTGAAAAAGCTATTATTTCATTTACGGAATTCTATGAGGAGCTTTACATTTAATTTAAGAACAATAAAAACTGCTTTGTCATTGGGTCCCCACACAGTATTAGCTCATTGCTAAAAAGAACTGCCGCATTACAATGTGGTATGGACCCAAAGACTGTCTGAAGGTATCTTAAAGGCAATTGGCACCATGAGTCCACCAGGAAAATCCGCAAATCTATAAAAATGCGAGGTGGTGATTTTTTTTCTAAACGGCAGGTTGCAAGGCATCCGCAAGATAAGCTCAATAATGCTCACATTTGAAGGTGTAAGTGGCCATAGTGGAAGAATTTAAAATCAGAAGATACATGCTAGAATCATGAAGAAGTTGTTATGGTAGTTGGTATGTGAGCAGCAACATACATCGCTATATCTAATCCATATCCAAAGCCACTTTCAGATACTGACTGGGGCTTGCTTGCACCACCATGTATGTACTCAATCCAAAGTTGGACTCAACTAATTAGGCGGTAGCAGCTAGGTGTGTGTGTGTTCATAATTTGTTAGCAGAGGCACCCCAATACTTGACCACCCCCAGAGATCAGCCCATTTTACGTAGAAGAAATTGTGACCACGACCTATTTTATGGGCCCAAGCTGCCTCTTTGGCGCAGTTTAGCTGATTTCAGCTCTTGTGCCATTAAATTCCATAATAATAATAATCCAGCTGCTTCTAGTGCAATGGCTGGCAACCTGCGACTCTTTGCTTCTCTTCTCCAAAATGTTTATTTTTTTATTTTTTTACTGAAATTGAAGCATTACTTCTTGAAAAGAATGTTCACCATGCACAGCTAACGAATGATCTGTGGATCCAGAAATTTCATTTTACGCAGTGGATGTTACTTCTCATTTAAAGCAACTTAATCGTAAGTTACATGGAAAAAGGAAACACAATTTTTTCAACATTTAACAAGAAGTAATTTCATTCAAAAACAAATTGTCGCTTTTTGCTGAAGATTTTGAAAGAGAAACCCCAATTCACTTTACATGCCTATTAAAATACTATTGAGAAAGTAAGTTTATAATATTAACATTTGCTATTTCAACACAATTTTTTCAACATTAGAAGAAGTAATTTCATTCGACAACAAATTGTCGCTTTTTGCTGAAGATTTTGAAAGAGAAACCCCAATTCACTTTCCATGCCTATTAAAATACTATTGAGAAAGTAAGTTTAATATTGAAATTTGCTATTTCAAAATAAAACTAATAAATATGATGAATAAGGAAGATATTTTCACAGCAGGTTTAAAGACTTCATAAACAACAAAGCAATGTATAAGCGACAGCAAAAACTTTTGTAATAAAACTTCTTGAATGTCACGCGGAAATAGAACTCATTTTTTACACCCTTTAATATTGATATTGACAGTTTTGAAATAGCAGTTCCTTGATTTAAAAAGCAAAGAATTATGGAGCACATAATTCGAGCGTCTTTGAGCCGCTTTAGAGCTATTGGAGAGAAATGAATATGAATTAAGTTTACAACACAAGTAATCTACTTTTAAAAGAGCTTCTGAGGGAAAATGGGTTGATTTTCAACACTTGGAACAGTTTTCCTGATTCATATGGTAAACTGAAAAAACTGGCTTTTGCTATTATTTCCTTATTTGGGTCTACATATTCATGCGAACAATCATTTTCAAGCATGAACAATATCATGAATAAATTGAGAAATCGCCTTATTGATGAGAGTTTGGAATTGTGCCTCAAATTAAAAACTACATCATACAAATCTGATTTATCCTTACTTCCTCACAGGGAAATGAAAAGCCAGTATTCACATCAGTGGAGTATTTAGTTATTTTTAAGAATACATTTTGTATTATTTTACTGGTAATATTTTTAAATAAATATTATTATCTTTTTATAAAAATAATACCAAGTTTTACTAAATTTACTGTTAGTGAAACTAAGACTTGTGTAGGAAAAGTAAACTTGAAAGTGAACTTTTAATACATTAATTCCGTCCCCAACTAAAGCAAAGCTTATGTTAAAAAAAAAAAAAGGCTCTTTGAATAAATTCCATGTGGAAATTATCTATCTTTGGGCCTTCTGTGAATGACAAGGTCGCTGACCACTGCTCTAGTGAACACAACGGAACTTCCGGTTATACCGGGATTCGAACTCACTATCTTCCGATAATGAGAACGAATCACTAACCAAACAGGCCACTACGGTGGTACAATTGTCATGTATAATAAAAAATAAAATGAAGCACTGAATAAATCCTTTATTAATTAAAAAAGGAATATTACTTATTCAATTTAAAATTATAAAAACAATTAGAAAACATCAATAAATGAATTTAACACACAGAGTGAGTCATAATTATATCATTCATTGATATGTTGCTTATAACACTTGGACAAGCCAAGCTCGCTCTGCCATTGGCTATGCGAATTTAAGTCAATAGAGAACATCTTTCGTTTTGGATCCGAGCACCCCGAAGGTGAAAGTACGACTTTGCTCCATTAAGGTGCCTCGTCATTTTGAACCATGCTCAGGTGACGAGGCCACACCTGAGCTGGCACTGTCCTCTCCACATCCACGCCATATGAGCAGAAGGACTTTGGACATCACAGATTAATGTGAACATGTTCCCAACCCACGGAGTTCCAGCAACCCAGTGAAGGAGAGTACACCGTGGTCACCCTCCCAACCACTGCCCGCAGCAAATGATGTTTCACTTTGCTGAGCTTACGGGAAGCGGCGGGAAGCTACTGAGCCACTGGAGTTCATTCATTGATATAAGTTTATAAATGAAAAAATTTCTGTGTAGTATTCCAATTTACTGAATTGACGATAACATTGTGGTGTGTAAAATTTCAACTTTGCTATGTGGGTGTGAAATATATATATATATATATATATATATATATATATATATATATATATATATATATATATATATATAAAGACATAAAATGTTGATAAAATTTTCCTTTACTAATCGCAAATCATACTATGAAGGTAGAAATCTACAGATTTAGATACAAGAAACAAACTCATAAATTAAATAGAAACATTTAGCGCCCAAAAACGATAGAAACGCCACAAAATTCGTAGAATAATCCGGCGCAATTTATTTATTACAATTAATAAATCATCGCGTCCTCTTTTTTTAATAATGGATTATCCTCATACAGAAATAGATTTTTAGAATTATAGCATTTTCAATCTTTAGAGAATTGATTATCTTATGCACAAAGAATATTATATGTAAATAAATTTAACTGGATTAATTGTAAAAAGCGAGTCTATTTCTAAAAAGTGTTTCATTTAGGTTCACAAATTGCTTAAAAACAATCGCAATTAGAAAGGGAATTTATGATCCTGAATTCCTTTCAAAAAATATATTTTGAGTATTCTCATTTTAGTATTTCTGATGCATTCTAAAATTATTGTTTTGATAATATGCTCCTAACATTCTCACTCATTTGAAAAAAATTTACTTCACTAAATTTTTAACCAGTATAATTTAAATAAATACACTAAAATTATGATCAATTTATGTATTCTTTATAAGATAAATTATAAAATATAAATATGGAAGATATACATTATTAATATAAAAAGAAGAATATAAAAATGCATTTAAAATTTGATAACACATATGATACGGAGGCAATTCTTAAAAAATAAAAATCATTGCCACGAAATTTTTAAAAAATAATAGATTTATTTCCATTCACTATATTTAATACACATTAACATAGGGAGATAACTATATATTCCTGAATCTAAATTATACTTCTGTCACTGCTTATAATGCAAACTTATTGACGTAAACAATTATTTTAGATTTTAAACTCTAAATGTATGACACAAAATTAATTCTAAGGAATTAAAAGCATATATGGGGTTCATTTGTTATTATTCATTATTTGATACACATTAATTTTACAGAATATTTGCGGATATTTAAGCCCAAAATCTTATTATATTATTTAGTTTTAATAGAAACTCTTAAATAATAATTTTTTAAAAAATATAATCTCTTCTTATATTTCTTCAAAAATGTTTAATATTGTTATATAATTTTATACATTTTATCATACTTAGTTGATAAGTAAGTATATATATATATATATATATATATATATATATATATATATATATATATATATATATATATATATATATATACATCAATTAAAGTGAAAAAAGTCTATATCGTGTTGTTAGACATGGTTCCAACCAATAAATATCAAATAATAAAAAATGAATTTCTTAAGAATAAAATCTCAACTTTTAATTAATAAAACTTTCTATTTTTAAAACACATTCAACATTGTTACCTAATTTCATATATTTTAACGTAATATAATAATTGATGCACACTTAAGTATTATTAAGAATGTGTCAAAATTTTTACAAGAAATGAATTGAACTTAAATTATCCAGTCATTTTTACAAAGAAATATGAAATTACTTAGATTTAATTTAATCAATATACAAATAAGGCTTGCCATAGAAATTTACATTATGTAATGATTTTTGATAGTAAATAGATAAAAAAATTTTTTGTCAAAAACATTCCGATTGTCTAAATGGTTATGGTTTTAAAAAGAATCTATATAAGGCACGATAAAAATTAGATTAATCTTTAATTTGCACAATTCAGTTTGAAGACGAAGATTAAGCCTTCTGTGATTAATGCTATTTATAGTCTATTAAATTTCTAAATCAATTCATTCAGCACTTACCGATCTCGGAATGCGCCAATTTCAGTGCCAGAGCGGATAATACCAGAAAGAAGAAATACATTTCCCCTTTCAGAATGATCTAAGCAAAAAATACGCTACCCGAACTTTGCCTGTTGTGTCCGACAGAACTCTTTAATTGCCGCGCATGCGCATTCTGAATCGAGAATTTATTCTCCTTTGCCCATCGCTTTATTTACATTTAGGGAAAAGCATTATTCCGCGCTAGTATAAAAATATAATCGCGTTGATTACATAGTAATTATTTTTTTTAATAAACTCGCGATGAAATCTTCTGCAGTTAAATGCATTCCTTTTTAAATCATTATAGATAGAATTTCTTTCTAAACTGGGAGTGCATATGAAAAATTGTGCATATAAAATTAATTATTTGCAGCCGACAGACATTTTTGCATCCGGCACGTAATTGAATTAGGGCCGTGATGATCTGGTTGATTAAATCGTCGTTCTCATTATCGGAAGGTGGTAGTAAATTCGAATCCCGGCTTAACCGAAGATCTGTAGTGTTCGCTAAAGGCGTCCGAGTACGTTAAACAGATCATGGTCGCAATGTCTTCCAAGTGAAATGATATCTCTCGGAGTGGCAGGTTAAGTATTGGGGTTCTACTGCTTTGTCCCTGTTTCAAAATCACGAAGACTCCACGTGGCTGCTTCTATCCAACTGGTAAAGCCCAACTCAGGGATAGATACAGGGAAGCATGCTGGTGAATAACAACGTTATTGATTTCTCGGGGGACTTTTATGGAGACAGTGGGCCACAGATTCCCATGTCGCAAGGGGGGAAACCCAAACAACTCCCACGCACAATCTTCGACTGACACGCATGTGAAAATCTTCTGGCGCTTATTCATGAATGACTGAGATTGAAAATAGGACATTCCATTCCATATGATGCAAATTAGAAAATGATAAATGAGAAGTTTGTGCGGGAGTTTAATGTAAATTAATTACTTATGCGAGCAGCGTTGATCAAAATAAAATGCATCGTAAGACGAATTTTTCATTATTTCGCTTCTATTTCACTCTTTGTTGCTTCGTATAATATGAGGCACGATTACCTAGTACAGCTAGCTATGCAGGCGCCACAATGAGCTGCTTAATGCTGCCACTTGTTAGCAATAGTGGCACAACAAACCCCATTTTTATCAAAAGCATCAACCTTAAAAAGAGCTTTAGGGGAGATGTTGAGACATGTGAAGTACCTCCTTGAGCATTCCTTAAGTATTTCCATGCAATTGTGATCTGTAGACCTCCTCGGCCACTCCAGATGGTGACTATCTCTTTCTTCTAGATAATCGTCATCAAGTACAGAATTATGTGGTGGGACGTTGTCATTGCTAAAAATAAATTAATCCACTGCAAAGCTTTGAAATATTCCCAAGTAAGATTCGAGAATCTCTTCAAAGCTGTTACTACATGACCGGACAAAATATAGAGTAGGGATTGTGCGCTCCAGGGATACCAATGCCGCAGAATCGATTGGTTTCTCTGACGTTTGTGTGGGGGAAACTCTCCGAGGTGTTCTGAATTTCTTTTCATCATTGCAGAAAGTTGGACACTAAATTCCATCTGTCCAACAGGTCGTTCATCTTCTTCTTTAATAGCGTAACAACCTATTACAGGTCTTAGCTGCCTCTACAGTACGCCTTTTCTAACCCAGTCTGTCCAGAGCGACACTTTGCCAGTTCGTAACTTTCAGTATCTTGAGGTCATTTTCAGTGTCAACGAGCCATTTTGTTGGTGGTCTTTCTCGGGCACGGGATTCTTAAACGTTGATATTCTAGTGGGGTTGTTTTCCCGGCTTCTCCAGACATGGACAAAGCCATCTTAGCCTATTGCTTCTAGTAACCTGGGTAATCTGGGGCTGGTTATACAGCCTATACAATTCAAAATTATATCTGATTCTCCAGCAACCCTGTTCCTGTACAGGGCAAAAGATAGCTCTTAATACCTTCCTTTCAAAATCTTCCAAGGTTCGCTGTATATCAACACTTAATGTCCACGTTTCGCTTGCATATAGCAGCACGGGTAGTATGAGTGTATTGTAAATTCTCAGTTTTGTTTTTCTGCTGATAAATTTAGATCTTAGTTACTTTTCCTGACCAAAAAAGTTAGTCCCAGCGAAATTGAAATAAAACACGCATATACAGGTGGTGTCTATCCGAAAAACTCCTTCTCTGCTAGGAGTCAATACTGATTAGTTTGTACGTCATTATCAGCAGCAATTTAGGTCTAGAGCAGTAGTCGCCAAACTTTTTAACCTCACAGACCTGTAAATTCATAATTTAAATCCCACCATACCATTAACTTTTATATAAGTGTTAAATATTTTTATAAAAACAATGTGATCTAAGAATTCATAAAATGTATCTAATTAATTAAATAAAACTATTATTTGTAACCAAATTATAAAAGCTTTATTAATAAATCATAATAAAATAAACAATAAAAACGAAACAATTAAAAAATTGTGATTTATGTCTAACAAATTTTTAGCTTTATACATTTCTAGTGCAATGGATGTTACGGCTTACTTGAAATAAGAGCCCAATAAAAAATTTTTTATTCCAATGGCGGCACACTTGGGTGACTAACCCTATGCCACAACAAGACCAGAAACTGCTACTCATTTGTCGCTACCTAGCGGGCACCTGTGAACCAAATCACGGAGGCGAGTAGCGTTGCCCGCGCCATACCACCACAAACCCGTTTATAGGGTGGGCCTCATTCATACCACATCACAGAAGAAAGGACAGAGAAACACAGAGAGAACAGAAAAGGAAAGAATCATCCATGCCCGAACCGGGATTCAAACCCGGGACCCACAGCTCAGGAGTCAGGAACGCTAACCACTCAGCCATCGGTCAGCAGCCCGATAAATATAAAATTGCAATAAAATTATAAATATTATCCCAATAAATATCAAACAAAAAATATGCACATGGTCATATTTTCTTTTATTTGGTAATAATTATCAAACCGATAAGACAAGTTTCATTTAAGATCATATCTGCCATCAAGAAAAAAACTTTTAATAATCCAACAAATATATTGAATGTCTTTTATATTGAATATGATTCTTCCTCCCAATTTAATATTATGACAATGATTCTCTCTTCTCTTTTACCCAATACAATATTCTAACAATATAGGATTTTTCCTCCCACGCAGTTCATCTTTCAAATGATTCCTTGAAGACATTTAATTGGAATCCCAGTGGGTAAAGTTATTTTCTTAAGAAAATAAATTTTAAGTTTTGAAGTTGGCTTTAGATTTAGATCATGAAGAATTGTTTTATTTCGTACATTATAAGGTAAGTTTGTGATTCATCTTAAAATTTTATTTTGGAAGCTCTTAAGTTTCTTTCTGGTTGTGGGAGTTATGGTGTTCCAAGCAGGAGAAGAATATCTTAAAATTGGTCTGATGACTGATGTATATATTAGTTTTTTGGTCTTGATAGTAGCTTTAGATTGGGGACCAATTATTAGTTTCAGTTTGTTTAAAATTGAATTAGCTTTACTTATTACATTTTCTATATGATTCTCCCATGTTAATTTATTATTAATAATTAATACAAGGTATTTAGCCTATGTGACCATAGGTACTTCTATGTCAAATAAAATGAAGTTGTTTGTAGTTTTTTGCTTCTTTTTAGTTTTGATGATGCGTAGTTGGGATTTGAAATGGGATTGGGTAATGGAAAATTGTATCCATTTTAAGTTCCGGCACTAATATCTACGGAAGGCGCAAAAATATGCTTCTTTTAAAAAAGACTTGGTAAGAAAAAATTACATCGTATTTTATAAATTAAAATTCTACTGTAAATCGAGAACATGTATAATTTACATATCCCAGAATTTTGTAAATTTCAAATGTTAGAGTTTTATATTTAATTTTCTTCTTTCTTTACATTTTTGTAATATCTTGTTACAAAGACACTGAAGTTTCAGCTAGGCTCCGCCCACACTTGACCAGAGCATCCAATAGGCGAGGAGGAGGAAGCAACCCTCACCCTCTCCAACCTCACCCGACTATTTTCTCAATTTTTGTAAATTATTCTCTGTTTATATGGAACTGCACTTTGCGCTGGAATTTTTAATATTTCTCAGATTTTCTTTCTATTATCTATTTTAGTCTCTGATTCTAGGTGGCACCACTCATTCGGTTGAAATGTTACTTTTTCGTCGTCTTCCTCATTCACCTCATACGAAGCAAAAGTCCCCGGAACTTCAAAAATGCGTATATTGTCTTGTCTTAATTTAGTATAAGTATTTAGTCTTTCTTTTGTAAATTGCTCCATTAAATATTCTTTTTGTGATTCATGGACTCTTGTTTGTTTAACGAATTTCAACAGCCAAGCATGACAGTTATTTGATTTCGTCTCCAAAAGAGTCTGCATAACATATCCATCTACACATAACTAATTTTAGAAGCATTTACATCTTATTGGGTTCGTGGTTCTATGTGCCACCAGGGAGATATGAATGGTGACCACCGCAGGCATTCCCCATTGTTTTAAAGTTTCTTGAAAACAACATCTACGAACACTAATTATAATTCTTTTTGTACTTCATCATCACTTTATTGGGCTGCTCATCAACTTATGAAGAGATGGCAAAGACGGTAGTAGGATAAAAAAAATATTGAATAAAATTAAAAGCTATTTAATCGATGATATTGATAGAATTTTAAATTTTAAGTTTGTGTTAGTATATCAGTAATTTTTGAGTTATTTGTGTAATAAATTTGTGATGATAAATTAAAATAAGGGGAACAGAAGTATTGAAGAATATCATATAATAAACAATTTAACATAATAAAAAATTTCCAAACTAATTTGCAATTTCAAACTAATTTTATTATTCAAAATATAGACCGAGTACTTCACGCCACGTTTTTACATAAATTATATTTTAAACAATACAGGTAAATATTTCTATATATGGAGCAGTATGTTCACTGAACCCCTTACCAGCAGAATTTTATAAAAAAAATCATGCCGGTATTTAACCCTTCTGGTCTACGGCAGATCTGAAAGCCAACCAGCTGGTTATTACTCATTTATCTAGAATAAACGTCAATGGCTTTGAGGGAATGACAATGCTGAATGAAAGAGAGAAGGTGAGTATGGAAGGAGGAGTCCAGTTTCCCTCAAACTGCTTGACTACAGCAGTAGAGAGCACTTCATGAAGTGTGATACAATGATTCTGTAAGTCTTAACTTTGAAATCTATTGGTAATTTTGAAAATATCGTTGATGTTTGCACAATATAGTTAATCTTATTGTCATGAAATTTATGAAAAAGTTATATATTTTATACATAATATCAGTGCTGCTGCATAATTTCGTTTACTGCAAAAAGTATTTAGGAATAGATTAAAAATCATTACGTGTCGTGTGTAAAATCAAGTAATGATTGTAAAACTTGATCTTAGAAAAGCTTAAATAAGTTATTTGGAATTTTATTCTACTGAGATATTTAAACTTAAAATAAAATGTTAATATCGTTATAGTTTTCAAATATTTTGAATCGGAACAAATAATTTTGATGTGATTTCTAAAATTTTTAAGTGATTACATTTTAACATGTTTATAGAGACAAAGCACACTACTAGTTGCATCATATCACTACAAGTTGAAATGCTGTTATGAATTTTTGTTTTCCTTTTTCAAATCTCTAAAATCAGTGTAATCGTAACTTACATTTCAGTTGATATAAATTATTAAAAATATATTTAAAACTTAAACTAGAATCATTAATTTAATTTCTTATCTTTACACTTAAATATGGAAAGTAATGTTTTGAATTTTAATGTGGGTGTATTGGGGCATATTGATAGCGGTAAAACATCTCTTTCTAAAGCTTTAAGTACCATTGCTTCAACTGCATCATTCGATAAAAATCCTCAAAGTCAAGAAAGAGGTATCACGATTGATCTTGGGTTTTCCTCGTTTAGTGTGCCTGCTCCTGATCACATAAAAACTCTGAATGGTTGTTATGAAACATTACAGTTTACTCTCGTTGACTGCCCGGGCCATGCTTCGCTCATCCGAACTATCATCGGGGGAGCTCAGATCATCGATATGATTATGTTGGTGGTGGACATCACCAAAGGAATACAAACTCAGACAGCTGAATGTTTGATACTTGGTGAGATAACTTGTAATCATATGCTCGTGGTACTAAACAAAATCGATCTGCTTCCTTTAGACAAACGTGATCAGTTAATTCAGAAAATGTCGAAGAAAATTCTAAAGACGTTGGAAAAAACTGCGTTAAAGGACTCCCCCATCATTGCAGTAGCTGCCTGCCCTAGCGGAGAAGAGAAGCCTATAGGAGTTGATGAACTGATTGAGGCCTTGAAAAAATATGCTTATATTCCTAAGCGCTCTGATAAAAATCCATTTGTGTTCTTGGTGGATCACTGTTTTGCCATTAAAGGCCAGGGAACAGTTATGACTGGTACAATTCTTCAAGGTTGTGTATCAGTAACTGATCTTGTTGAAATCCCAATTGCCAAGGTGACTCGTAAAATCAAGAGCATGCAAATGTTTAAAAAGCCCATTTCGAGAGCCATGCAGGGGGATAGAGTTGGAATATGTGTTTCTCAATTTGATTCTAAATTAATGGAGCGAGGAACTGTTTGTAGTCCGGGTTACATGGATGTGATTGAGGCTGCTATAGTGACAGTTGAGAAGATTCCTTACTTTAAAGGAAACTGTGTAACAAATTCAAAATTTCACATTAGTATAATGCATGATACTGTGATGGCAAAATGCTCCTTTTTTGCTTCCATTGATTCAGTCGGAGAAATCAATGCAAATGAATTAGCATTCAATTATGATATTGATTACATTCATTTAGATGATATTAACACTAAAATAGATGAGAATGAGACACAGAGTGTTTTTGCATTTCTACAATTTGATAAACCAGTTATACTTAGCCCAAACAGTACCTATATAGCATCTAGGCTGGAAACTGATATTCACGCCAATCTATGCAGATTGGCTTTTCATGGAAAAGTATTATCTATAGCTTCCCATAAATCAACTGCAGAAATTCTTACAAAGTTAAAAGTATATAAAGAAAAATCAAAAGAAGGATTTGTGGATAGGATGGTGAATGAGTATCAAGTTATTGTTCGGGATTTGTTCAAAAAAGAAACAAACATTAATGTTTTCACAAATTTAAAAGTTATTCTTTCAACTGGAGAGATTGGGGTCATTGAAAGTTCTTTTGGTCAAAGTGGAAAAGTAAATGTTCGCATTGTGAATGGGTTGTTACCAGATACAATCGATAAACTTAAAAGTGTGAAAAAAGGTAAACAAGAATCTAATCCAAAAGAACCTATTAAAGTAATATTAAAATTTAAAAAATATCTGTATGGTGATAAAAAGAATATATTTCAATCTCTTATATGATAGAGCAGATTGTAGTGATAGTAGAGTTTCAGATTATATTTATATCCTAAGGATATGTTGTATATTTTGTCGTTATTATAATAAACTTTTATTATTGTTTCTTTATACTTTTTATTGGTAAATTACATTTTTCTGACATAACACAGAATAACTGTTGAGTAATTAATAACCATTGAGTAATGGAATTTTTCAAGGATTGTTGGTACCTTTTCATTTCTCTGGCACTGGTGATAATGGTATTACTAAGTGAATTCAAACATCACAAATTGTTGCTTTTGCCATTATTTTTAAATTTTTATCTTTTACAAAGATATTAAAAAACGCAATATTTATGTTTTCAAGATAATTTTTTTCAACCACAGTTACTATTTCTTTATCTGTTTTCTGTAAGTTATCACAAAACAAATCAACCCATTGATATTTGCATCTGCAAAATAGAATAGTACCAAATTCTTTTAGAGAATGGTTCCAAAGATAATTGCTAATCAGATTTTTTAATCTGCTTACCTTTGTACTTCTTTTATATCTCTAAAAACAAAAATATTTTTAAAGTATATTTATATTCTTGTAAACTTTTGAATATTCATCATATTACTAAAGTTATGCTAGAAAAATACTCTTTTCATAAGAGTTCCTGTTTTAGAGTTTGAGTGATCTCTAACTTTGATAATTTATAATTTTGAAAAAAAAATTAACAGTAAAAAATAACATATTTTAATTTTTATTACATTGAAATTAATTATATTCTTCCAAATTTTAATATAGCTCTCTATTTACTGCATCTGTTTTGATGAAAAAATTTAAATGCATTTAGAGGCCAATTTCATAAGGCCTCTAAATACATTTAAATTTTGTTTTAAATGTCTTTCCAACTTTTATTTCTAATTATTCAATTATTTATTAATAAATACAATTGAAATTTCAATTTAATATAGTACAGTTTTAACTCTTACTCTTTATATGTTAATTTAATATTATTTAATGATTACACTTTGAAACAGGTCAAATCACTTTAGTTAGCTGTTCAATTTTTAATGCAAAACATTCTTTTTTTTTTATCTTACCTTTATTATTGTTTATGTATGTTTCAGTAAATACTGAGCAATGAAATAAAAAATGTAAATATTAGATTATAAAAAAAATTATATTTTTCAATTTAATATTAAGGAGAATTAGAAAAGTATATAACTTCAGCAAAATGCATAAAGATTGAGTAAGGAAAAAAAAGTTATATGAGTATTTATCCATAATATCAACACATATAAATGGGATATTAACTGCTGAATAGTTTGAGCAATATTTTTTAGTTCAATAGTTAGTGGGTTGGATTCCTAATTCAGGCATGGATTTTGTAGTGAATTTTTAATCTTCTTTAAACTGTAGGTCTTGATCAAATTCATTTTAATTTGCATAAAATTGTTGCATCAGCAGGCTGCTGCACCTAGCCCTAAGTTGGGCTCGACCAGTTAGATAGAAGCAGCCAAGTAGAGTCTTCATGATTTTGAAAGAGGGACCTACCAGAAGACCTCCCAATACTTGGTCTGCTCACCCCAGAAGTATTATTTACTTGGAGGACATAGCAAGCACAGCATATTTAACGTATGCTACCTGCCTTTAGCTAACATGACAAAGCTTCATTTAAGCCAGGATTTAAATTTTCTACCTTCCAATAATGAGAACAATGCCCGATTGATTATTCTAATTTCAGCCTTATTTTGCATAAAGTGTCCCTAGAACAACAAATTAAACTTAAATCTGGATAATCTAGCTGATTTTAAACTTTTTTCTTTTATGCAAGATATTTACATTTGAAACCACTGTTAAATAGTCATTAGAAGATTAAAAAATTTTTGTTTGTTGTTCTACGATCATTTTCAACAAACAAGGGCTAATTAGATTGGGATTGTTGGTGAAAAATGTTAGATTTTTCTTATAAAGTGTATAACAAGATTTTGGTTTGCTTAGTCTATTGAAGATAATGAACCCTTTCATATACCATTTGCTAAATGAATTATCAATAAAATTCAATATCAAAGACAGTTAAGTGACTTTCTGTAATAAAATAGCACAGATGTTAAATGCATGTTTTCATTCATAAAAGGATAAATTATGTATTGAATAAAAAGTTTATATTTATCAATAATTAAAGCAACATTGATACAGATTCATATTCATATGCTTTAACTCTTATATATGTTATCACATATACAAAGTTGAATATTTTATAGTATATGTTACATACAGTAAATATCTTTTTTTTTTAACTTCTAGTTTTTTTTCTTCCTATTGATTTTATATTTGATGCAAAAGTCATTTCTGTCATTATAAAAGGTACTTTTTATTGATTGCTAATTTTCTCAGCAGGAAATCTAAATATATTATAGAGCTTATTAATACAAAATATAATTTATTTTGTTTTAATAAGCCAAAAATGTAATTTATACCGATTTTGAAGAAGATTTCTTGAAGTCAAGAGCTGGTATTTATTGCCCTCCTCTCTTTAGACTCACATTTATACACACACATATATCTGCTTACAATTTTATATTTAGCTCAATTTCCATTTCTGATGTGGTTGTTTGTAGTGACTTTTTTTCACAATCCATACTTAAGCTATAGATCTCTGTAAAATATGGCCTTGTGCCCAAAGTGACAATTCAGATACTCATTAAACTATGTCACTAACATTAATTTCATATTTACTAAGAATACATTAAGTGCATTCTAACAGCATAATCATTAGATTTGATTTAGGGTAAGGTGGTTCCAAAGGAACCTAGCATTGCAAACATAAGTCTATTGTACTATACCCTGAAATGAAAGCCCTTACTTGAAGAGACCATGGACTGAAAAAATTCAGTAGGCATTTAACAGGAGTATCCTATGGCATCCAAAGTTTAGTTAAATGCTGACTCAATTTGTTCAAACCTATGTACAGAAAATGTTTCACATAGATTATGTAATGAAGTTTCCTCCATAAATGGTCAACCTCTGCAAGTAGGATTATCTAATACTCCCATTATAGTGAGATGTTTCTTAAGGTGGCAGTGTCCAGTAAGAAACCTCTCTGCTCTCCTTAAACAGTTTCCACTGGGCTTTAATAACTCTTTTTGCCTTGTACTAGGACATATCCTATGTATTAACCTTATTTGTTATTGACCAGTGGTACACACTGGTTCAAAAACTGTCTTTTCCTGAAGAGATCAAAAACACTGTTTCTGATCAGTTATTTTGAAATACTTGGCACTGGTTCAGGATAAAAAATATTGTTTGTTGATCCAGACCTTGCCAACTTATTGCCAGTAACACCAGAGTGCACAAATATCCACATTAAGAATTATTGTTAGTTAATCTGCAGAGTAAGATAGCATTTTCATACAAGAACAAAAGTTATAGTAGACTTCCATAAACCCAATAATGCAGCTTGACTTTCAGAACTAATAATTATTTTATGAAAATAGTATCTATCAAAGCATATTCCATTGGATATGAGAATGGCTAAGAATTCTGCTTTAATACAGTTGTATGTTTCCCCAAAGGGAATGACAACTTTGTACTATCAGCTGGACAGCAAATACCAGCCTCAGTTTTGGGATTCATTTCTGAGCCAACAGTGTACCAATAAGCACAATTTTCACTGATGACATTATTCTAGTTTTCTTGTAAGATTAATTTGATTGTAAATATGAGGCTTATTAAAAGCATATTTATAACAATCATTTAATCAGTAGAAGTACTTTAAAAAAGGTGACTAATTACATCAGTATATATTAACGTTTCTTCAAAACAAAAAATCTATAGTAATCTTTCCACTGATCTGTATTTTTAAGTCTTTTCATGCAAATTATAGCTTTTGCTTCAATATGTATGTAAAGTGGATGCATACTAAGCAAAAGTTCAAGTGTATAAATGGGAGTTGTTTCAACACACCAAGAAATAGCTACACAAAATAACCTTGGAAGTTTTGTTAAATCTGCCTTAGCAATTTCATTTTTGATTCCAGTCCTTACTGAGTCATAAATAATGATTGGTATAGCATAACATTAAAAGTACAATCTTACATTAAATTCTACACTACATTGCACACCATTACTGATGTAAAGAAATTACTGATATTCTGTTGTTAACTTTGGATTATTTTTTTTGCAAATCTTTTATTTAAAATTTTTGTAATTAATTTTTTGCAGCCACCTGAAATTATAACAATAACGTTTGTCATGATTTAAGTATTTTTCAAAAACTCGTCTGCTCTCTACTTGTAATGGCTTAACAATGAAACGAGCATCATAAGTAATATCAAATGAAAACAAAAGGTTGCACCCAGCAAGTTGATAAAACTCACAGTTAAAAATTTCTTTTGACTTTTTTATATTTTGATAAGATTTTTAAAAATCATCTTAAGAAGCTTTATTTTAATAAAATTTCTTTATAACAAATTTTCCTTCATTTTTTCAATTGATTTGGAATATAAACCAGAGATAATTTCAACTATGGGAAATGGGAAAGTGTCATAAGTATGAAGAACTAGTTTAACTCTTCTAGTTTTTGCTCGAACATCCGAGAAACTGTAAAAAAGTATACTGTAATGATGACAGAAAGCACAATTTAGTTTGTATACATCAGTAAAAAAAATTGTTTTTTACAATATCTCAAAACATAAATGTTATCTTTTATTAGCACACAGCTATTTAAAAGTAAGGGAAATCAAAGATCTATTAAACTACATTAATTAATCAATATTATCTTGAGTTTTGTCAACCTTTCATTGATTTTTTGTTTTTATTTGCTATTTCAGATGCTTTTCATTCCACTATTAAGTCATTAAATTATCTGAAATATAGTTCTGGGTTGATGACTAATATAGCTACAAATTTACTTTTGAAACATTCCTCTTTGAGAAAGATTTTGAGCTTTTCAAAATGTTCTTGGGATATCTATTGAAACTATGCATAGTAAGTCGAGACAGGAATTGAATGCTCTAAAAATTTGTTTTAACTTTAATTGCTAAATCATTATCAATATTAATTGATTTTCAAAATGAATTTGATAACCATATTTTTGATTAGTTGTTAGGACATCACATTAATTTACAACAGGTTATCTTTTTCATTATTTAATGATAATTTTTTCCTGAAAAAATCGCCAAAAGGTTAATTGTAGAAATGAAGTATAATGTATGATATTTGCAATATAGCTTAATCTGGTTGCTCAACAAATCTAGGTTTGTTTGTTTGTCGCTCAACGGTCATTTTTTGCACACGAGGGCTAATTAGACCGGGACTTACGGCTTAAAGTGGATTCCGAACCACTACAAACATCCATGCCCAAGGTGGGATTCGAACCCACGAACTGTTGAACCGAAGGCAAGAGCGCTAACCATTCAGCTGCCAGCTCGGCGCTCAACAAATCTAGAGAAGATTTAATATATTTACTTAAAAAAAATCTATTGTAGTACTATTTTGAATTTTTTCTCATATCAGAAATTCTATTATAGAAAACAAATTCAAAGCATATTATTTGCTTTGTATAATTTATTTACTTATTGTTTGATAAAATTGAAATAGAAACTGTTAAGAGCACAATTTTGAAAATGATTCAACATTCTGAAAATTTTGTAACAAAAATTCTTATGTAGCTCCGAATGTTACCATATCTGAAATATGGGCATAGAAAAAAGTTCAACATAATATACTTATTCAGTTATATTCATTATATTTATTGGACAAAATTTAAAATTTTATCTCAATAAAAAGAAAATCTTGAATTTGAAATTGATACTTTAAGAGAATCATCTTTGAGTTATTAAAAACTTAAGATTAAAGTAATAAAAGTTATGATAAAAATCATGCAAAATTAACTATAATAATTGTGTATTTTTATTTTACATATGTATTAGCAAAATAAATTCATTTTCAGTAGGGAAAGCATTCAAGATACTTTGACATTAAAATATATATATATTGTGTGGCTAATAGCCAAGGAAACCCTATTTTAAAATTAGAATTTATTTCAAAAGAAATAGAATATTTATGGTATTTACTGTAAGAGTTATAGCAAAAAGCTGTTTGCCCTCTGCATAAAATTTTGACAGATGGGCGAGAGATATGCATTAATAAGTGATTCATTATTTTTCTAAATTAATTGAAAGTTACTGATGGTTGTGTAAATAAGTGAGGAAATTTTTTAGTTCAAATTCTCACACAAAACTATAAAATCTTACTGATAACCTGTAATTTCTTATTGATTGCTGGATATCTGTATTCTAAATTAGTTTTGATGATCTCAAAATAGTATGATTGTATGTGTATTTAAAGCATCAAAATAATACTTAATCTATTTATATGATTAGTATTGAGAAATTTCAAAACTTTACTTATAGTATCGCTAAAATCAAATATAAAAAAATTACCAAACTATCAACTTTTTAATCCTAAGCATTATTTTTTCACTTTAAACTTATAAAGAAAAAGTGTGAAAAAAATTTTAAGTAGGAAAGAATTTTATGATTATTTTATATTTGATTAAAATATGTTAAAAATTAACTACCATATTATTTTAAATTCATTACTTTTTCATATAAAATTAATAAAGAGCAAAACAATTTTTGCAACTTGATTATTTTTAATTAAATGAAAAACTGAAAAATATGCTACAAAAATATTAATTACATGATTGGAAATTTCTTATTTCTGACAGAGACGCGTTTCAGTGTTCAATATTAGTAATAGACTTATAATTATGTTAACTTTATGCTATCTTTACTAAATTGAATTCATGTTAAAAATAAGTGAAATAATTTGCAGAACTGAAAATAAGAGAAGGGTAAACTCCCTTATATTTTTATTATACAAAATATTTATCAATTTGATTGATATTTCTTAAAACTTCTGCTATTGTATATAATATGTGAAATGAACTTTAATAATCTAAAATATCAAAAAATAAAATCATTGCATTTCTTTGAAAATAACAGCAATTGTTATTCAAAATAACAGAAAATAACAACAACAGTTTTATTATTAGCAAGAGTTCTTTTTGCTCTTGTGTTTATCAAGCTTAGGATTTTTTCTTATATAGACCAGAAAAAGGAAAATAAAAGGTATAAAAATTTCATTTTCTTTAATTATAAATACATATAACATTCTTACACTAATTTATTAATTTGATATTCAGACCAATTTAAATAAACCGAATAGAAAATCATGAATATAAGGAATATTAATCAAATGGAGTTTGGAATATTTTTCTTATTAAATTAATAGTCCTTATAAGCCATAAATGAATATTAATATAAAAAATATAATAGATCCCCATTTACTACTACACCATTGAAACTTTACATTTGTAAAATAAAAAATTTAAAGTTACTTTACTTTAAGCGATGTGAAATGATTTAGTATTATAACTATGTTTTGTTTTAAAATCTTCACACTATTTGAAAAGAAAATATGTAGAAAACTGTCATTTCCTTCTTAAAAAACAAAATATATATCCTAATATTTACCACATCTGATAAATTAAAAAGGAACAAAAATTTTAAGAAATTTATACATTCTATGTATTTTTTGTGATAAAAGGTATGAAAAATACCCAAAAGTAGAGGAGAATAAAACACTGAAGTAATCGTTCTCACATTTTTCGACAAATCATTTTAATTTATCAAGAGCATTTTAATCTCTACAAATTATTTTATGTTTTGTGAAGTTATTTTTTATGAAATTTCAATGATTAAATTTAAATTTATTTAAGGCTGGAAGATATAAGTAATTAATTCAAGAACACTAAAGTTGATAATTTATACAAATAAACTGTCTTATTCATAATATTGTAACAATTCTGGCATTTAATAAACAATTCCCAACTGTTTTTTAAGAAATTTATTATAAGGTTTACGTACAAAGTTTTCTTTGATATGACATCCAAAATGAAGTAAAGGACAGAATTATTCATAAATTGAAAAAAATGATAAATAATTAAGATTTAATGAGTCACATTATTAATGGTTATTCTGCAAAACTGAATACAAATCAATAATGCTTATGCATAATCCATTACACTTAGAAGTTGAAATAACATTATATGTATATATTTTAACCCGAAGTGTGAAATTTAAGGGATTGAAAAATTTTACAATATTAGCTTAAAGATATTAAAAATTAATATGATTTATAAATGTCAATAAAATTTAATAAACTACCACAATAATTCTAGTATTAAATTTCTTGAACAAATTAATTTTTATAACAAATATATTTTCACATTTATGAAAACTATATTTACAATAAAAATATAGATCTTGTCATAAGTTATTAAAATATAAAAATTAATATTAAAAAATTACACAATTTTGAGAATTTTTTTAAAGTACTTATATTTTCGGTGCCAGCAAAATACAAATGTTTAGATTACAATTTTGCTACATATTTCATAAAAGTGCTAATCAAGAAAAAGTTCAGTATTCATTCTACTTTTTTTATTAAAACTTAATTTTAAAATAAATTTGCAATTTTCTTACAACAATGATTATTGAGATTAGTTAATTTTGTTGTGAGGTTGGATATCTAGTAATTATTTGTACTAAATATTCATTATAAATGAATTTAGTTTAATGAAAATATATAGCAAATATTTGTAAAAGGAAAAAAAAATTTTATTTTGAATAAAAATCACTAACAAAATATTTAAAATCAATGCAACTTTTGTATTTCACTGTATCATATTACGCATTTTATTAATTTTTGAAATAAATGTTTCCTTCAACATGCGTTCAAGCAAAATCATGGCTCTGAGCTTCATAATATCTTAATTTAAAATCAGTACAAAGCATGTATGAATTTAAGAAGAGAAAATTTTTTTTGTAATTATTGATTTGCATTGAGAAAAAATTAAATCCAAACTTAAAGAGTGGAAATGTTCTTCTTGTACTATATTTTTAATCAGTAATATACAAAGAATTCAATTTTTGTGACCTAAAAATTTATTAACAAAAAATAATAAACCTAAATAACATACATTTGTCATAAACTTTATATACCACATTTTAAAAACTGGAACGTTGATATGAATTCAAAATGCTGAAATATATTGAACAACTTTACTTCACACTTTGAATATATTATCAAAAATTAAAAATGCTTAAATAAATTGAAGATTTAATTTCATTTTTTTATAAACATGAAAATAATCCATAAATCAAGAAAAAATCTGAAAATTTATATTATACATATTTTTCATAGATAAGAGATTATTCTGAAAATTGCATTTAAGAAAGATTTTTCTTTCAAATTAGATCGTTGTTGAAAATATTAGTATTTAGTCACCACTCTACAAAGCATATTTTTTAGCAGAATTCACTCCATATTTTATTTTGATATTAGTAACAGAAACGTCATATCCTTTATTAGTAACACACTCAATAAAATTTTCTTATAAACCATTCAAGTAAACAATCAACAACATTTAAGAGATGTCTACATTTTTAAAACAAAAATATTAAGTTTTCAGTTATTACTGTAAAAATGATTTAATATGAATTTTTAAAACAAACATGAACTGCACTGTTTCAAATTAATCCAGAAAGTTGCCCTTCCCGTATGATCATACGAAAAGCCCAATACATTTCTAATAATTCTAACACAACTGTGTCACAAACACTTTATTTAATAGGATGACTTTACACTAGCTTCTTTGCTTGGAAGAAGCTCTTTAGATGCCGCATCTGCCAGAATCCCATGAGCAAAAGGATGAATGTTTGTGCAATGGACCAGTACAGAACTCTCTGGTTGGTGCTTTCACTGGTCTGTCTGAAACGCTCTTCTCGATACTGGAAAAAAAATTCATTTCATTATTTTTAAAAATTAAACAAATAAATAAACTTCATTTGAATTACATTTGCAATAAAAGCTTACTCTTATTTTGTTTGTCGATTGGAGTTTAAAAAATTTCAAATTGCTTGTATTTCTAGTGATTAATAAGATTAAAAGCAATTTGAAATTCAATAACATGCATGTACATTTGCGAGAAAAATTACTAATGCAACCTAACTTCGAAATTTTATTTAAGCAAATACTTCAGAAGAGAAGTTTAATATAATCAGTACAAAGAAAAGAATCATACTTGTCTGTTAAATTGTTCCTTTTTTTATTGACAAATTTACATATGTAACTGAACATGGTAACAGATAAATAATTTATTTTCTTTTAAAATGTCAAACTTCCAAATTTATTGGCACCTTAGTAAAATCTCTTACACAACCAAGAATCTTAATTTTATCTCAGTTTGGTAGAATATAGTATATTGGTAGAGTGAAATTATAATAAAACCAACTAGTTAAAATATTAATTCATGTATGTGTTTACAGTAGCAATTCATTATTTCATAAAATCATCAAAACTATTTTTCACTTAATATAATTTAATTATAAATTTAAATATTTTTCCAAGAAAGTTCTTTCAGCTACTCTTTTTCTCTTATAATTTCTACTTAAAATTATCATCTTCAACATTTATATTATTCCAATTGAGGATAATCAATCAAAAGATTATTCTTTTATATTTCATTCATAAGACTTATATTTCATTAAAATAAATATTTCTAAAGTTAACTTTTTTAATTTTAAATTAAAAATTGTATTGATTGATGAAAGAATTGTATTGATTGATATGATGAAAGACAAGAAAAACTTAAAGGGGCAAAATATGTTGGAAATAAATTAGCAATAGCAGCATTTAATAGAAAACATAAAAATACAAAATGTTTTGTTTAAAATATTATGAAAATTTATTGATTTACTTCATATAATGAAATTATACTTAAACATCAAAATGCTATTTTAGAAAAATAACATTTTGCTTTTAAATATAATTTCTTCAGAGTATATGTCTATTATTATAGAAGTAGTCAATATATCATTAAAATAAATGTGTACACAAATTTCTGATTTGTATTATGCAAACATTTTTACAACTAAATACAAATAAATCTTTTATTTACCCGCTGATAATTTTGCTCCTTTGTGATCTGTTCTACTTGATCTAACAATTGTCTCACTCTTAGCTGTAATTCAGTTAATTTTTCTTTTTGAGCAACATTTCCATAATCTACGGCATGCTCACCAACTTGAATATCCAAATGGACTCGCTGGAAAAAATGTAATTATTAAAGCAAAATGTATAAAAACTTCTAATAGAAAAAAAAATCATAAAATAAATCTTTTATTAACAGAACACTATTATAATAGTCACATAACAATTACCATAAAAAATTTATGTTTTATAGATAAAATACAATGATGTGCTTTAAGAAAAATGAAATTGTTTAACCTTATTCAAAGAAAAAGCAAAATCTGACAGGAGCAAATATTTCATTAAGAAAAATTAGGAATATTTTTTAATAAAGTGAGAAAATTAATAAAAGGTAAATTGTTGATTTTATAAAAAATTACTGTTAATATTTAATAATAGATAAAACAAAGTGGAATTTATTTAGAAGTTTATGAATCAAAGCAAATAATTTATATTTTCACTTAAAAATCTCATCCAGCCTGCCCCAAATATAATCCATAAAATATGCAACAATATTAATGCAATGTGACAGTCATAATTACATTTATTCTCAGATTTTCACTCATAGTATGTTTAAATTAACAATCAAAATATTTAAAAATAGATGCTTAGTTTAGAATTGAATAACACTTAATTTCTGATATTAAAACTTTTTTATTCAATAGAAAGAACAAAAATTTGAAAATTGGGACTTATTATAGAGATATAAACTTTAAGTACCATTTACTACTCCATATAAATTTTTTGAGGCTTCAAGAACTTATATAACTTCAATCAATATTTGACAAATAAAAACAAACTTTATAGAATACGTTTAGATTTATTGAAGAAAAATTATCAAATTAAAATATTAACTGTAAATAAATGAACAAGATAAATGGCAACTTAAAAAAGAAAATTATTTTAATAAAAAATAAAAAAAATTTTTTTTTAACAAAGATAGCCATTATCACCATTTTTCTGATGGGGGAGGAAAAAAAAATAACACCTGAGTTGGGAATTGAACACAAGAACTATTATTGAACAGCAAGTGAGAACTTCCTAAGGCATTCATTAATCATTCAATTGCTAGTTCTACTATGCCAGAAATTGGAATTGAAACTCATGAGAAATTGAATGGTAGATCAGAATAATAATTACTTACTTAACAGAATAGCATAGAAAAATTTTTTTAAAGTCTTAATAAATGGAAGGAAAAAATGTGAGGTATGAACAAAGAAAATGTTATAAAGATTAAAAAAAATGGAATAACAAATATCAATTTTTTTAATTGATATATATAACTTCAGTAAAAAATAGAAAATAAAATATTAAAACTCCCTTAACCAATAATAGGTAGTGGAAGTTTTTAAAGTTTCCCAAGAAAGATGCAATAACTAGACTGAATTTTCACTCTTTTTGTTGTTTCATTCAATCCCAACCTACAAATTTAAAAGGGATTCCAAACTATCATGAATATTGACATTCACAGTTGATAGAGAATCAAAAATATAAACTATCAAATTGAAGGTCACAGAGCATTTATCATTTACCTTGCAACTTCACATTGTAGACAAAATTTTAAGCAGTATACTTAATATAAATAGCTATGAAAAGATATAATTTATTGATGGCAATCAGCAATATACATTTGATATATTTTAATATATGAAGGAATACCTTAAAAATGGTTATATATTTGTTCTACTATGCACGGTTATTTTCTTTTTCTTTTTTGGAAAAACTAAAAGAAACTCCTGAAAATTTTATATCCACATTAATATTTAACATTAATACTTGTTATTGTTCCAAATTTCCCATCTGTTCTGACAGAGTCACCCCAGATCAATAAAACCGTTTACATTAATGAAGTTCGATTTAAGAAGTAGACAATTGTGGTATCCTCCAGACCAGTTTCAGATGTACTGAGATGATGCCTGCATTTAGGGCAAAGAGAAAAGAAAAACTTACAGTAAAATATGCGAGATCCTTCAATTGTCCACCAGCAAATTGAGATAGACAAGAATTCATTTGCTCCTTACAAGGCAGAGAAAAGGTAAGTCCTAGTCTTTTACCTTTATACCAGTTGTAAATTGGAGGTATTAACCATTTTCCTTTATTTTGGGCCTTTAGCCTAGAGAATAACACCAAATATTTTAACTGTGAAGTGAAAGGATGTTCAAGTCCTTCCTTTGCAAGACCCTTTAACATGTAATGTATAATAAATTCTCCATAGTTCTAATTTGAAAAATTCTAAAGGCTGAGTTAGGTTTATAAACTTAAATCAATATTTCAAAATGACAAACAGCAAAATTCTCATAAAGGAAAACAAACAAAAGGAAAGTGATTTCACTTACCAGCTGACTGCCGCTAAACCACTTTGTGGTGTTACTGTATAGACAAATAACATGTTCACCAGGAAGATTTGAAGTAAATGAAAATTTGCCTTCAGAGCTGTAAACTTTGGACAAAATTATTTTCTCGTGTGGATCACGGATTTCCACATGCATTCCAATCCCAGGACTGGAAGGCATAAATCCTCCTGTCTTAGGATCGTGAAGCTCACATTTATAGTTACCTAGTGAAAGAAATGTTCGTGTTAGAACAGAAATAATGCACAAACAGAACATAAAATTCTGAATGACATTTTTTATGTTAATGTACAGGGTATCAGACACAAAATTTTTGAATGTAAAATATCTATGCACTTGAGTATAATAAATGATTTCAATAATAATGTTATATATGAATTAAAGGATTTCAATTGTGTGAGTTTTTATTTACAATATTCCATCTAGTTAATTTTGATTGTAATTCATTGTTATTTATGTTGTAAATATTGAAAACTGAGAAGAATGAGAAGTGAGTTTGTTTAATTTCATGGCCAACTTGTCCACTTGATATTATTCTGTTGGATTTCTCCTTATAGACATTAAGGATGGGAAATATTTAACGTGATTATTTTAGAGCTGCTTACTGCAGTAATCTAAGACAGTTATCTTACAGATGTTAGTGGATATTAAGAGAAAATCTAATATCGATATTTCATCATGGGATTGCATATGCATAAATGAGATTGGAAATATAAAATTGCAAAATTTTGTTTATTCATACATAAATAAATGTCCTTTATATACAAAACATAAACTGTATCAATGACATTTCAACGTTAGAGTCTTTTGTCTTCACCACTTAGCATTTTTCAATCTGTAATACCAAAATGGGTACTGAGACAAACATATTGAACAACATAAATCCTTTATTATTTTGCTATTCAAGAATATTTATAAATAAATACAGTTGAATTAATAATTTACATGGATATTTTCAGGTTGAAATGATTATAAAATTTGTCAAAGGGAAAAAATATCTAAAATAAAAACACAAAACTGGAAGTGTGTTTAAAACCCAGTCTACAAGGGGAAAAAATAAAATAATATAATAAAACTTTTAAACTAACACTAGAGAAATATATTTAAGTACAATTGAATATCAGTATGTTTTTTAAGTCTTTTTATTTAAACACTTTTTTGTCTTCATAACAATGAATTCACATTTAAATTTAGTGATATTTGCAAATAAACAATGTCCCAAATTTCTTCAAACATATTCTAAGAAAATAATTTCCACATTTCTTGAGAAATAAACTTTTTGTTTTAAATTTCATTGAATATTTATAGAAGAACAATACAATACAACTTAGTGCCAATTTGTTGAAATTTATGTGAACCTTATAATTTGAATAAAATTTACACATATACCCTTTTAATTGTTGGAAAAGTATATTTTTATTGATCAGTTTCCATGTTATTTAGTGATCATTTTTGTCACATATGGGATTGTTAGACAATAATTTACAATTCAAGGTGGATTCCAAAACACTGCAAACATCCATCTTTGAAATGGATAAAAAGAATCTATTAATTGAATTGGGATATACTATTTTTTAAAAACAAGTTAACAGCAATATTTTCAAATTGATGTCAACTAGTTTAATTTAAAAATAGTCCTCCCTCATATAGATTTGTAGGATTAGTACTTAGTTTTAGAACAAATATTTTAATTCATTATCATGCATTTAAACACTTATTTTTTAAAGCAATTTATCATGTTTATAAAATACAACTGGTAAAATCCTAGGGGAGTTCAAACTTTTGGTGACAAACTGAAAAAAGCACCAGGCCAGAATGAAATTCCAGAAACAGTTTGGTTTACCATATCTAGTGTATCAAAATAGGATAATCAAGATTAACGCAAGCCATAATTATCGCCAACTCACAATCATTCGCGACGAAGGTGTTTACTGTCAACGACTTTATTTCGACTTTTCTTTCCATTTCATAATTTTATGCTATGTTGCTATATATATGAATTTAATACTTTCATAAAATCTCAAGAGAAAAATCGGATTATAAAAATATATCTTAAAAAATATTAATCGTAACAATTTCACACACAAAAATATTTTAAAAAATAATAAGATTTTGAAATATGCATCACCTGATAAATTGCAATCTAATATGATAAGTAAATAAATTGAGGCTGTGGCATGCATCATTCTATGCCTAGCGTAAACACGAGAACAATTATATAAATAAATTTAAAAAATGTTATGTAAAACAACAGATATTTAATAATTTTTATCTGTGTACTGTGTGATGTTGCCAATTGGCGACTTAATTTTCGCTTGGCGAGATTTGCGCCAGCGAAATGGAAAAGTACCCAAAATACTTATGTAATACTTTTAGTCATTATCCAAGTGTAATACTTTAGAATTATGAACATATTTTTCATATCTAATTCGAACGTTAAGAAAAGCCGCAGTTTAGAGTACGACGTGCTCTATTTTTGTTTCGAAAAATATTATAAAGGTATTGAAAAATCAATAAGAGGTAAAAGCTATGCGTATTAAAATTAATGAAAAAAGTAAACTTTTATACACAACTGCATAGTACCAAATAACAGAGAAAGAATTTAATACCACAAATACTCTCAAGTGAAGTAATCCACAATTTTATTCTAAGAAATCATTCTGCCGAAGAATATTTTATTTTAGCAAGACATTTTTTACGCGATTAAACAATGAATTTGAAATACAATCAATTAGATTACATGCTGCAAGTGATGAATAGAATCATACATTGGTTCGAATTAAATATAGCATGTAAAAATGGAAATGAAATAAAAATTTTTGAAGATAACTATAATTTTAATTGCTCACCGACAACTAATGTTTCATCAGGTATTTCTTCTATAAAACATTTTCTTTCTGTCTCAGATATATGAAAATATAGTCCAAATGCAACTGATAAATATGACAAAAACACTAATAAAACACTTCTGGAGAACATTTTGAATATTGAAAAACTATATGATGTTTCTTATTTACGAATATACACACACGACATATCAAAACAGAAAAAACTCCAACGCCACGTCTTTCTTCAAATCACTTCAATTTCAGAAACCAACGCGAAAACCTTTAATAAGTTGACTTTGAATTGGCAGCAATAAAGTGTAGAAAGTGTTTTGAAATCAAAGGATTTCTTAAATGAAAAGAATTTTAAGTATTTTAAGAAGAGATTGAAAAAAAATTGATTTCGGATAAGAAAGTTGCAAAACACATATTTTAAAACTTTATTACATAGAAACTAAACTTTAAATCGAATTTCACGCCTTTTCCTTAGGATTCCAATCCCGATTTGGTCATGTTTGATGACATTTTTTGTTTGTTGTGTGTGTGTGTAATGTATTGTGTGTGTGTAATGTAAATTGCATATCCCATTGAATGCTTCTTACCGAAGTAGTCAGGACATTGTAAGTTAATTTTGAAACTTGTTTAATAATTTTCCTCTGCTTGAGATGTTGTGAAAAACTACGCATAAAATCAGGTAACATGGATGATATGAATAAAGTAGTGAAAATAACATCTTGAGAAATGCTTCTTAATAGGGTATAACAAGTTTTCCTGTAGCTCATTCTCTAGGCTAAGAAGATCTTGAACGAAATATAATCAAAACTTTAAAAGTCTTTGGTAATTATATATTTATGGAGAAAAGTTAGAATTCAGATCAATTTTCAAATTTTGCATGATAGTATATGCAAAATGCTGATGATTTTATAAAAATTCTGAAGGATATATAATTTATAAATATAAGCGACAAAAATAATTTTGGAATTAAAAAATAAGCATCTATATAAATTTTTAAAAATGTCTTTGATAAACCAGATGTCTTTCTATAAAATTTGAGTTTTAAAACCCATCTTTTTACTTAAATTCGATATTTATCATAGTCTCTGAATATGAATTCTTTAGTATGTCTAAGAAATAACTGTTTACAGCAGTTTTGTCTAAGGTTCTTGAGAAGAAATATAAAGCATATGAAGAAAATCAAAAGTGATTATTTTTAAACTAGACATATTTTTGAGTATTCATCGAGTGATATTTCTCAAAATTACTTCTATATAAATATGACCAGATGATGGATTGATTTAGTTTTTTTTATAAGAATTAGCATTCACGCGATAAGTTTGAAAATCACCTCGTCATATTACAGTGAAACTCCAAATATCCTCTCCGTCTACACAGAATATTTACAGAATTTTAGAAAAATAAATTTGACTGAACAGAAGGAAAAGAAGAAGCTATCATGCAGTTAAAGTCATAGCTTCCTGTTAACTAATTGTAAAGGAAGGACAAGGGAGAGAGAGAATAGTGTATCACTTGAGGAATTCAGAAACATTCTTCAGAAATTTCCCGGATTTTCAGAAATTAGTGCTGAAGGTATGAAAGAATGGATTATGAGGTACGACCTTAGATTTCAAATGATGGTAAAATTATTAAAAGTTTCGAGAAAGAAATTGACCTTAATGTCCAAGTAGAAGTAGATACGATACCATCATCTAGTGAAGCATTTGCTGGCTTTGAAACTACTTTGAAGCGGATGGAGCGTCAGCCCGATTGTGTTCACATGCAAATTCTCTCTGTCAAGCGGATGCGTGACTTGGCTACCATGAAAACAAATAAAAGCAGTGAAACAGCTGACTATAACCGAGATGTTCATCAAGCAAAGACTGTCATTCACAGCCCTGTACATACAATACTATGTTAATGTACAGAATTTCTAAGTATCTGAACAAATAAAAGTCTTACCTTTTCATTTAATTTTAATTAAAAGTTATTTTTCTTAAAGAATATATAGTTTTTTCTCAATTTTCAACATATAAGGATTTGTTAAAATAAGCCAATCTTACGAAAAAATTTAATTAGTTAAATTTTGATTATCCGAATTGGTTTCGATTCGAATTGATTTGGATAATTAGAGTTCTACTGTAGTTGGAAAGTCTAGTTCGTATTTGAGAAATCGGAACACATTCATTTATCTTACTAGGTATTGAAACCCTGTCATAAATCGTTTATAGATTAAAGTTTAGCGTAATCAATGAATCTGAGATATATTACCTTTCCTTTATAAAGAACAGTCTTAAATCTACGTAGCATCTTATTATAGTGATTTCTGAGTGACGGCAATTTATTATAATTTCTTGTATGAGCAGGAATAAAATTCTCTGAATTTTCAAACATAATTTGTATTTTGTTACAAAGATCCCAGTTAGGTAAAAAAAGAATTTTTGGGTTTTTTTTCTTCAAGAGTAGAGAACTTAGACGTGGACTTACTGAACTCTAGTTGGCGTTAACGATGCATAAATTAATTTTCTCTTATTACTAAACAGTTGTTGTTACTTATGACACTTGGACAAACCAAACACGCTAGCCGACGGCATGGCGAAATTAAGTCAGAAGGGTGCTTTTTCGCTTAACCAGAGCATTATAAAGATGAAAGTACGTCTTTGCTCTAAGATTCCGCCAATAGAAGGCACTACCCGAGGATCCACTCCCTGTATTTTGTCTTTCATCTGGAGGGAGAGGAAATTTTCCTCCAGAGCATTACACCCAAGATAAGTGCTCAACAACCGACCACAGAACTTTCGATTCAACAGATTTAACGAGGACGTATATCGCATGTAATCGGTGTATCTTTGGTGGCATTGGAAATCAAACCCAGCCCTTCTAAATAGAAGGCCGATGCCCTAACGACAAGGCTATACTGAAAGGGTGTCGTTCTCATAAATCGGATGGAAGTGAGTTCGAATCTCATTTTAATCGAAAGTCCGTCATGTTCACAAAAAGCGGCTGGGGCACGTTAAAGCTTTGGGTGGTCTCATTGTCCTCCAAGTGAAATGATACCCCTGGGAGTGGCAGGCCAAGAATTGTAGGTTTTCTGCTTGGTCCCGACTTCAAAATCACAAAGACTCCACCTGGCTTCTGCTATCGAACTGGTAGAGCCCAACTCAGGGCTAGAAACAGGGAAGCATGCTGGTGCAATGGCCTTACTAAAGGGTTAAAAATGACAACCGATCAATTTTAATGGATTTAATCAATCTTTAGTACTAGTCGTATGATCGATTTTTATCAAGGCAGATATGTATGTCATAGTTATTATTCTGAATTTTCTTAAAAACATAAACTTTTTATTCCTTTAGCTATGAAATCATCACACTATATCACTAACTGAAATAATTTGAAAGAAAAATAAATAAGTAGATTAAAGTCGCTGTGAAATGTATGGAGTAATGCCGAGCAAGCCTTCGAACTATTTATTAAAAGCATTCCTTACTGCTAATAAATCCTGATGATGACGTACTTCAAAGGAAGTACACCGGGGTCAAATGGTCGACAATGCATTTACGTCATGTTACTAGGACCACTTACTAGTACTTCAGTCGCTTTTATGGGGTAGCTTGCTGTCCTATAAATTTAAGAAATTCATCAATTTCATAAGAAAGAAATTCATTCATTGTCGTGTGCCTACCAGGCTGGCAACATGGGGTGCGCTGCTCCACTTTTTCAACTGAACCCTATTTTAGTGTGGAGTCCGACTTCCTCAGTACGCACATGCCATAGGGACCCGTTTATAGGGTAGGCAACCATTCATTCCACATTCATACCAGGAAAGGACAAAGACAGGATAGATAGAAAGAAAGTACAACCATGCCCGAACCGGGATTCGAACCCAGGACCTCCTTACCCGCGGTCAGGCATGCTGACCACTAGACAAGTTGGTCGGCATCCACATCATAATGTATATATATATATATATATATATATATATATATATATATATATATATATATATATATATATATATATATATATATATATATATATATATATATATATATATATATATATATATATATATATATATATATATATATATAGCATCATTCGTCGTTATTTATTTGATACATCTATATTATGCATGACTGCGGTTTTTTTAAAGGAGGGAAAACTTGTTGTTTAAACATAAATACGCATGTGGTTCATTTTTAATTCGATTCTGCGCATATGATTTGAGTGTTGTTGTGTGTTGTTTACTAATGACACTTGGACATGCGAAGCTCGCTATGCTATGCGAATTAAGTCGATTGGGAGCGTCTTTTGTTTTAATCATAGCACCATGAAGGTGAAAGTACGATTTTGCTCTACACACATGCCATAGGGACCAGTATACACAGACCATAGGTACCCGTTTATTGGGTAGGCAACCATTCACTCCACATTCATACAAGGAAAGGACAAAGACAGGATAGATAGAGAGAGAAAGTACATCCATGCCGAACCGGGATTCTAACCCAGGACCTCCTTATCCGTAGTCAGGCCCGCTGACCACTAGACAAGTTGGTCCGCATAAGAAAGCAATGAAATGAGCAATAAGGTTTTGTGTGATTTCGGATATTCTGCGCAATGAGGAACAGCAGCCTGAAGGGTGGAGTGACTGTTTGGAACGGTCGACAAGCTGACTCACGTTCACAGAATTTTTTTCCCAATTTTCATATTATTTAATAGTGCAGTTGTTTATAACATGACAAGTAGTACTATATTTTGCATTTTTTTATATTTGAATACAAAGAGTTTATTTTTAATTTAGTATTTTATTAAACTGTTACACACACACACATTGATATAATGCGAAAATTTTACTTCTTGTGAGAGTTTTTAAAGCAAATATGATTTCTTTAGGTCAACCAATAAATCGCATTTGTGAAAATATTTAAAAAACTACTTGGAAAATAAAATAAAAACGTTATTTTTTTCTAATCCTCTTAAAAATATTGAAATTTTAATATCCCAATTTTAAGATATCTTGATCAAAATTCAATTGTTTATAATAATGTAGTTGCCGACCAACTTGTCTAGTGGTCAGAGTGCCTGACTGCGGATAGGGAGGTCCTGCTTTCGAATCCCGGTTCGGGCATGGATGCTACTTTCTTTCTCTGTTCTCTCCGTGTTTCTCTATCCTTTCTTCCGTGATGATGTATGAATGTGGCCCACCCTATAAATGGGTTTGTGGTGGTATGATGCGGGTAACGCTACTCACCTCCGTGACTTGGTTCACAGGTGCCCGCTCGGTAACGACAAATGAGTAGCAGTTTATGACCTTGTTGTGGCATAGGGTTCAACCCTCAGGTGCCCGCCGTTGGAAAAAAATCATGTACTTTTTTTGCAATTTATTTCTGTATAATGTCACTTTCAGTGTAAACAAATTTTGCTGATCAGAATCATATCAACTTTTCTCTTTATATTCATTACGAGCTAGCTTTATTTACAGGACAAACACTATGCTATGTTTTAATAAATAAATTAAATATTTCTTAACGTATTTGATTTATCGGGATATTAAAATAAAAGAATTAAGTTGTAAATGATAACAATTAAAGCCGAGCTGGCAGCCGAATGTTAAACGCTCTTGCCTTTGGTTCAACAGTTCGTGGGCTCGAATCCCACCTTAGGTATGCATGTTTGTAATGGTTCGGAATCCACTTTAAACTATAGGTCCCGGTCTAATTAGCCCTCGTATGCAAAAAATGACCGTTGAGCAACAAACAAAACAAGATAACAATTAAAAAACTAAACTCAGTGGCACGACAATCCATATGGAGACATGGGCTATAGTGCCCACATCTGTCTTCATGACCGAGGACCTTAAGGCGCGAAACGTATGTCTATGTTAAATGGTTAGCCTAACGCAAAACCCCCAATCCCCAAACATGTTTGGTACTCACATTGTAGAGACCGGGGCGGGGTGGCCTGGTTGGGTTGCGCGTCATTCTTATCATCAGAAGGTAGTGAGTTCGAATCCCAGTCGACCGAAAATTCGTCTTGTTTGTCAGGGGTGGCTAGGGCACGTTAAAACTGAGATTGATCGCAATGTCCTCCAAGTGGAATGATACCACTGAAGAGGGCAGGCCAAATATTGGGGGCTCTTCTGCTGGTTGCCTGCTTCAAAATAACGATGACTCCACCCAGCATCTTCTATCTAACTGGTTGAGCCCAACTTGAGAGTAGGCTTAGGAAAAGCATGTTGGTGCAACAACAACCCACTGAAGGGATGAAAGGCTGATTCAACCTTGCTCGGACTGAGTATCAAAACTTGGACCAGTGTCTTGTAAGCGATACACTTGATTCACTGGGACATCGAAGGATAATAATTAACCTAATAAAAACTTTAGCTTATTATTTTGGAAATTACCTAAGTTATACCAAACACAGAGGGTTAATTCTTTGGATATAAATTTTCTGCTGTTAAAAAATAAACTGACTCCATTTGAAAAATAATTTTTTAAATTCTAAGAGATAAAGTAGTTATCAATTTTACATTACCTTTGCAAGAAATTTGCACATTTGAAATGCTCAAAAGTAAACTTTCAAATCACCATTCATTCTCCAATTTAATATAGGATCTTGTTTAATGGGTGAACTAACTTTGATTGATTCAACTAAAACATTGCAGTGTAACATTTAAGACTTGAAAACATATTTCTATCTGTATAAATGAATTACTAGTTTTCTCTCCGTCGACCAAAATTATGCTAAAGGATAAATTGAAGCTATCTGTCATAGAATGAAAGGAATCCTCTCTCAAGATCTCAATCCATGGCTAACGTAAAACATGGTCAATTCGAAATCATGATTATAGTGTTCGCAATCAACTTAAACCGATATTAGCTCTGATTTGAACTCATTGTAAAGTTATTTATGACATGATGCATACCATTCCGGAAATGTCTTCGCTTTAAAAAGTGGGGCGCTGGTGTTCTAATGTCTATTAAATCCATCATCTACCTGTAACCGCAGGGAATGAAGGGAAAACAGGAGCGGCATTGGTTGCCACTTCTTTTAACATTCTCAAGGCCTATCTTTTTTAATAATAATTTTCATATTTATATATCTTCGAATTTTGGAAAAGTATAGTTTTTATTCAAGGCAGCGAGAGTGTTTTCGGTTTCCCCATCACGCCACGGATAGGAAATAGATTAGAAAATGGATAAGAGGAGTTCAAACTTCAATATTTAACTCGTGTCCATAAATTAAGAATAAGGCAAGTTCAGGCAAAGAAAAAGACAGAAGAAAAACAAATGAGACTTATTTGTAAAGTCTATTTATTAAACAAAAGGTAAAGAGCAAAAAAGCTGCCATATGTTTGACATTATTAATAAAAATTGCGATTTTTACTCTCTGGAGCGAACCTATTTACAAAAACCATGTTAGTTAATTCATAGTATGCCCTCCCCCAAACGATGCAATGCGTATAACGCCTAGGCATGCTGAGTATCAAATTATCTATCTGATCTTGGGGAATATTACACCACTCATCAAAAAATGCTCTCCGAAGTTCCGGTAGATATGAGGGAGGGAGTTGAAGGACTGCAATTCGTCGGCCAAGCATGTCCCACACATGCTCTTTTAGATTCAAGTCCAGTGAGTAGGCTGCCCAGTCCATATGGGTGATATCCTCCGATTGAAAGCATTCGTCTACACTGTTTGCATGGTGAAAACACGGGCGTTGTCATCCATAAACAGAAATTCTGCACCCGAAACAAATGTACATGATGTTCCAGAATGACATCCCGATAGATGTGGCCTGTCACATCTATCGGGTTCTGGAACACAGAATAATTCCTCCCCAAACGAGTAATCGTGCACCATCGAAACGGTGTCGTTCAATGGTGTTCTCTTGGTGATAACGGGTCCCTGGCCCTCTCCATATGAAAGTCCGGCGAAAATCAGACCGAAAGCTAAACCTGGACTCGTTGGAAAACACACACAAGACCACTGTTGCGGTGTCCACAATGCATGCTCTCTACTCCAGGCTAACCGCAGGCGACATTTGAGTTCCGGTAAGTGGAACGCATCTGACACATCTACGAGTATATAGACCAATGTGCCCTAAGTGACTGTACACGGTCTGCCTTGAAACTGTCGTACCGATTGCTGACGAGACAGGCTTGATGCTTTACTCCGTCTGTTTCTTTTGGCAGTAACTGCCAAATATCGGTCCTCATTTGGAGTTGTAACTCGAGGGGCGGAATGTGCTGTATAACGTCTACTCACATTACCATCCTCTTGGAGCCGTTGCCAAAGCCTGGAGATGACACTCTGGGCGATTCCAAGTACCTCGGATAATTCCAGATGGGTACGCCCACATTCCAGACGGCCGATAATTTTACCACGTGAAACATCATCCAAATGCTTTCTTTTATACCTTAACTATGTGGTTATTTCATTGAAATGCTTTTAAACCGTGAACAATTTTACTTCTTTGCAACCATTCCTTATAAACTCATCTCTTCCACTCTCGTCATTGTGACGTCCTATCAGTGCCATCTGGTGGTTTTTTGAAATTTGCATATTATTCTTCAAGATGTGTGTGATAATTCCACATGTGCAATTTTTATTTTAGAGTTCAATTTCTGTGTGATTCTGAATAACCTTAACTTATGGACAAATATAATTTTCAAGAGTTATTTTGTTCTCTTTTAGCTGATTTATACGAGAGACCTCATTTCGTGGTGCAAGACTGACGGCGAACAAAACTAATTAATTAGTATAGTTAAAAAATTATAAATATCATTAATTTTACCTATGCGTACGTAGCAGTGCCGGTAAGCCTTTAACTGTATCTTAACGGGTTTGGAATACTCCCCCTCACCAAGCGCCTCGTCGTTTTGAATCACGGACTGCAGCGAGGGGACGAGATCACACCTGAGCTAGCACCTTTCTCTTCACATCTACATCCCACCACTGGAAGAGCTATGGCCATCACAGATGAACGTGGGCACGTCCCCAAACCACTGAGTTTCTTCATGCCTGTGGGGGAGTGTAAGTGGTCACCCTTCCAATCCCTGCCAGCGGCAAATGATGCTTCACTTTGCTGATCTCAGCAGGAATGGCGTGAAGCTACTGAACCGTTGGAGTTCGTTTCACCCCAGAGCAGCTCTTCCCGAAAGCTAGTATTTTATATTATAATTCAAAGTAGTAAATATATTTATAATATATTTATTTTGTTTATATTTATATTATATTTATAATAGTAAATATATTACAATTTATAGATTTTTCTCTGGAATTTACCGTACGCGCTAATTTAATGCTTAAAATCTTTCTGAGTGTGTGAATAAAAGTTCAACTCAAAAGCATTTCTTTCTTATATATATATAACTTCATATAATAGATTTTTAATTATTACAAAATTTAAATGAATTTTCAAAACATTATTTTATCTGATTTATTAAATTAGAATTTTTTTCCACTTAAAATTACTAACCAGAAATGTATTTTCAGTTTATCTGTAAATTTCTAACAAAAATATATTATAATCCCAATGCTTACGAAATAATTTTTCTGCATTGCAAAATAAAAAAAATTTTTATGCTGATATGACTGAATTAAATCTTACATTAAATTTATCTCTAATGACTACAAAACTTTTTTTTGAATGATCAATTATGTCAATGAATAATTGGAGAAATAATTTTTATTTAAATAAATATTACTAATCACAAGTAGTAATGCATGGTTTACATAACATATAGTTCTTCAACATAATTGACGATAATTATATATTGAAAAATCGTAATTTATTACATCGCATTCACTATTTTTCATTTTTTACAGTCATTGTTTTCAGGATATGTATTTAATTACAGTGTCAGACTCAAACTGAAAAGATACGTTTGTAATTTCGGGTCACGGTCTGGTGACGAGGTCGACATCTGATCTTTCATTTCCCTACATTTTACCGTACGGTCACCCTTGGCGAAATTTTCACAAAGTCGCCAAGGGTGACCGTATGAGGAATTTCCGATTGGAGGAAACGTCGGGAGGAACACGGCTGAAATAGTGACAAATATTTCATACATTGTTGTTATCTAAAAACATACTCAATTAATGTTACAAAATTAACAAAAAACGCAGATGTATATATTTCAAACGTCAATGGTAAAATAATAAAGTTGATATGTTAAATTATCTATAAAATTTTTTTGATTAAATTTTATAATAATGAATTTAAATCGGTAAATATTCATGAGAAATTAATGACAAATAGGGTTGCCAAAATACTAGCTTGCCAGGTTTCCAGTAAAAATATTCGCCAAATTTGACGCCAAAAAAAACGTGCCAAGGGTGACCGTACAGTAAATCTGATCCGATTATTCTATCAAATGATTAATCTTAGTCTTGGTGTAAATTGATTATCCTATCAATTTTTTAATATTTATAATAACTATTTAGGTTTTACATCGAAATGATGTTTCTCTGCGACATCTTTAAATTTAACAAATTGAACTTTAGAGTCTTACAAACTTTTCATTTGGATTGGTGGAGGACGTCTGCCATCTGTGTCCATCACTTTCTCAAAGGATCTCAAGAGTAATTTGTCTGCCAAAAACAATAAATCTCAAAAATCATATATCACCATTAGTTCAACATTAGTAAGCGAAATTAATTTCGGAAGAAAATCACAATATCTTTGAGAACGTATGTTTCTGCTTAAAGTGGAAAGCATTTGTGCATAAAGTAACTTGGAACGATTTGTATATTTAAGATTAATTTCAAAGTTCGCTTATAAAATTTCAATAAATTAGAAAGTGTTTTAGACTTTATTCTGTCGTTAGATTCGGATTGTTTTCAATCTTTATTTCAATAGAAAATTATAATTTTTTTTATTAATTATTTTCATATAAAAGTTTCGAAGGAATATCTTGTATGAACTTTCTCCCTTTATTAATATTTATGTATTTATTTATTTTGCTTATAATCGCTTACAAATTCATGTTTGAGATTGATTTTTTGAAAAATTTTATTTCGAAGTAAGATTTTGTTAATTTTTCGCACACTTTGAAAAGAGATGCTATATAATTCTTTTGGGGGAATTTTGCAAATAGCAAACTAGCGAATATCCTATTATTTAAAATTGGTTAGACTATAATGGAGGGTGCCCCTTGAATTCTCGCCAATACTAGCCAATAAAAAATACAGTTTATCGCCAAGCTGAGCGATGTTGTTCTATTAATGATAACCCTAAACTTTATTCTGAAATACATTCACGGGTTTGATTGGTTTAGATTCTGATTAGTTTTCTTCTCAGGATAAATTTAAGCAATATCTGTAGGTGCTATTAGAGAATTCTGTGTACCTCAAAGTGATGATATTCCAGCAAAATAAAGTGAGTACATTTTTTTCTTTTTTTTTATGTGCTTACTGCATTATTTTTGAAATTTCATTGTGTTTTGTCCGCCATTACTGTTTGCATAGCCGTCCGCGCGAACAGGATTGGCACCAAACAAAAATCGCCAATCTCGCCAAGGGGCACCCTTAAATATATTTTTACCTTAAAATTATTGTAGAAGTTTTCGCGTGCTGTCTACAATGCCTTTTTATACTAGGACGATTTTTCTTAAGAAACGGACTCATAAATGCGATGCAAATAGGGTAACACGGAAAGTACTTGTACGCCCGCACAGACAGACACACGTGCATAAAGTAGAAGATCAATATTTATTTCCTTATTAGCTCACTGTGGCCTAAAGACCACTCATCAGGACGAAAGGTCCGCGGTTGGATCCAACTCGTGGTTTAACAGGGTACGATGAATGATGAGCTTCTACTTTTCGCATATGAAATGGGTTGTTGCACCAGCATGCTTCCCTGAGTCGGGCAGATAGAAGCAGCCGAGGGGAGTCTTCGTGATTTTGAAGCAAGAGCAAGCAGAAGACCTCTAATACTTGGCCTACCACTCACAGAGTTATCATTTCACTATGAGGACATTGTGACCACTCCCAGTTTTAACGTGCACCAGCCACCTTCAGAGAACACAACGGATCTTTGGTCGGCCGGGTTTCGAAGTCACTACCTTCCGATAGTGTACCAACCAGACCATCATGGCCTCATTCAGGCGAGCACCGGATAGTAACTTAAGGGCTTTGGATACGAGCCTACCACTCAGCACTTCGTAATTTTGAGCACCTGACTTAGCACTCTCGTTCCAAACCAGTGGAAAAACTAAGAAACTCCATAACCAATGCATGGCATTCTCTGGTCACGAAGGCACTCTAGAAAAATGCAGACCCAAAGGAGTAGGAGATGCTTCCCAAGCAGAAGGTGGTATAATATTGATTTTAGGCTTCTAGTTTATGGACCAGTGCTTATTTTTAGTTTCGTTATCATTATTTAGCTCCATAATGTTTTTTTATTCCAACGGCGGGCACACTTGGATGACGAACTCTACCACAACAAGGCCAGAAACTGCTACTCATTTGTCGTTACCCAGCGGACACCTGTGAACCAAGTCACGGAGGCGAGTATCGTTACCCGCGTCATACCACCACAAACCCGGTTATATGGCGGGCCACATTCATACAACAACACAGAAGAAAGGACAGAGAGAACAGAAACATCCATGCCCGAACCGGGATTCGAACCGGGGACCCACAGCTCAGGAGTCAAGAACGCTAACCACTCAGCCAATGGGTCGGCAGCTCCATAATGTAGTCGAGTACATTTGATTAATCAGGCATACATAGATAGTTAAAAATATCGCTAAGTTCATAAGATATCTTTGAATGCAATTCCTTATTGAACGAATTTCAACAACATTTATGTATGTAGAGGCAAGAGAATCATCCTAAGGCTGCTGTAAAGCATTTTAGCACAGGCCGCCTATTGTTGTGGCGTCCCTCTTATCTCACCAGTGTCCAAGACCGAACCTTACACTGCAGAGAGTGTGCAGTCTTTCACAGGGCCACAGTGAACTTTTTGTAACCGCGTAGGAAATAATCAAATAACTTCACCATGTAAATTACCTTTGAAAAGAATTTATTCCATAGTGGATCGTATTTATAAATCGCAACACAGGAAATCTACATCGCACCTGAGATCCGCAACAGGGTTACAGCTGCTAACCGATGCTTTTTCGGCTTAAAAAAGTACCCAAAATCTACTTTCATCAGTCGCAAAACAAAAATTTTGATATAAAAATGCTTGATTCGGCCTATTCTCACTTACTCATCTGGAACGTGGACATTGATTGAGAAGGACAAAGAAACCATCTGCATTTTCGAAAGAAAAACTTTAAGAAGCATCTTTGGTGGAATAAAACGTGAGAATGCATGGCGAAGAAGAACTCATTTTGAGCTCTATAAACTATATAAAGAACCAGATATTGTGAAATTTATCTCAATACAGAGATTAAAATGGGCAGGACATTTGAGCCGGATGAACGACAATCGGGTGACAAAAAAATTTTCTTGGCTCGCCCCATGGGCACCAGAAGAAGAGGACGACCGAAACTCCGATGGCGTGACTGCCTTGAAAACGACCTAAAAACACTAAAAGTGACAAACTGGATGACCTTGTCCAAAAATAGGGGTCCTGGTATGCACTTCTGAGGAAGGCAAAGGCCCATTCTGGGCTGTCAGGCCAATGAAGAAGAAGAACACAGGAAATCTTGAAAATTCCCAACTGTTAAACCAACGGATAATCATACAGAAATTTAAACCACAACATCCGTCTCACGTTAATTAAAGAGAATTGGGATTCGAACCAGTGATCATTCACAACAGTAGACCACAGAGATTTATGTGCATGAAATTTTGTGGCGATATCTCCCATGGTTACTTTTAATAACACATAAAAGATACTTTTATATCTGAGAATCGCATGTTAGATTTGGGAGTCCTTTTATGAGCAGTAGGGAGCATTTATGCACCTGAAAGGAGACCCGGAAAATTCCTAAGCACCCACCTCGACTGATGTCCATGGAGAATTCAGAGAGGCAGCACTCATCTCTTCTTGTTCAACGAAGTTCTGGAATCGAACCCGGGACTTTCAATTTGAAAAAGTACAGGCTTATAACTAAATCATTATGAGTTCCAAGTGCTGAAGAATTTAAATTAGCTATGAATTCTTAAGCACATTTGCTTCTAGTGGATGAAATACTCTGTAATCTATTGATTTATTAGAAGCGCCATCTACATTCCATAGTGAGTGTTAAGATGAAAAGGTGAGGATGTACGTCAGAAAATTCAAAATCGTTATTTTATGTATTATAATTTCATTACATTGAGCTCTATTTTTAAGAACAGAATCCCAGGATGCTGGCAAGGCTGGTTCTGCTATGATAAAAAACTTTAATTTATATTCCATTTTGAAAAAAATGTTCTTATAAAATGGAAAATACTGGACCGAATGTTATCATATGAATATTTTAAACGAAGATCATAAATTATACTTTCCACAAAGAAATAAATATTATTAGGAGCCTGAAATGACGCTGCGTGTAACATTGTTTTATAAAATGCGATAACCTTATGATATCGGTTAGCATATAATGGAATATTTGGTTGATAATGACTAAAATAATGATTCAGAGCTGTTGTTTTATTCCTACTGAAAGAAAAATAGAATTAAGAGTAGAAAATTCATTACAAAAAATAGTTCCTAAAATTTAACAATTTTTTTAATTTGCGATTTTATGAATAAAATGCAGTTTTACGTCATACAATTAATATTCCGAACCATAGACTTTATTAACACAAAAATACATAAAATTTCAATTCACTTTCAAATTTTATCCAGGTAATATGCTTTATTTGTGATATTTCTCCCTCTTTCTGTCGCATTTATTTACGTGCATGTTAACTAATTGAAAATTTCGCTTTTTTTATAGGCATATTATGTATAAGATTTTGACAATTTTTACAGGCATACGAAATTTATTTTATAGCTTCCAAAAACATGCAATCTAAAATAAGGTAATTTCGTGGCAACAGACACAAAATTCTGTCTCTGTATTAAGTAATAACATTCATTCTTGAAGAAGGGAAGCAAGAAATTTTTCTAGTCTTCTAAGAAATATTAGACGATTTTTGAACATTTCGACGGTATATAACTCTGTTTTCTTAAGTTTACACGCTTGAAGTATATTAATATTAAATGATGAAAAATTATATCACTGAATATGTGAAGTATGCAACATTATTTTGGAAATCAGAAATAGATCACTTATATAAATAATATGTATATAATAACACTGTTGCGCCAGCATGCTTCTCTGTACCAACCCCTGAATTGGGCTCCACCAATTAGATAGAAGCAGCTGGGCGGAGTCTTTGTGATTTTGAAGTTAAGACCAATCAGAAGATTCCCAATACTTGGCCTGCCATCCCCGGGGGTATCTTTTCACTTGGAGGACATTGCGACCAAGTGCTCCAGCCGTCTTTGGCGAATATGACGGATCTTTGGCTGAACCGTGATTCTAACTTATCTTCCAATAATGAAAACAGCACCCTGACCAATCGGGCTACAGTCGCCAGCACATAACAATATTATATATAGATACATAAATGAATGTCTTTTTTTTAAAAATTAGAGTCTTAAAGAAATGACCATAACATTGTATTGAAATTTATACAGCAAAAATATATTTCAAATAAAAATAATTTTTTTTAATATAAAAATTTTCCTCTGAAATTTAAATTTATACAAGCAGTTTAAAAGTATAAAATTGATCTTTCTTATCAATTTCATAAAATATTGAGTTTTGAATGTTAATAAAAACTAAAAGTTGTTTCAATATAACACATTCAAATAAATACATTTATTACGTAATGAATTTTTTAAGGAAATTTAAGACTGAAAAGCATTTGGAATTAATACGGTTATAAATATTTGCATTCTTTAACGACGATAATATAGGGTAGTTCGATCACGTAACGATTATTTTAAAAATCAGTGTTTATGTCGATGACATAAGCAATTTCGTTGAACTGAAAC